>OY992792.1:13987034-14047248 GCA_963921375.1 Tiliacea citrago
TTCTGAGGGTAATACACTACAATTTGTATGGATTCCGGCCCATGCTGGAATCCATGGCAATGAAGCGGCTGATAAACTTGCCGGTGATGCGGTGCAGTGTGGGGACTTAGTTCCTTATACAAATTTTAGTTATGACCTCGTATCGTTACCAAAGACTTTTCTTCGGGAAACCTGGAAGGTGGCTTGGGATATCGGAAGTAAATCGAAGGGACGTTATTTTTCGTATATTCAACCCGACGTTCCAGAAAAACCGTGGTTTGGCAGGGCCAAGTTTGGCAAGATGGAGACCTCCATTCTAATACGGATGAGACTGGGTCATGTTTGTTCTCCAGCTCATCTTGCCAAACTTCATATCATCGACGATCCCATATGCTTGTGTGGCACAGATGTAGGCGACTTAGATCACATTTTTTTCTCCTGTCCCTTATATGACCGTTCTTCCTTTCTTAGTAACCTCTTATCCCTCCATACTCCTTTTCCTACCTCAATACTTTCTTTACTTTGTACAAATAGCTCTCTTGTTTATAAATGTATAGTTTCATTCATTACTCTAAATAATATTAAGTTGTAATTTATTTTTTATTTTTTTATAGTGTAATTAACGTAATACTGATCCTATCCCGTATATCCTAAATCCCGTTAAAATTTATATTTATATTAATTTTGTTTCCCTACCTTTTTATAAAACTAAAACGTGACATTGGCTAAATGCACAAACCGTGCGAAGCCAGAAGGAAAAAAAAAAGAAAAAAGAAAAAAAAAAAAAAAAAAAAAACGTAATGTAATTATAATTTAGAATCAATTAACATTTAGGGTATAACATAATTGTTGTACCCTAAATGTTAAATATTGATTTATTTGAAATGAATACATTTGGCATTAAGATATAATCAACTTATTGATTATTTGAGAGATTAGATGAAAGCAAGGAGTGATTCTTGAACCTTGATTAAATCAACTCTTCTTAAACTTAGAATACTCTAGCAGGCTTAGCACGAGCGCCTGTCGACGGAAGAGTAGACAAAAATGACGTTTCCGTGTAGACAGTAGAATATTTTCGGTTTCTATTCTACAGTAGAGTAGAAATAAATAGGTTCACCCTTGTTTGATAGAACAACGTTTGATATAATATTACTAAATCGAACAACGTTTAAGAAAATCATCACTTTGTATAATATCGTTTGACAGAATTTTCAGTTCATCGAATATTTATTTGCTATAACAACATTTGCGCTAATGATCAAAAGGTATAATGTTCATTTGATGTAATGTTCAGATGGTATAACCATGTATTTTATCGAATATTCAATTGGTGTAATGTAATGCAGAAAAGAAAACATTGTAAATGTTTTTCATTGTAAACATTGTAAATGTTTTTCATTGTAAACATTGTAAAAATAAATGGTTAGGTTAGGTTAAAACTGTGACCTCCTTCCTACGCACGAGCCGAGCGAGCGAAGCGAGCGGTGCCGCGGCAGCGGCCGGCGAGTGCCAGAAACGACTAGATTATATAGAATTATTCGGTCAAATGAATAATTCTTCGAAATGACTTTATTGCAACTAAAATTCGATTTAGTAATATTATATCAAACGTTGTTCTATCAAACAAGGGTGAACCCATTAATTCGATAGGTGAAGAACAATGTTAGTTTATAGACGATGAAAGAAACGAATTATTAATGAACTAAATATTCGATACGATCTTTCGACTAAATCATTATTAGTGTAGTGAAACATTAGTTTAAATAAAATTAGTGCATTTGAAAATTCGGCGAAATGAAATTAGTTCAAATGAAATTAGTTCAAATAAATAATTACGCTAAATAAAAATTTACCAATGAATTATTCGGTCAAATGAATAATTCTTCGAAATGACTTTATTGCAACTAAAATTCGATTTAGTAATATTATATCAAACGTTGTTCTATCAAACAAGGGTGAACCAAATAAATAGCGTCATGCTAAGCCTGCTGATGTTTTATAAGTTATATTTATGTTCATATTAAGCTAGACAGCACAATGAGGGGGTTCTTGGCGGAAAAGTGAAGCGTCATGTTTAGTAGTTTTGTTTTATTTTCTATTTGTGTTTAGTCGAAATTAATAAGTAATAATGGTGAAATATTAACCATCAAGTGTTTATGAACGTGCATTAGTATAGGCAAATTAAAATATAATTTAAAAAAAAAAGTTGCTGTCACCAGTGTCACCAGCTGTATGTCAAACGAAAAAAAATAGAAAATTTCGCGGATTATTGTTCTCACTTCTCACCAAGGAACATATTTACACTGTGCTGTGCTCTAAATTCCACCGATCGGTTTAGGTTAGGTGAGCGATTAAATCAAAAAGAGCAACGCGAACATGAAAAAAAGATATTCATTCAGTACACTATCAAGTCTAACATAATTGTCAACTCTAAGTTTAGCGAAGTCAAACAGTTAAACAATGAATTATAAACAAGACCTTGCAGTGTATCCGCTATGCTTTTATGTATAAACTAATAGTTCAATATGTCTAGCAATTCTTTATTGTTTTCCATTAACAATGAAGGCAAAGTTTACGCCTTGTCAACAAGTGGGTCATGTTGGAGAGAATTCATGTATTTAGGCTTAGAATTCAAAACATTGTCCGCTGTGCCACATTTCCTTTGGGCTGTAGGAGGTGACCGACAAATCTATCTCCACGTGCATGGTCTGGAAATACCCATACGAGTCAAAGAAGAATCATACGAAAACGAAAGGTGGTTACCACTTGAGGGCTTTAGCGGGAGATTGCTTCCCACAGACAGATATCATTTTTCTTCTCAAGATGGCACAAAAGACAGGGCAATTGATCGCATTAGGTTACCATCAATGGCCTGGCAATGGGAGGGTGATTGGCAACTTGAACTAACATTGGATGGTCAACCCTTGGATCATGATGGATGGACATATGCAGTAGACTTTCCAGCACAATTTGGCCCCACTAAACGGTGGAAGTCTTGTGTAAGAAGAAGAAAGTGGATAAGGTACAGAAAATTTAGTGCTATGAATTCATGGTGTGCAATAGCTCCTTTACACAAAGATCCAACACAGGAGCCATTCATAGATGTCAGTATTGGTGGTAACCAGATTCCATATGCTTCCCCTGGAACATTGTCAGTTTGGGCCATAACTGCTCACGGGCGCATTATGTATAGGGCTGGTGTCAGTGCTACTTCGCCTGAAGGATTAAAATGGATTAACATAAGCATTCCTCCTAATTGTGACATTAAACAGATATCTGTGGGACCTACTGGGTTAGTGTGGGCTCTTTTGTGGACAGGAAGGGCTATTATTAGAAAAGGCATAACCAAAGACTGTCCCACAGGTGAAGCTTGGATGGAAGTAAAATCTCCTAATGATACTAAACTAGTGTCGCTTTCTGTTGGATTTCATTCCATTTGGGCTGTGAGTTCTGATACAAAAGTTTGGTTTAGAAAAGGCATAGATGGAAATACAGCTGGAAATTCTGAAGTAGCTGCAATGGGAAGTGGATGGCTAGAAATCACAGGTCATATGAGCTATATTTCAGTTGGCATCAATGATCAAGTGTTTGCTATTGGTGATTCAGATAAGTCTATTTACTGGCGCAGTGGTATAACTCCCGCAGAGCAAACTGGTAAAAGATGGAGAATGGTTCAAGCAAATATGCAACTTAGCCGGACATCTAGCTCAGCAAGTGTTGTGTCTTCAACATCCAATGCCAAACATCACAGTCTCAACATGCTCAATGAAACAACAACAGAGCTTAAATCCAATATAAATCTGCACAATTCCTGGGAAGAGTCACATTCAGCACCAATTGAACACACATTACCTGTGAAACCAAAAGAAGTTCGGCAAAAACGAAATGAACAAATAGACAACATTGATTACACAGGAAAAAGTTACGAAACAACATTAAAAAATCCAAGAGCATGGAGCCCGGTAAGAAGTGTTGGCTCTGTTGTAGGTATGGAAGCTCAACCTGATAGTGACAGTAGTGTGTTTGATGTTGACTCAGGAATGTTTTTTGATGATGAGATAAGCCAAACTGCTTGGGGTACTTGTGAAACTACTTGGGCATTTGTAGAAGGTGGGGCTTGTTCTGTAGATGTAATGCAGGTGCCCCACTGGTTTACTGACTCCCATAATGTATTTAATATGGATCTAACTGCTAAATGGCGAATTCAGATTTTAGATTATCTAAAAACTAGAAACAATAATGTAACATTGGATCTATCTAGTTATGGTCTAGCCGTGGAAGAAAAAGGTTGGACACGGAGCTGTGAGTCAAGACTAATAAATGCAAATCATTCCAGTGAAGACTGTATATTATCTTTATATTGGCATGACTTAGAAAATATAGGAACACTGTCTGTTTTTCAGCCTGATGGTACTATAAAATTTATTTTGAACCTAGGTGAAGTCACCAGTGTTATAACATCATCAGAACCTGGAAGTCCCAGAATAACTTTGTCTGTTCCACGTCAAAACAAGAGTCCCATAAAAGTTCAGTTTATATCAGAAATGGAACAAGAAGAATGGTTTAATGTTTTAGTTGATATCACATCACAGATCAATGGAGTTACTGGTAAACCATCAGCCAATTCAGTATGGGCAATTGCTAGTTCTGGAGATATACTAAATTGGGATCCCATGCCTGCAAAACTGAATACTGTAAATAATGGTAAATATATTAAGGAATTTCAAGTCTTTGGAAAAGATATAGTTTCTGGTTTTACAACACCTTTGCATAACAATTTTCCGCCTGGGAGTACATTAAAAATCTCGGGCTGTTTAAATGACGAAGTCAACAGATTTCACATTAACTTAGAAGGTCCAGAAATTAGAAAACAAAGGCATAAAATTGAGACAGAAGTGACTGAAATACCTTTGCACTTCAATGTGAGATTTGAAGAGAGAGTTGTTGTGTGTAATACGAAAATATGTGGTAGCTGGGGAGTTGAAGAAAGACATGAATTACCAATGTCTCCAGGGCAAGAGTTTTGTTTAACAATTATTTGTGACATAAATGCTTTTAAGATATTGGTAAATGATAAACTTTATTGCTTCTTTGAACATAGACTCAGTCCTAAAACTATTACATCAGTTGCCATAAAGGGACCTTTAAAACTTTATTCCATGGAATATTCGACAACAAATGCTATAATTGGATCAGAAGAAATGTATTGGCGGATTATAGGGGGCTACTTGCGGCGAGTCGAGTCTTGCCAGAATGGTATTGTTTGGGGGATATCTCACGATCACCGTGTTTGGGTATACACAGGAGGATGGGGAGGAGGTATTCTCAAAGGTAGCCACTTATTTATTGGACTGTACCTATATTTTCTGAAATGCATATTATAGAAAGTAAACTTGTGTCATTTTAGGTATAGGAAGCAAAGAAGGCATTCATTCTATGACAGATACTCAAACTTACTGTGTCTACGAAAACCAGAGATGGAATCCTCTTTCTGGCTACACATCTACTGGCCTGCCTACTGATCGTTACATGTGGAGCGACATCACCGGAAAACACAAAAGAACTCGAGAACATACCAAACTTCTTAATCGTCATTGGCATTGGGTAACTTACAACTCATTTAGTTATAAACATTGAAGTCATGTGTTCACTAAGGGACAATACTAATAACCGACACGCGTCTCCACTTTAGTTGACTTGTTACCATGTTTTATTAATTCCAACAAACATCTGCTGTCTTCAGATATCCGAATGGATGATCGACTACAACACACCTGGTGGTGTTGATTCTGATGGATGGCAGTACGCCACCGATTTTCCAGCACCCTATCACGGGAAAAAAATATTTACCGATTGCGTCCGTCGGCGAAGATGGTATAGAAAAGCTCAAATTATTACAGAAGGTCCATGGATTCGGGCCGGAAGTACTGCATTATTAGATATTTCTTTAGGGGTGAGATTTTAATTTATTGTTTACTATAACACCAGAAGAGCTTGTGGCTAAGTAATAACAGTCGCGTGGGTAGGTCCGTGGATGGGGGACCATCTTTACATACCGAGACTCCTCCGTGCCTCAGAAAGCACGTTATGCCGTTGACCCCGGCTGTCATTCGTGGATCAATGACAGTCGTTCGGGTCGTCAGAAGTCCGAAAGTCTGACAACCAGTCTTACCAAGGGGTATCGTATTACCCAGTTACTGGGTTTTGGAGGTCAGATAGGCAGTCGCTCCATGTAAAATTCTAGTATTCAGCTGCATCCGGTTAGACTGGAAGCCAACCCCAACATAGTTGGGGAAAGGCTAGGCAGATTTATTGTGTACTATAACACCACTGCCTACCCCTTCGCCTTTGGGGGAATTACAAGCGTGATGTTATGTTATATTAAAGATATGTTTTTGATGTGAAAATACTTACTTAGAAGTCACTATAGTACGACCGTTATTATCTGAGTCGCCAGGTCATTCAATATTTTTTCCTACCGGTCTCGCACGCGCTCACTGTTGAGCGCTGTAGTGTGACTTGTAATGTTGTGATTTTTAACTAGTACCGTAAGACGGGGTGAATATAAATGTAGGGGTGAATCGAGACGCAACTTTAACGTTTTAACGTTGAAATACCTAATATCTTTTGTTGCCAAAAAGGACTACAACGTGTTACCTGTACTATAATTAACGATTAAGTGCCTTGGCAACAAACTATTATATATTATTATTTCAAGGTCCATTTTAAAGTTGCGGCGCGATTCACCGGTGCATTTCTATTCACCCCGTTTTACCCGGTAGGTATAAGTTATTTGATTTTATATATAATCATCATCTATGTTACACTCATAGAATGTGCGTAAGCTGCAACTCGTTGGCACATTCCTATCGTTACTGACGTTTAAGACCCAGACCACACAGTACTTTAAACATGTTAAAAAAATGTTTGCTTATCAGGCCAACGGCGACGATGCATCAGTCTGGGCAATTACACTGGCAGGTGACGCCATTTATCGAACTGGAGTTACAGTTACAGCACCCACGGTAAGAAAATAGTATTGTTTTTTAAACGTTGCCCCACTCGAGGAATTTTTCCTGTATTGTGGGTGCGTTTACAAACATTTAAACTTACATTCACAAACAGCCAGACCAGGAACAACTACTTGTAGGTCATACAAATATTTGTTCCGTGCGGGAATCGAACCTGCGACACGCAGCGCAGCAGTCAATCGCTTAACCACTGCGCCAACCGTGTCGTCCGTTTTATAAGTGTACAAGCTGGGTGCCCGTGTGGGATTTCCCATCAACTTCTCTTTTTCAGGAGGTTTCGAGGAACTTCAAAAATTACGAACTTTCATCCCCTATTTAAGCTCTTTACGGGATGTTTTTTTTTAATCCTTCCTTAGTGCTCACCAGTGGCGTAACTACGGGCATCGGGGGCGGTCCGCACAGGGTACCACCTGATTGGGGGTGTCACCCGATCGTGAAATAAAATAATTAAACATACTATCACGTTTCTCAATGATAAACCACTTAGGCTTGAAGCTATTGCAACCAAGTTATCCAAACTAAATAAGTTAAAGGGAAAAAAAAGCAAAAAAGGGACGGCAAAAATCACGTCAATCAAGGCAGTAGTACCTATATAATATAACGAAGTTAAAAGGAAAACGAGTAATAGTCTACCAACTTACATTTGCAGTTGGAATGTTTGGGAGAACATGTTTTTCAGCTACAATGTTAAGTTTGTTCTTGGGATAAATTCATCCTAACTACGGAACCCTTAATTGTGCGTGGTTCGACACGCACTTGACCGTTTTTATTCCTGGGTGACACAATTATGCGCACGGTAGCACCCATGCTAGGTACGCCACTGGTGCTCACTTTAGTGACTTTAGTTATATACGGAACTCTTGTGCAAAATGTAATGCTTATCAAAAGTTTAAGCTGTACGTTGTCTGTCAGTGAATTTAAGAATTTTACTAAGTAGAAGATAATCTCTTACAGATGTTGCATTTCACAAACGCGCGTCAATCATCCCAAACATATTACAATACTTAATATAAGAGTCACATGTCACGAGCTCGTGAATTGCATTGACTATACTAATTAGTATATCACTTAGGTCACAAGCACAATGTTAGTAAACGTTCTGTTTATTTTTTCAGGGTGTGCATTGGGAACATGTTAACAACCCTCAATCACTCATAGCAATTAGCACATGCAATAATGTAGTTTGGGTAGTTGGCCGAAAAGGAGAGCTCTATTACAGAGAAGACATTACTAGAGAGAATCCATCTGGAAGCAATTGGAAGTTGATAGAAACACCTAAATTTAGCCATCCCTACAACCACAAGTCTGGCGCGGGCGCTAAGGCAGTGTCATTAACTAAATCATCGGCATGGGTGTTACTCTTGAATGGCGCTATCGCTGTTAGAACTGATATTTCTAGAAATCAGCAGGACGGTAAAGAATGGAAGCATTTAACAGGTAAATATTTAGTACTCTATAGTCAGAAATATAGGACTTCACACATCAGCGTGTAGCTGTCTGGCAGAGCACCTATGAGCGATCAAAAAAAGTGCAGTCGGCAGCTACACAACGCTGTTGTAAAGTACCCACAATAATTGAGTAGTTTTCAAATTATAATAATTTTTAAAATGTTTCAGAATGTGATTTGACATTCAAACATGTCTCTGCTGAAGAGAACGAGGTATGGGCGGTTACGACAGAAGGAGTTGTTCAGCGCCGAGTTGGTGTAACCGCAGATAACGTTGTCGGTTCCGCCTGGCAGCCAATGTTATCAAGCAGCTTAGTTCACGTGACAGCTAGGGGAGGTTGTTTACAATGAAATACTTGAATGATCCGTCTGCCCCACGACTAACTAATATTTAACTCGTAAACCTGTGTCTATCTAACAGGCTCTGTATGAATTTAAGGGGTTTTTTTTTATGAATCGGAAATTTTACAAAGCGTATCATGAGAAGTTCGGTAAACGGCTCGTAGGTGTTAGTTAACTCTGCTCGGGATTCTTGTTCCACCACAAGCTTGCTATGCTACTTCGAAAGGGTTTAAACTTGTAGAAATTCTACCAAGTTGTTGATCTCATTTAATTTAAAAGATTTTATTACTGGGAAAATATGTGCTCAAATTTTCATTATTGTCATAACTACTAACCTTACTAAGTGTTGTTCATGGCAAAAAGCGCGCCCCCTGTTACATGGGAATTAAACATAACTGGCGAAATGTGGGTGTACTATAGGTACACCTCTGCCTAACACTTCGGGGATTACAGGCGTGACATTATGATATGTTACTTACCTTACAGCTGACTGGCACAGAGGTCTGAGTGCTTCGTTCGGCTTGAAACACCTTATCAAATGAATAAGATATCAATTAAGCTGAGCTTCTGTGATTGATTTCTCATTTAGTAGGTAGTAAAGCAGATAAGAGTAGCTAAACTAAATAAAATAAAATGTATTTAATCCTGTATTAGCATATCATAGCTTTATTATTCTTTCAACAAATATAGCTGCATACTAAAATGTATGAAAATCATTTTAAAATATAACGCGCATAAATTCTTCATAAATATTCCAAGCGTGAGTAGCACTTATTCAATAACAACATGCACCAGCCCTCGTCTCTATAAGAGGCATTTCCCGACATCGTCATAATTTAACGACGAATTACAAGATTAGACTAGATTACAGAAATCAAAGCTAGGTTGCCTATGTAGACCTAATATTAGATCTAAAGCACCATATTCATTGAAAACAAATCTTAACATTATTACAGCATCGAGTTTCAGTGTTGCTTGATTTGCTGCTTTTTCCAGATTGGAAAAGAATAGTTGAAATAAACATTTGTTTCCAGCAACATAAAGTTCATAAACAATGCTGAGTAACCGATGCACAAGATTGGTTTACTATGAATACGTAGCTTAATATTCATTACCTCAGCAAAATGATGCAGAACGAATTGTTAACGAAATCGTAGAAGCATAATTATTCTTATGATTGTACAAATTCGAAACACATTCTTGATGAATAGTGCATTACCGGTCGGTGCGACATCATAAAATTAAAACTAGAATGTTGGGGTAAAAGTTTATAAATGCGTATTTGTGTTTTTGCTAATAATGTAAGAAATAGACTGAGACTATATTTTTTTGTTATTTTTAATGTTAGCAACCTAAGCAACATTCCAAATTAGTGAACTTGAATATCCTATGATGTAAGTAATTCGTAAGTGAAAAGATACTATTATTTTCTAGTCATTGGTGTTTATCATATTAAAACTTATGAAAATCAAATATATACCAAAAACATAGCTTTCGCTTAAATTACAGAGGATCATATTAAATAATAAAACTGCTACGTAATCATAATGCCTTTTTAATAACTGAAAACCTGGTTTATCTCAATTGAATGAAGTTCTTTCTTAGAGCAAAAGCCATACTAACATTCGTATAAATTATAGCGACTAATGAATTTTTGACTTAAAGATCTATAATTATGTTATGTCAATATTTTTGCACACTTGCTTAAGGTTTACATTCTGTTGTAGTAGTGGCCCTTGTTCTACAATGGAACAACATGTTTTTATTTATACTATACGAATTAAACAAAACTACCACGACATATTATATAGTAATAGTTAAAATATTAGAGCAAATAATCTAGTTCGTATCTCAAATAGTGATTATTTGGATCATTCTGTATTCTTGGGTATCCAGCGACCAACGCGTCTTGTCCTCCTATGTAAAGGGTATTGTATATTTTCCAGTACACGTCGCGGACTTTTCTTGCAGGATGAAATAGTCCCTGAAAAAATAATAATTCATGTACAGAATGTATGAAAAGCTTGTATTCATGGCGCGATGTTTTCTTGCGCTCAAATCGATTGCAGGTCCATGACAATCGGTTTTTTTTTAGTTTTCAAGACCAACAAACAATGTCACGTTACTTAGAACAACTACTTTTCTAGTCTCTAGCTAAATAACTAGCTAACAATTCTGACACTATGTTATTCCGGCACAGTAAGTAATCAATCTACTTTTTGATGAATTTACAATTGCTTTACCACTTTTAACAAAAACTCCCAATAAATTGAAACTATTTAACTGTCACATTGGCCTTAAATCAAAAATAGACCCTGACTTTTTATGTCGTGCAAGTGACATATTGCGTATGGTGATAAAATAATCGAATAAGGTACAGACCAGATACTTTTTGATAATAGGTATGTTGCCATTTTTAAGAGACTGACTTAATTTGTTAATCGAATGTAAATAAATACACGTACGAAAAACAAACGATACATACCTGTAGAGCATACTGCAGGATCTTAACGGGACCTAGAGCGACCCTCATGCCCTCCACAGCATCCATGAATGCTTGCACTAAATGCGGCGAAGTTTCGAAGATGTTCGGCCACACGTGGTTGAGCAAATGCACTAAAGCATCTTCGCATCCAAATCCGTATACGCCCAAAGCCATATGCTTTATGGCAGCACATGCTGTCTGTCGATGCACCAGATCCCTGTTTTTAAATTAAAAGATAGTCAATAATTGAATTGCTTGTTAAATGTAATCTAAATCAAATACTTTAGGCAACAAAACAAAATATTAAAAATAATTTAGCACTACCTGTCCATAAGTGCATCTTCTAGCAAAGGGCAAACTGCGTAAATGTAATCTTTGCCCATTTCTCCAATGTACTCAAATAAGAAAGATAATGATTTCAGCACTCCATTTTGCACATTCAATTCTGGTACCCGGTATTCATTCATTAGAGCTGGTAATACTGTGAATGGCGAACAAGTTTCCGCTACTATGGCAATAGCAACCGTTGTACACACTCTAAAAATAAAAATATATTTTTATTAGAGAATACACAAATTCTAAAAATTTTAATACTCATGATATATTTTATTTTCATTACCGATTCTGTCTTTCCTGCACTTTCAAATTATTGAGTAAAGTCGCTAGCACATCATGGGGACCAATGGCTTTAGCAATATAACCGAAGGTATTTACAGTCGCTCTTCGGATTGCTTTTTTGTGGGCCTTCAGAAGTTCTAGCAGTTCAAAACATATCCTCATCCATTCCCTTGCAGAGACGAACTCGGGTCCTCTGTCTGCAATACGTCCTACCAAATCGATACAATTTTCTTGTACTTTTTCGTGCCTAAAACAGACAACATTAAGTTTATAACAATGAAAAATATGCAATAAAAAACATTTTGAAACCTTTTCCCATGTTAGCCCACATACCTGTTCTTGAGAATTGGTGTAAGCCTAGGCAGTAGATCTTTAATGGGCGGTGTCATCTTTGTCATACCAATCACATTAACAATAGCTTTTAGGGCGCCTAGAATGGAACCCAGTACTTCTGGATATTCTTCACCCAAGTATTCATAAAGTACTACACCAAGATGCCCCATCAATTTTTCCTATAACATAAATTAATATTAACATACATTTATGTGACAAAGGACTATTATCAAGAAAAACATAAAAAAGATTAAAATAAACTTGTAGCATATTAGTTTAGTACCTCTTGGCAGGTTTTCATGACGACAGCAATACGTGAAATGAGATCAGCAGCTTGTTGACGGACTTTGGCGGATTTATTGTTCATACGCCATAATATTATACCGCAGATCTGTGGCAGGTATGGCTTTACACGCTTGCCCAATTGGTTCACTATGGTGCCGAACCCGTTCAACATTACTACATCCTGTAAAAAGTAGTATATATTTTTAGTAATAATATGATTATGCGAATTGAATGCTAGATTGAATCATCTTAATAAGTTTAACAAACCCATGCATTGGCATAACCAGGCAACATTTTAAATAGCTCTTACCTCAGTAGTCTGTTCTTGGAATGCGTAAAGTATACCGTCAATAAGAGCTTCTTCCAACTTGGAATCAATGTCAGCTGCGCCTAAGTTGGCGAGAATCTTTTCAATTGACTCCATCACCATCTTTCTGTATTGCTCGTTGTCATCTTTGAGATCATCCACGATTCTGTTAATTATTTCAGAAGCTCCAACCTGTGGAATAATTTACGAATGTTACATAAATAAATAACTGCAGATATCGAAATGCAAAATAATTACATAATAAATTAATTTAAAATACGGAAGAATGCATTGTTTGTACTTATTTAAGACGAAGGAGACTAGTCTGTACGACACAGGGACTCCTAGTGTGGAGGCTAGTACTGTTTTTGAATTTGTACTGCTCTCTTGAACAATAAAGTTTTTATTATTATTATTTTATTTAGTTCTTACTTTGTTGGCGATTTCAACAGTAGTGTCCACAAGCTGGCGGTAATTACGCCTATCGAGGGCCATACGGTGGTTCCAGAAATGTTTGAAGAAGTGTGGTAGTATCTCATCCATTATGTACTGCGGCTCTACACCATCCGTACCGCAACACTGTTTCACTACCTGAAAGTTAACACATCACATTAGAAACATGAATATTTATTGGATTTGCCTAAATATCACACAAAATCCACATTACCTTCAACACAATCTTCTTCATTTCCTCATCTGGGGACTGGAACTCACGGATAAGAATGAGCATCACTTCACGCGTATAATAGTTGGCGTATTCAGCGTCCATGAGCGGGATGAGATAACCGATGGCCTTCAGGAAGGCGGCTAGACCTTTGCCTCGGTGGGTCCTAATACCCTTCCAGAGAGGCTTGAGCACGGAATCGAAAGACTCGATACCGTATGGAGTAGCAGCTTCAGCGAGGGCCGCGCTTGCTAAAGCTGTGATAGTACGCACTTTTTGTTGTTCGTCCACCAATCCTGTATTTCAATTAAAATATTAACACTTTACCCTACCATACAAAGGCGCAAATTGCAATGCAGATTAGCCCTAAATGGCCACACAGTGTGACATAAACGAAACTGGAGGCAACCAATTAAAAAAAATATATAAACTCACCATGTTCAATAATTTCCACTAAAGATTTGAGATGGGGCAATATAGCACAGCCCATAAGAATAGCAATTTGCTGAACAATTTTTATTCCAGTGTGTCTAGCTTGCCAAGACTTCTTTGATCTACAGACAGCCTTCAAGAACGGAAGAAGAGATGGAATACCTGTAATGAAGGGATTTACATTAGTACAGATTTGAATACTTTATTTATAATTTTACTTTGTTTGTATTACTTACCCAAAGCAGATGCGACAACAGCAAAGGCTCTGGCAGTTGTGTTACGAACATATTCATCAATGTTGTCAATATCAGGCCTCATTGTGGAGATCATAGTTGCGAGACCAGCAGCTTTAGCCAGGTTAGAGATAATCTCTCGACCTTCCACACGTGCGTAGTAATCTTCGTCAATCAAAAGAGGTTCAATTACGACAAGGATCTGAAAATTAAATATAAGTAAATATGAGTATTTTAATATTTCAAGATTTATATTATACCATCTAAGTAGTTAAAAAAATGGTAATAGATTATGAATATTTAAGCATTTTATTTCCATTTTTTTGTTTCACAAGACAATTCTTTAATGTTGGTTAAGGCGGGCCTAACCCGACCGCAGTAGGCATTCAACGCTTACCCCAGCCCCCGCAACGAGTAGCGATACGAAACAAATTACGATGCGCGGGTGACGCGTGCGCCAGTCGCACCGCTCATAAGTTCATGAATCCGAGTCGGTAGTAAGTTGGGTCACAGAATAGAGCAATGCAGTAGATCAACTTGTATTGTTTAATATATTTATTTTTCTATTAAGTATTTTTTAAGGTTGTAGATAGATTAGGTAGGTATTATATAAAGTTAAACCTAATGAATAATAATTAAAAATAAGTATAAGTAGGTACTTATTTTTTTTTGTGAATAAGGTGGATTTAAAATATGACTGACAAGAAGATCATAAAACGATTAAAAAGTACGCGCCGCGCGCTATTCGACTTTCCATAAGGATGCGAAATCTTCGTGCTACAGTATAAAAAATCAAGTAGTATTTAAGCACATTTACTTTAGGAGAATTGAATTACAATTCTTGAATTACAATATCAATATTGTAATTCAAGAAGGGTTAGAGGTATAAATTTATTTTGTGTAGAATATAATGTGAAGAATGGGCACTCAATAAAAAAATATATATATAATTTTTTTTTTTTTATCAAATAGTTATGCTAATAAAAGTAAACACATTTTTCCAATAAGTTAATTATTGTTTAATGTTAATAAGAGATGTATGAGGAACAGGGTGTAAAGTCCACTCATCCTCTATAGAAAAGGGAGGATACTCCGACCAGATGGGTGTCGTGTCTGGTGGGCAACTGCCCAACAATTGAAAAAGTTGTACATACATCAACTGGCTAAAATTCGTTGAAATTTAGCTGTCTCGGTTTAGTAGATTGACTCGGAATTTGTTCCTTGGATTTACTTGGACCTGGTTGCATAGGCTCATCATTTTCTTTGCTACCTTGCAATATTATTTCTCGTATGGGCATACCCCGAATTTGTCGCGGATCCACAATCTCTGGCAATAAACATTTCAAATAAAAATCAATAATTTGTTTCTCCATATTCACCCTCCAAAATTCGTCATCTCTTGAAATATTTTCTATTAGTAGTGGATGATTTTCACCGGACCATATTCCAAAAATGCATTGGTTTCTTTCGGTTACATGGAGTTGACCCTGCACTTGGTATTAGCAATTGCTTTTTTTGTTTAGGACTGTTGAATTTTTTTTTTATCGTATTTAAATATTTGGATTTTGTTTTCTTTTATGGCTGCATCTATTCCTTTTTTAAATGCCGTTATTGGACATTTTATTTCTATTATCTTGTCGTTCCCAACTATACCGTCGGGCGTAGCTCCAATAAATGGGTATTTTTTGTCAATAAAAAGCCCACAGGGCTCGATCACCATGTTCTCTTGTCGTTCTAGTTGTTGTAGAGCCTGTTTTTCACTCTCAACGCCATGAGCCACTGACAAAAGGTGAGATATGTTTTATATAATAAATTTTTTACTGTTGGAGCAGTACTTCTGGATAGTTTTCTTTTGCAAATTATGCCAAAATTTGATGCCGTTATTATGTTTTTCCGTAACTCTATCCAATCACTGCAATCTCTTTGTAGGACAGTGCTTCTTTCAAAATTGTGCCTATCATTTGTTAAGATTTCAAAATTGTTGAGAAAGTCTTCCTTGGCTTTTTCAAATTGAGCTGGACTCATATCAGGAGCTGAACTTGTAGGCCCGTAGTTGTGTTGTCCAGAAGTTCCTTCAAATCTTCTTATTTTTTTTGTGGGATGGTCTGTGCTCAATTTTCTTTTTAGTGACCTCTTCTTCTCAATTTCTTTCACCTTTCCTCGGACTGCTTCCAAGAATCGCTCTTTGGACAGACGCAACCGCAGATTCACTGTTAAAAGAAAACACAGCGAGAGAACATCGTCCTTGATAGCCTCGTCTCAGGGAAAAAATTATTCTTTTGCCACCTATAAATTTGGCAATAACGCTATTGAATCGTTCCACTACATTTGTGTCTACATCTTCTATGAGACTTTTCTAGGAAATGGTCATACTGTACATTTCTACACTATAGCACGAGTATGTTGCGCGACTGCGCGTAATAAGTACATGGCATAGACGAGACCTACACAAACGTTGCAGACACCATAAAATATTATTTTTTGTTGTGTTGTGGTGGCTGTGGGATATATATATATATAGCTTACTTCTAAATATTATTGCACTATTGAATATTCAACTCTCACGTAGGCAGAACAAAAATTGCGCGTGGCGGGTTTACACACTTGATGCGGTTGGTAAATCTATTCCGCGAGAAAAATAAACCATTATAACTTTTGCGCGCGGGGCGTTTTTATCTACATTGACATAGGGTTTAAATTCAACTGTTTTACACACATATTTGTGGTGTATTTCCTAGTCAGTAAAGTAAAATATATATAATGTAGGTATAATAATATTTTCAAAGCATCCTTACCTTTTTTGTTTATTCAGCCTTCGTAGACCCAGCGCTGACAACTTTTTTTTTTTTTTTAATTTTGCCCATTTTGTTTTATAAAATAACTATTTCAAATAAACTATAATTATGCAGGTATAAAATAACTGTATCTAATAAAAACTAACTATTTCAAATTAAACTATAAGTATGCAGGTACCTATTATTATTTACAATAAATTGTTGGCTCAGCCGGTAACAGAACTTAGCGGGGGTGGCGGGTTCGCA
Organism: Tiliacea citrago; assembly: GCA_963921375.1. Classification (NCBI taxonomy): domain Eukaryota; kingdom Metazoa; phylum Arthropoda; class Insecta; order Lepidoptera; family Noctuidae; genus Tiliacea; species Tiliacea citrago. Next base: position 14,004,235 of record OY992792.1, read on the forward strand.
AAAAATGGCATCCGACCTCTAAGACGTTCCGCTCGGGACTAAATGGCACGGGGCGAGCGTATGAAAAGATTAAAATGCTTGATTTTGGAATTGGTGGTATAAGTATTTTCATATTTCACATTATAACGGCCGGTTTTTATCACATTTTTTACGACCTTTATTATAGTATAAGTTTTATTATTCAAGGCCTAATATAACTCAAATAAAATAAGAATTAGACCATAATTTAGACGTGTCTTTGCGATTTAATTGGATGCAGTAAACTGCACGTAATCGTGTATCGCACGGCCGAAATACCTAGATCAAAGTGTGAAATATGTAATATATTTTTTTCAAAATTTTAATCCGTGTTATCTACGAATAAAACACAATACAAAACGACGTTTTTCCGGGTAACCCCCGCCTTAAGTCGTAAGTTTTTCATAATTTTTGTCTTTTTATCTAAAAGTATCATAAACTAAAATTCAAATTTCATACCTTGTGTACGTAGGGACGGACCAAATCATCCAATTTGTACAGAATCCTATCAATAACTTTGACAAGCAAATGTCTCTCTTGGTCTTCTAAAGTAGGACTCATAAGGAGTGGTAGGATCTGATTAAAAAGGGGCCCCGCGCCGAATTCACGAGCCTTGTCTGTTATTTGTCGAAGCGCAGCTTTGCACATGGGTGGAGTTCCGTTCTGAAAACAAGAAATACATTTTAGTACTAAGATTCCAAAATATCTTTACTGGCTCTTTCATTCTGACAAAGACTACCGACCGTCTGGTATTATTCGTCGTTTCAGCATATTATTATTTCACAATGCAATAGAAAAATAAACCATACCTTGATTTTCAACAGAAGTTTCATGATCTTCCTCTCTTTGAGTTCATCTGGGGAGAGAGAGTCCTCGTCGACGTCAACGAGCAGTTTATCAAAGTACTGTGCGTCTTCTGGTTTCATGAAGGGCAGTTGCTGGCTACCCTTGGGCTGCGGGTCGAGCAGGCGCGCGGCGGCGGCGGCCGAGCCTCCCAGTTCCTCCGTCTGCATGAAAAAGCCGATAGGGGTACCACCCAGTGGAGTAGGAGTTGCGGTCAGCTTTCGGGCCGGGGTCCGAATCGGAACATAACCTGGGTAACAATGCATCAAGTTAACAAATTGCTACAGTCGCGTGCCGCAATGAATACTATTATCTTGTAAACATGCAGTTTAACATAGTACACAATCAGCAACTGACAAAATATTTAAGCTCAATCTGGCAGTATATCCAACGGCATGAGACTGTAAAGCCATATTGTCATCATTCATCTGAAAGAAAAATTGAGTATTAAAACGTAGGTATATTATTCTATCATTTCAAATTCGATAACACATGTATTGGACAACACTTAGTTACGTCGATAGATTTCCACATGTCGTAGGCTTTGTATAATACATGTGTCCTGAAACTAAAGGGGTTATTAATAACTATGTGTAAACCCTTAACATTATAAGTCTTAAAGATAGCAACTTAATTAGAGTCCCATATTAACGTGTACATACCGGCAGGGGGCGGTAAAACCTTGTACCCAGGTGGGAACATGGCATCTAACTCTTCATCAGTGTAAGGGCGGTTTCGCTCGTCTATTTCTTTCTCCCAGCGGTAGGCTTGCAGCTGCTCTGGGGTCATCGCGGCCACATGTCCAGGTGTAGGAGTTGCCATTGCCATAGCCTTCATTCCCACTGGTGTTGACTGTAAAACAAAAAATGTAAGTAATGATGGTTGTTGCAAGTCTGTTGTTTTATTTGCTTAGTTGGTTTTTATCAGATAGGTTCTTTAATGTGACAAAATAACAATGGTGAAGAAGAACACTTCATTACTCACTCCTCCAGGTGTGAACATGGGCGTATGAGGCGTATGAGTAGGCGTCGCGTGTGAAGGCGTGGCGTGCGAGGGCGTGGTGTGTGTGGGCGTGGCGTGGGACGGCGTGGGCGTGGCCGCGGCTGGGGTGGCGCCTGGCGTCTCGTCCCAGCGCGAACGTCGCTTGGTGCCGGGCGTCGGCGTCTCTTGGATAGTGTCCACACCAGTGCCGCGGTCGGTGCGGGGTGTCTCAGCCCAACCACTGTTATGTCCAGGAGTTTCTACACACAAAATTACATATTATTGGAATCAGTTTCTGAACTTTCATTGTACACATGCAATTATTTACATCTTGAAACCGAGATTTATTTGGTATATCTAAGTTAAATATGAATCTATACTAATAATATAAAGAGGTAAAGTGAGTTTGTATGTAGAGGGTAATCTTCGGTTAAAACTCTAGTGTTACGATTCCGAAAATTCTTTCACTAATGGGCTACAGTATTGTCATAGAATATATTTTATGTTAAAACAAGATATTTCACGCATACGAAGTCGCGGACAGAAGCCAGTATTAAAAAGAATATAATGTTATAGAGAGGAAAATTTTCTAAGTTTGAATGTAAGATGAATGTAACTAGAAAACTAGATGTAACTCCGAAACGACTCAACCGATTTCAAAAATTCTTTCTCTATATTTAGAAGGTACCTTCAACCTTCAGGGTGCGCATTATTATCCCGTTAAAATAAAAGGGCTTTCCGTGGAGAACAATCGAGTCGAGCGAAATGAACGCTGCCATAACAGTCCAATACTTAAAATTGATTCTCCGTTATATCGAAAACTAGCTTTTGCCCGCGCGGAGGTCGGAAATTATCCCATGGGATCGTACTACCGGGATAAGTATCCTATGTCCTAACCCCATTCATGGTCTACCCACGTTCCAAATTTCATCGAAATTCGGTCAGCCGTTAAGGCGCTGACAAGAGGCAAATGATAATAGTAGGTGTCATAAACAAAAAAGTTGCCAAATCTATAGTTTGTGGTAGCGGAAAAAATACATGTTATTCTTGAACATATCTTAATTATCTAACATGTCCCTATTCTTAAGATTTATGTCAAATATTGTTAAGAAATCAGTTGGCCTAATAGTAATTGTAAGAACTCATGCCGCCTGTGATACAGGTTTATCCTAGTACAGGCATCATACTTTGTAATACCTACATTATTTCTTAGATTTATACTGTACATTACTCATTTTTAATTTTGAATAAATTTAATTTAATTTTTTATTTATTATATTTCTCAGAACTTGCTTGTTACCAAAACACGTTTAGAAAAAAAAAACTCGATAAAAATTAAGGGTAAACTAACCCTTTACTTTGAGTTTCAATCCAAAATATCCCAATTAAATATCAACGTACGGTTGGTATTTAATTATTTAACAAGAACGTCTTAATTATATGCAGAACTTGGTTGTTTTTTATTTTCGATTACTCAACTCATTTTTGAGTAAATAGATAATTGCTTCATATTTTGCAACAAATTACAAGCGTTGTGTCATCGCGCTTCTCTTACTTTTGTATGCAGTCTGACAGTGACTGCGATTTAGCTGTTGTCAGCGTCTTAAGGCGTGAAAGTGTAACAGACAGACAATTAATTTCGCATTTACAATATTACTAGCTTTTGCCCGCGGCTTCGCCCGCGTGGAGATCGGATATAATCCCACGGGAACGTATTACCAGGATACAAAGTCTCCTATATCCTAACCTAGATCATGGTCTACCCACGTGCCAAATTTCATCCATATCCGTTCAGCCGTTTTAGCGTGAAAGCGTAACAAACTCACTTTCGCATTTATAATAGTTAGGATAAGATAGGATTTTGCTTATCGCCAGAGAAATTGTATGTAGATAAAAAATGCCTTTTACACAAGCACAAGCAAAAACACACACATCGTGATGGTGTTTTTGCAAAAACAAAACAAAATACACGTCTGGCTGAACATTTGCCAATTTCTCGCTTAAAATAATGAATATCTTTTGTCCCGTATGCGTTTCTAAAACATTCATATAAATTAAAAGATATTACCGAGGCCAGCGTTATATTTTTGGTGTAATCGGGGGCAAGACGCGAACGTAAAAAAATACGAGATATAAAAGAACAGGGTAGGTATGTACGTAAGACTCTCGCATAGTCCAAACCGCTAAAGATAGAATCTTGAAGTTTGAACAATATTTATAGTTTAAAACGACGATGTGTACTAAGAAAGACTTTTGCGAAAATCAAACTTTAAGTAGGCGAAAAGAAGGAAATCGTTCTTATGAAAAATCTTATTCACAGACAATATTCGTTTTTCAAAACTATCTTCCAATGGGGGAAATTGAAACTCTGCATTAAAAAATTGTTTTATGGGCCGGGTGTCCCAAGCGCAATAGGTATTCACTCGCGGACGTCGCCGCCGCGCCGCAAAGATCGAGTCCCGAGTGTTCGCGCGCCACAGTCTTAAACTGAACAGTATTCCAACAGTATAGACAAATTAATAAATTTGATAAAAATAGCTTAAATAATTATATATAATCTTATTAAAAAAAGTAAAAATTACGTGTTTTTGGATATTTCGTAACTCAATCCCTAACTGGGTGAAAAGGAGAAATCAAGTTTTTAGGGGATAATTTTACCGCTTTTATCTATTAACTCGAAAATTGGTATTACCAAGCTAATAATCTAAAAGTTGTATAATGGAAAAGCACCAACCGATTTTTTTTTTAATCAACCCTTTTTGGGGTAAAAGGGGGGGACTACAGTTTGTATGAAAATCCCATTCTTTCGATTTAGAAACCTGAAACTTGGCACAAATACTTATCTAGGTAAATAATAAAGATTGTAATGATTAATTTTCCAAAACTTTTTCTAATACCAAGAAAATAAATATATAGTTATTATCAGAGCAGTTGAGTCCCCCCTGTCTGACTGTCTACGCCCAAGGGGGTCGTGCCGCACCGGTTGGGAACCCATGCTTTAAATGATTGTGAAAACTGCATCCAATTCATTGGGAAGTTTAGAAGGTCTAAGCGGTCATACAGACAGACACAAAAAGCGAATTTGATTTATACTATTGTGTATAAAATAGATGTCTTTGGTGATGCATCAGTTCTTTGCCTAATGATGGATCATTACCTCTGTCTGTTTTGGGCGTCTCGTCCCAGCGGTTGCGCCTAGAGGCATGTTGCGCGGGGGTGTCTCTGCCGGGCGTGGCGTGTCCTGGGGTGATGTGTCCAGGAGTGGCGTCCCACACACGCGCTGATGGCGTCGCTCCGGGGGTTTCACCTCCCCGTCCCGGTGCACTAGGTGTTTCCTCCCAAGCACCTCTCTGTAACAAACGGTTAAGTATACATCTTATAATATTTTCTATTAATCGCCATACTTAAACTGCGGTAATTAAATCTGTGTGTGAGAGCAGTGGTGGCCCAGTTGGTAACGGCCGCGACACGCGTTGTAGGTCGTAGGTTCGAACCCTGTCAGGCGTTTTACTTTGTGTAAATTATTTCATCACTACTGCTCTCAAAACGGTGAAGGAAAACATCGTGAGGAAACCGGCATGTCCTAGAACCAAAAAATTCGAAGACATGTGATATCTACCAACCCGCACTGGACCCGCGCAGTGGATTACGGCCCACTAACTCTCACAGAGAGTAGGCCTGTGTCCCAGCCAGCAGATAGCTGGAATGTTATAGGCTCATTATGTAATTAAATCTGTTGCATTCTTCAAGGAAAATCACATTACCTCTTGATCCCAAGATGGTGTGGTTTGAGAGGTTGGTGTAGCTGAAATAGTCTTCTTAGCTACTGGAGTGTCTTCAGAGCTCTGATCCCAGCGGCCCTTACGCTTGGAAGGAGGTTTCACAGCCTCACCATTGGATTGAGCCACTGGTTTAAGAGTGCCTTCCCTAGCCCGTTCAAGCAGCTTTTTCCTTAACTGTAAACAAAAAGAAATGGTTTAACATTTATAACTCACTTTATAACAACATAATATCACACCTGTTTCCCCAAAGAGTTAGGCAGACGTGTACCTATAGTACATCCACATTTAGCTAGTAATGTTTAAGTCCCATATAATAAGGGAGGGTGTTAGATGTAAATTATTATTATATTGTTGATGAAAAAAATATCATTTGTACTAATTTGTGTCTTATATACCTCTGTTTCTTCAGCTCGCAAGTACTGCTCTTTCATAATTTCGGTATATGTCCTAGACCCAACATCTGGTGTTTTTCCACCTAAAAAATAAGAAAGCTTTAACTTTACTTGTCATCTTCAATTAATGGCTGCTCTCCGAGAATCCCAGAAAAAGAATTGTGGGAGATTAGGACAGGAAGTAAGTGTGAGTCATGAATTATGGCATGGCAGCTTGAGACTGTCTGGTTATAAATTGTGGTCTGGTTCCAAATGGTTTCTGAATGATGAAGATGCTATTAAAAATGCAAATTATACTTCTTTAGTTTTCATTTGTTTGATTTAGGTCTAGAGATATGAGAAATTAAATTGATAAATAAATCCAGTATTGGATGTTTATAGATATTTTTTTAGACTGTAACATTTGTTGTTTTTTATAGTCCTGGTGCTGTATTATGATGTTTTAATGCTATCACACATTCCAGTGGGAGAGAGAGAGATGGAGCTATACATGACCTATACCACAATTCCTTAATCAGACTGCAATCATGATGGCATTAATATTTCATAATATGGTTCTTGCCTACCAGTAATTATCTATGAGTCCTGTTTCTATAAATGAATTTAAATAATAACCTTCTGCGAATGGATCCGAGCGCTCGGGAGATATTATCATCCTACGCCTCTTTTGGCGGTACTCATCTTCTCTGTCGGCAATAGTTGGTCTCCTTTTATCAGCAAATGGGTCATAGTCCTTGTCACTCTAGAAAAAAGTAAAATTCCATGTTACACAAAGACTATATATAAATGAAGATAAGACTTGTTGATGAAAAATCATAAATTGTTCAATACTATTATTAAATATTTGGGTTCAGACAGTTATTCTGAAGAGTTATGTATTAACATTTATAGTGAGTATTATCTTAGACAGTTTTGATTGTATTGCACAATTAAATTAAATGTGATAATAATGAATTGAATACCTGTGCAATATCATTTAACAATGAAGCTGGTGCAGTATATCCTGATCGCTTTTGAGTGATCGGTACATTTTCCACATCATCATCTTCCACTTCATCATTAGCAGCAATTGATGTCACATATCCATCATAGCGTGACTTCCCTCCCTGTCCCGCATTATCATAAATATCACTGTCATAGTATGTTTCACCTAGAGATACACCTTTGTTGGAACCATTCTCTGGTAATTCATTTTTCTTTGCTTGGATTTCTCTTATCTGAGCTTCGATAGCTAAAAATATAAAAAAATGGTTATGTTCTCATCCTGGTCAATTATTAGGTACAACACAAACAAACCAAAGGTTATGAATATATCACCCACAGATATTAATAAATTATTTAAACTAAGTAAATAATAAACGCGAAACGAGTAACATAATCTATATAGACTAAATAAATAATAGATATTTGTGTCATTATTAAATTCACAAAATAACTATCAAGAAATTTTACAATTAAAACTTTGGACACATTGCCTAAAGCTTCAAAATACAAATTTACAGCCTAGAACAAGTGTGAGCGGAAGCATTTCATCTTCATCTCGCGACTTTCCTAGTCCATTCTTCAGTCTTCACAAGGCGTGGTAATCAATTGCATTGGTCAATCAACAATAAGACATACATATAAATCCATAAAACATTTTGTTTCTTTGAATTATAGCATAATCAAGCTGTACACTAATCAGTTGAAAAGAGAATCGAATCGGAAGATGTTTAGTAAATTACAAAATAGGCTGTACACAACACAACAAAATATGGCTACACAACAAATCGATTAATTACCTTCGTGAGTCCTAGGAATCTTATCCATCATTCAAATGACATGAGGAACAATCACACTAAAATAATTACAAGTGAAAAATGACGCTCTTGCTAAAATTCAATACGAATTTCCACAAAACCATCCACACTCAAACTCTAGCCATCAAAGAATATTCCACCACAGAACACTATTACTCCTAAAGCGGAGCTGATATTCCACAGACTAGAATATTCACTCACATCTCACTCTACTCACAAACCTAAGAATAGGTTACCAATTTACAAATGTATAATGGCCTCATGGAGTTCATGTACTAAGTCTGTGGTCTGAGTATTAATATTCTGTGGTCTGCGTGGTCTGTGATTATTGCAGGGAATTACTATTCTATAATCTGAGGCATACCGTACTATATGTGGCTCATGGTTCACGCGGGCATTAAAAGGGGGATGGGCTAAGGTAGCCCGCGAAATTCAAATTTTCTTAAGTTTGTTTGCAATTTGCAGTATTGTGGGGGTAGTTCCAAGTGTGCGGGCGGTGGGACCGACCGCGTGGCGGGAGCGTAAGTCGCACTCCGTTGTCGCAGGACTCGCAAGCGCAACCTGTGCTGTCAACAACAACACGGCACAACAACTAACAATACGGCTGTGCATCTCAAAACGCACATAATATTACTGTCCAAAGATGAAAAAGTAAAGACGGACAAAACAAACAAATTACTATGGTGGGATTGACGTTCAAAAGTGCCTCCTATGTGCCTATTTGAAATAAATAACTTAACTTTGACTTAGTATAAAACAAAAATGGAGAAAAATACATGCTCATCTGACTTTGAGTATTTATATGAACATAACTCTACAATACAGATTTCTAAAAGAAGTACATACCTACTAAATAAAAAATCGATTGAGGATAAAAACTGCCACTTGCTCACTTCAGATGTCACTATTATCCAACGTCTAAAAATTTGGCAGTTACAATACCTGTCACTAATCCTTTTTAGGGTCCCGTACCCAAAGGGTAAAACGGGAACCCTATTTTTAAGGCTCCACCGTCTGTCTGTCGGTCCGTCTGTCACCAGGCTGTATCTCATGAACCGATATGATAGTTAGACAGTCGAAATTTTCACAGATGATATATTTCTTCTGCCGCTTTAATAACAAATACTAAAAAATAGAATACAATAAATATTTAAGGGGGCTCCCATACAACAAACGTGATTTTTTTTGCTCGTTTTAACTCGATATTGATAACAGCAACAGGTAGACGCTTGCAATATTCACAGAATATTTAATTATATATTCGCTTTAAGAATAAATAATTTAATTAAAATAAAACAAATATTTAAGGGGGGCTCCCATACAACAAACGTGATTTTTTTGCCGTTTTTATAGATAATGGTACGGAACCCTTCGTGCGCGAGTCCGACTCTTACTTGGCCGGTTTTTTTTAAACAAGCGACTTCTTTTACGCTTGTAATTAATTTAATATTGATTAATTTGACGGCACGGTTGGCGCAGTGGTTAAGTGATTGACTGCTGCGCTGCGTGTCGCGGGTTCGATTCCCGCACGGAACAAATATTTGTATGACCTATAAGTAGTTGTTCCGGGTCTGGGTGTTTGAGTATGTGAGTTTAAATGTTTGTAAACGCACCCACGATACAGGAGAAATTCCTAGTGTGGGGCAACGTTTTTTTAAAAAAAAAAAAAAAAAAAAAAAAAATATTTGCGTTGCACAGCTGTTCACTTCAAAAATACGGGGACCCATGTATTTGCCAAAGATGTTAAAAGACGAAAACAGTGGAAGAAGGCTCTCGGCTAAAATACGGAAACCCTAGATTTCATCAAGACTACCTATGTGCTATCCTTTTTAAACCTGAAGACTTTTAAGGGAGTTTATTTAAAATTTAATTAATTATCTTCTTTTTTTTTTTTAAAGAATTGCATGCATACATAATTATAATCTGCTTATAATGTTCCCATTGCTGGGACACAAGCCTCCTCTCTTCAAGAGGGAGTGGGCTGTAGTCTACCACGCGGGCCCAATGCGGGTTGGCAGATGTCACATGTCTTTGAATTTTTGGTTCTAGAACATGCCAGTTTCCTCACGATGTTTTCCTTCACCGTTTTGAGAGCAGTGGTGATGAAGTAATCTACACAAAGTAAAGTGCCTGATTGAGAAAAAAATAAATTAAGTTCAATATTAAAACTTGATCAATTTGTGCCACAGCAAAAGGAGCTGCATAAAGATAATCCCAGTGATAATCATCATTAGATTTTTTATTTCACAGAGTTTCCTTTAAATAATTGAACTCATTTTCCTAGGTCATTTTATGCATACCTTGAATTGAGGGTTAAAATGTCGTCTTAGGGTCCTGAGCGTTTATTGGAGATAACGTTATTTTGGACACACGTGATTCGGGATAGCGTTCATTCGGAATAGCGTGATTCGGGATAGCGTTCATTCGGGATAGAGTGATTCGGAATAGCGTGATTCGGGATAGTGTTCATTCGGAATAGCGTGATTCGAGATAGCGTTCATTCGAGATAGAGTGATTCGGGATTTCGAGTTTCGATCTGACGTATAAGAGTCCTTAATGTTAGCCCCCCGCACTACTGGCCTACTCGATCCAGATCAGCCCTCCCCGACCAAAATTGTAACAGACTGGTTAAAATGTCGTCTTAGGGTCCTGAGCGTTCATTGGAGATAACGTTATTTCGGACACACGTGATTCGGGATAGCGTTCATTCGGAATAGCGAGATTCGGGATAGCGTTCATTCGGGATTTAGTGATTCGGGATAGCGTTCATTCGGAATAGCGTGATTCGGGATAGTGTTCATTCGGAATAGCGTGATTCGAGATAGCGTTCATTCGAGATAGAGTGATTCGGGATTTCGAGTTTCGGTCTGACGTATAAGAGTCCTTAATGTTAGCCCCCCGCACTACTGGCCTACTCGATCCAGATCAGCCCTCCCCGACCAAAATTGTAACAGACTGGCAAAAGGTTGAGGAACGCCTTAAGTCTGCCACGTCTGAACAACTAGACCAAATCCCCAACCAAATAGAATCAGCTGAAAGCGCTGGGCGCAATCGACCTACTCACCGGCCACCTACAAACGGTAGTAAACGAAAGTTCACGGCGGGTGCCAGAGGTGGACGACCACCGCTGGCTGCTGCCTGCCGACGTACGTGTTCTGTTGACAAGGAAGAATGCAGCTATCCGTGCTTAAGATGCCTTCCCAGACGCCACCAACCGTGCCCTTAAGAATGGCTTACAGCGTGCTGTTAAGTCACGTATTAAAGAGATGCGTGAGGAACGCTGGGACGACCTTATGAACACCATAGAGCCCTTACACCAAGCATTTTGGCAACTTACCAAAAAGCTCAAGTCCGATACTGCTACTGACATTCCCCCTCTCATCCGCCCCGACCAAAGCTTAGCCTTTGAGGACGTGGAGAAGGCCGAATGCTTAGCCGACAGCCTAGAGGCCCAATGCTCGCCAAGTACACTACCATTCGACCAAACACACTGTGACATAGTGAACGCAGAGGTCGAACGTAGATCCGCCCTCCCCCCCCAAGAGGACCCCGACGAACCCCTCCCCCAAGTCACGCCCGACGAAGTCCTTGATTTAGTTAGGGGCCTTAAAATCAAAAAAGCACCAGGTGCTAACGGCATTAATAACCCTCTGGTTAAACTCTTTCCAGCCCAACTATTCGTTCTACTGGCTGCTAGTAGAACGAATAGTTGGGCTGGAAAGAGTTTCTTCAATGCAGCTATGAACAACAATCTCTTTCCACAATCGTGGAAAGAAGCCATAGTTATTGGCTTCCATAAACCCAGTAAGCCCGAATGATGAAATTTACAATGCATGATATATCATATCCCCGCCCGCCCGCTCCCCTCGAGTTTTCCGTAAAGATGTGGCACTTTATTGAAACCTCACGCGGAGTCTTGGGAGAACTTGAAATGATGTTGCATTGTTTTGTTTCATTTCCCTACACTAATGCACGCTCACAAACACTTAATGGTTAATAATCCACCATTATTTCACATTAATATTCTGCTAAACACAAAAAACAAATAAAACAAAATTGCTAAACCGCTTCACTTTCCCGCCAAGAAGTCTTTCACACATACATTATGAAATTATGAATACTAATGAACAGACAATAATTCACAATAGGAATGTTGAATAATTTATAGGTTATTTTCATGGTTATTTTGTGTTTGTCGGCTTTAAGTTATTTTTCTTTTGAAGACATTATATACATAGCGTACGACAGAAATAACCTGATCAGAGTAGTTGAAAACCAACTCGAGATTGATCTTCCTTCAGAGAGCGAAACTTCAGAGATGTTACACGTTGTTGTACGATCATCGTACGATAGTACAAAACACACACACCTTTTCTATAATCTTCATTATTTCATATCACAAGTGCCTGTAGGTAAAGAAATAGACTAAGTTCTCTTGGGAGCATCACCTTTATACAAAGGAGACGTCAACAGTGGTATAATATTCCGAAGATTTTTAAACGCTAATGCGATGTACCTTATTAGAAAGCTTATTTATTATGCTACTCGATTATAGTTAAATTTGATTTTTTCAGGCGCCCGTTTTTGTGAAAAAATGAAAAGTGTTTCAATACAAACAAAACGCACATTGTCTTTATTTATTCATTTCTATGCAATATAATTATTTTGAATGTGGCTAAAGTTCCGTTTCTATTAAATACTTTGAGATTTTATTATAATTTTAGCTGCAGCTCCATGAAATTAAGACAAATAATATTGATTATCATGACAATGCAATAACAAAACGTGTCGAAAAAAAGTCAAAGCTGTAATTGATGTCAAGCCGAGTCCTGCGGGGCGAGCACGGCCTACTGTGACATGACCTGAGTCATACATTTTATCACAGTTTGAGCGATAAACTGTTTTGTCAAAAAATGCCAGTACAAATTGACATGACATAATTTATCATGTCTTGGCACGTCCGAATCTATTACTATACTCTATGACGTCCGTGCTCGGCCAGCTGCTGACTGACATTGTCATTGTCACGCCATATGCCACAGGGCTGCCATCCCTAAAATATAAATAATGTTTGTACTTAGTGATGCAAATATTTTATTTTTCAACACTTGTTTTAAAAAAAACGGGCAGCTGAAAAAAAAAATTAAATGCCCAAAGACATCAAAATAATTACCCTCTTTAAGCCTTTATAGGTCAGAAGGGTGTTGAAATTTTCAATTATTTGGACCAAGCCATACATTTCGTGAACGTCTCATTTGTAACTAATTAAGGATAAAAGGTCCCACCAGGCCATTAAAAAATATTTAAAAAGAAAAAAGTATTTTCCACAAGAGTTACAGCCACAGAGCCTAAAACTTTGTTACAGCTGCTTTTTTACCAGTGGTAGTCGTGGTAGACTCTTCCCTGTTCTTAGCTCGTCTTTTAATAGTGGTACACTCCAATTCGCATACATTTTGATCTAGTTTTCGTTGAATTTGTGATCAACGCAAAAGTAAACAAACAAAATAATGGCGTTTGTAGACGACGGACAACTGTGCTGCCACCTATGACCAGCTTTCAGATTTTGACCCCATTAGGGCGGATGCGCTAAGGTAGCCCGCGAAATTCAACATTTCTTACGTTTTTTGCAATTTGCAGGTCAGTAACAGGTTGTATGTGGATCTAAATATGATTCACGGATGTAACATATATGGCTTTACAGAATTATTATCATTAGAATCAGCACAAGGAGTTGAGTTGTATTGCTGATTCTAATGATAATAATTGTAATGGAAATGGGATAACAGATCATTGCGTTTGTTAGTGAGGGAGAAAGCTAAATAATTGGTTTTGTCGACGTTAAGGGTAAGGTCAAAACCTTTTTGTGCGTGCATCTTTTTAATTTTATTCTAAGTGCATTGTTCGCGACGATGCGTCACATATGTAGTATTATATTGTTTTTTTAATATTAACTTAAATTCCAGTTAAAATACTTATAGTTAACGTATAGAAATAACATGTAAAATGTTTTGTATGCAGAACGATAAATACGACCCTTTCAACCTCAATTAAGTGGGCTATATAGTTATATATTTATAGTTTTTTTAGCATGCCCAGGTAACCTAGGTCAAGGCCTACCCCTGGACATAACTTTTGAGTCTCTAGTCAGATAAATAGACCCATTTGATTGAGCTTGAAGGCCGTGTTTCGGTAATTTTATAAATTGTTTAATTTCAGTTTAACAGTTAACTTTTCAGGGCGCGTCACGCCCTGAAAAATAGACTTGTATAGTTTAAAATATTAGATTGTTGTAGGTCTATATATAGGCTTGAGGTATTCATAATCAGAATGAAAATCGGTCCAATGGTTTCCGAGAAAAGCCATTGGAAAACCAATTTTAATTAAAAATAATATTACTTTTACTGTTTCCACTGAAAAGTTATTTCAGTGGAAACAGGTATAGTAGATATGGATACCTCAGGTCATAGGGAATTTCATGAGGATTCCAACGATATGTCACATGCCATATGTATGTAATAGCTTCATGTGCTATTATGCAACAATGTACTTAGTAATTAGTAAAAACGTCATTAAAATAAACTTTAAACCAGGAAGTAATTAGCGGCTCTCGTTACGGTAAAGTAGGCTTGTACTTAAGCAAACATAGGAAAATTGGAATTTGTAGTCATCGGCAAGGTATTTTTTGCACTTTTAAATAGCTTCAATGTAGTTTCATAATGTTCCCACGAGTCCCGAAATTGCTTCCTGGGCGTTCTTCAAGACTTGTGTTTTAATCAGGTAGTATACTCCTATGGCTGAGTCATTAAAAACGTTATCACTGAATCGTCAAAAACGCTATAGCTAGGAACGTCAAAACGTAATCCTTCGTCAAGGGTCAGTAAAAACTCTTCCCGTCTAACTGGTACACAGAAGTTGAAGATCGCAGGCTGCCCGAAGATACCTGGAACTATAGGTGCAGGACGTCCGCGCCGCATGGACTGGGAGACCTACACATACACCGGGAATAAAACCCTTGATAGGCATACACACTCCCCGCACACATACCGCGTCCAACGATCACGCCAGTCCGGCAAATGCATCTAAACAAAATATTGCAAAATATTCTAAAAGATTAACAGTGGAGTTTTTGCTCATTCTTCTCCATACAAAACTACCTTTCGGACCGAGCGACGCGGCGCGGCAACACGACGACTAGACTCAATTTATTTTTTTTGTAAATGTTGACGTTCAAAAGTGCCATACATGTGCCTATTTGAAACAAATGGCTTTGACTTTGAAAACCTGAAATTTCGTTCAGTGGAAGTAAATCACGAAATATTTCATTGAGAAGCTCCAGACTCATCTTTGCCAACGCAATACCTTGTGCGATCTGGTGCTCGTCATTTGTTTTTACCCGCGTCCCCTTCATAAGCTAGGACCATGGTCAGTCACCAACGAAAAAGTCGGCCTATAGTAATACATAGTACGATTAGGCTGGTGTCCGCAACTACATGTCCAAGCGCTTTGTCAAGCATGGGAAAACGGGCGCCTCGTTTGGAGTTAGAAGCCCCATACGTACCTAAGTATGCAAAATATAATTAAAGGGTGCAAACATTTTAGTGCTTGCTACGCTCATTCTACGCTCTATCTTAGGTACATACGTTCTCTTATCGCTCAAACTTTTTTGCATTAAGTCGAGAAAGTAACTTGGTGTTTAAAATATGCATGTGTCTTGGAGTAAGTATAGCACTATTAAAAGACGAGCTAAGTACAGGGGAAGCATCTAGCACTAGTAAAAAAGCAGCTTTAGTGGAAAAATTAATAAATTATGAACATTTTATAGTATAAAGTTTATTTTGTGTTCAAGTTCTTTCTAGGGTTCCGAACCCAAAGGGTAAAACGGGAACCCTATTACTAAGGTTCCGCCGCCGCGCTGCCGCCGTCTGTCTGTCTAGCCGTCTGTCACCAGGCTGTATCTCATGAATCGTGATAGTTAGACAGTTTAAATTTTCACAGATGATGTATTTCTGTTGCCGCTATAACAACAGGTACTAAACAACAGAATAAAATAAATATTTAAGGGGGGCTTCCATATAACAAACGTGATTTTTTTTTGCCGTTTTTATAGATAATGGTACAGAACCCTTCGTGCGCGAGTCCGACTCGCACTTGGCCGGTTTTTATTATTGAAGGCTGGAGGCACACAACCTTAGCGTACGACGTACGTAAATTATTGTGTACTAGGTAATTAACGGGCTGATGTTAAATTGTACTATCTGACAAACCTAATTTGCTGTCAAAGTCGGCGCCACCACCCCACCACCGCTTACCGCCTTTGTATAAACAAAGTATTACGCTCTGTTAGAATAATTATTATTGATTATACAAACACCTACTAACATAATTATAATGTAATTTTATTTATAAACAATAGATTTTAATACCTAGTGTGTCACTTTTTCGACCTACCTAGAAAACTATAAAATCTACAATAGATACAGATACCGATTGTAAACAGTAAACAGCAATACAGCCCCACAGAACATATTATTATGCTGTGACGCACAGAGTGGTACTTTTCAGTATAGTTTAATTAAAGTACTCTGTGGTGGTACTCTCTGACCACCTCTCGTTAGAGATTAGTATATTCCTTGCATTGAGGTAGGAAATTGTCTCTGACGGAGCCCGACACGACATGTCGACACGACATCATCGCGTATTTTATCGAAAATGTTACCACATTGTAAAAAGAATTGACAAAATCTATTTAATTTTTCATTTCTCTTTATAATCTGTGGGTATTTCTCTCGCTACTGCAGCTGGGTACGTGTGTGTCCGTCTACAGAAATTTAATTTTAATGCTTTTAATATTAGTTCTTTAATAATTATGTTAATTTCTGCACAGGAGAAAACAAAATCGATCCTGGCGACTAAAGGGTAATCTTCCAGATTGATTTGCTACGGTACTTTCGGTGAGTGTTATTGTATTTTGTTAAGACGAGTTCCACGTCAAATGTGCTGGAAGGTGACACGTATTATCAAAATCGGGATGCCAATTTTTTTAAGGCTTGATTTTTTCATATTTTTTATTTTTATGTAATTTAGAAACTTATACCACGCATAACAATGAATGTATTCATGTTAGATAAGTATTTGTGTCAGTTTTCGTTAGTTGTAAGAAATATTGATAATAGCTTGTCGTATGCACTCCTCGTACATGTGTTGGAACTGTAAATATAATTATCATAGACAGGATCTTAAAGGCTCTCCTTCTGATTCAGATTCTGTAAATTTTATTCCATACTATCCTTTTCGTAATTCCACGACTATGCTTTGTATTTTATGAGCTGTACCATGTTATTAATACTCCTCATTTTAATTTCATAACAGTAAAAAATAGTTTTTTTTTTCTGTTTTGACCTTTTTGGTAGGAAAGTAATATGAAATTGCTTTTTTTTTTATAGTGAGCCAGCATAATTGTCACAAAATCATTTTTATTTTATTTTTTTTGCTTGGTTTACATCTTTCAATAGAGAGGTAATTCACGACAAGGCATTTACAAGCCCCCACAGTTAGCAATAGAGTAGGTAATGTTGTACAAATTTTGAAAATTGAAAAACTATTCATTAAGCTTAACACTAACTAAGTACAACATTAAATTAACTATTAAGTACCTGCATAGGCAAAAGTGCATGCGCAACCACTATTAGAATGTATATAATAATCTATCTATCCAGCTTATAATGTCCTACTTCTGGGCAAAGGCCTCCCTTTTCCACACACGTCTGTCCTCTGCCATTGCGGACCAAAAATAATATTCAGGGAATTAATAGGACCATATTATACTTTTTTACAAGAAATCAGACTATCTCTATAAATTGTACTCAATATCTGTCTAGTTAAGATATAGAAAAACTGGCATTTATTCATCTTAATTTTTTTTAAATATAATATTGTGGTTGTGTGTTGACATAAACATATTTTCAAATTAGAATAAAACATGTACACATCAATATTGTTTCTTAAATAATTATATCAAAATAATGAAAAATGAACTTTTATGACTGTCTTAAAATTTTGAAATATTTTGCTAACTGGTAATAAGTTAAATTCAACATAAACATCATATTAATTCTGTAAACCCATTGTTTTGCGGAAGTCACCGCAACTTTAAAAAAAAAAAAATCACACTATAGATTAGGAAAGAACTAGTATAGTAGGTTTCATTTGATCTATTGTACTTTCACCCTGTTGAGTTGAAAATTATAAATATGTAGATTTATCATTTCCAAACAATCTTAGTTTTATTCACTAGGAAGTGGTGAAGGGTGGGCGTTTTTGGGGACTGTCCTATGTGATTTTTGACGTTCGAAAAGTGCTGATTTTCAGCCTAGTTTGAATAAATGACTTTTGATTTTATTTATAGGGATAATATTTGAGCTTGAAAAAAATATAAAAGTTTAACTTCTCTACAATGTGTATTTACAAAATATTAGTTTGAAAGTTTACTTATTTTAGGTTTAATAATTATTGTTTAATTGTTTTTTTTTTGTACTGTCAATTAAAATTAAAACCAATTGTTAGTGCTATTGTTTGTTTACCACATTTAAATGATTTCAATTTCATAGTTACTTAGTATGCAATTGAAACATCTTCATTATACCTAGCTTAACAGTTATACAATCCAAGTAATTTTGTATTCAATGATGGAAATAATGAACACAAGTTTAGAATGAATGGATTTTGAAACAATTGTTCAAATAAATGATGATGCAAATAAAATTAACGGTTGGTAGGTATTGTGTGAACTGATTTCATTATCAGTACAAATTGTGCTCTATTTTAATTGTTCAGTACTGTAACGACTTGGCGCGAACAAGGACTGCTGGAGGAGACGAAAATGATGCATCAGCAATCCATGATGGTTGGAGATATGATTCCCGTACACTCTGAGATACCCGTGCATGTTGAGGAGATGAATAATGTGAATGTGAACTACGAGAATAATGCTTCCTACGCGTATGACGATCTGTTTCCGGCGCTGCCGCACTCGCAGCCGCCGGTCCAACGCAGCATTCAGCAAGCTACCAATAAGCTTCGCGTAGGATCGTCACTGCATACCCAGGTAGGCATAACATACGCTCTGAAGTTTGCACTGCCTAACTACTAAATAAGCTGTAATATGACTAATATTACAGCTTTATTCATGAAATTTTCTGTTTTACCCATAAGGTCAGAATGTTAATCCTTATTCACATTTAACACCACCTATTGCAATAAGCACCTAAACATAATATTAGGTATATACACGTGGACGCCACATGCGTTTTTAAATATTACGTAATCAGTAATGGCTATATAAATAGTGATATATACTTACAATATGTTGTGTAATAATATTTCAGTTCTTTCAGATAATAAAAAGCAAATGAGTTGATAACTTACATTATTATCGCTAAACAGTTGTACTTCACTATCATTTGTTAAATAACCATTTTGTTTTATTTTCTAGTAAATCTTATAATTTCCAACATTCCAAATCAACCAAGATTATCTTAACCTGATTGTTAAAAGATAACCAAATGTTAACCTACAGATAATTTGAGCTGGATAACAACTTTATGTAGGTAAACAAATTATCTTCATCAAAATAAACAAAAATGATTGAAGTTATTTTTTGACAGTTAATAACTTATTAAAATTATTTATTTAGATACATCAGAATTATTAAAATACATTTATTAGATGGCTGTAAAAATATCAAAATTGTTGAATACATGTGTTTAATTTCTTTGGAAATTCTTTAAAAAACAATCATCATACTAAATACTCATCCCTAATTTTATTGTCATTATATCCAACTCTCCATCTTTTCAAGGTATTCCATGTGCCATATGAAGAGAGGAAATTGGACAACGCTAACACTTTCGGCGAGGGTGAGTCCTTGAGAACCTGTCAATCCATCACTAAGGATACCGGAGCTCACATTGAAATATCTACTAGCAAAGATGGCAGCTTGACTTTCTTGATAACTGGCAAACATAGCGCAGTGCTTGACGCAAGGCGCCTAATCTTGACCCATTTCCAACAACAGGTAAATATAACAATAATTTTAAATATTTCTTATTGTATTACCCAGTTACTGGGCTGTGGAGTTCAGATAGGCAGTCGCTCCATGTAAAATACTGGTATTCAGCTGCATCCGGTTAGATTGGAAGCCGACCCCAATATAGTTGGGAAAAGACTAGGCAGATTAATTGATTTCTTATCATTATAAGTGTAATTCTAACCAACTTTATTTCTTTAATTAACAGGCCAGCAAGCAAGTTAATATCCCGAAGGAACACCACCGTTGGATATTAGGAAAACAAGGCCAGAAGTTGAAAGACTTGGAAAAAGTTACAGCTACCAAAATCAGTGTACCTAGTATTGCCGATCCTAGTGAGACCCTCACTATTACTGGTACTAAAGAGGGCATTGAGAAAGCTGAACATGAGATCCGAGTGTGCTCTGAAGAGCAGGTAAACTAACTTATGTACTTGTTATTACTAGAGAATTATTGAATGCGAAAGAATAATTTGCAATTAATAGTGATTTAGGATTATAATATTAGTTTTAATCAGTGCTAACTGTAACTGATTTATTATTTTCCAGTCGCGTAAGGCTATGGAGCGTGTCAAGATCCCGAAGATCTACCACCCATTCATCCACGGTCCGTACGGCGAGCGTGCGGCTGCGCTTACCGCAGAGACGGGCGCGCGCATCCACATCCCGCCCGCATCCACCCAAAGCGATGAAATCGTCATTGCTGGCGAGAAAAATGGTGTACTTGCTGCCAAAGCGCAAATTGAGCAAATCTATGAAGACATGGTAAATATTAATATGAATCAATCAAATCAAACCAAAAACTTGTCTAGTTTAACTCTAAAAACATTTATTTTATCCACTTGTTTATTTCACAGGTAAAGAAATGTTCAACTGTTCGTGTTGAGGTACCTAAATCTCAGCACAAATACGTGATTGGAGCTCGCGGAACGACTATACAGGAGATTCTGAAGGAAACTGAAGTCTCTGTGGAGATGCCTCCTCCAGACTCTCCGACTGGCACCATCACTCTCCATGGACCTCACAATAAAATTGGCCTGGGTTAGTAAAATAAACAGTTTTTTTTTTCGTAATAAACTCAATAGAGTGAGGGCGCGCTACGTTTTTGTCTTCCATTCTCCCCTGCTTAGGGGAGAATGGAAGACAAAAACGTGGCGCGCCGGCCCCAAGTAACATGGGATGAGGGCGGAAGAAGATAATGAAACTCACTAATTTAACTATGCACTCAATATTAAACACAATTTTTAACCCAACAGCTCTCTCAAAGGTATGCGAAAAAGCTAACTCTGTAAAAACTGCAACTGTGGATGCGCCTACTTGGATCCATAAATACATAATCGGAAAGAACGGCTCTAATATTAAAAAGATAACTCAAGACTTCTCTAAGGTACGATTTATTTGTTACCGTTATTATTACAAAACTTTATCTTTTGATCTTTTTGCATTTGCATAATATCACAATATTTAAATAATTATTTAAATAATTGTTTAAAAAATGCTTTTTTTTTAAATTAAATTTCGGCACTTAGGTACACGTTGACATAACCCATTCTGAAGACAAGGTGAAGATCGATGGTCCCCCGGAGGAGGTGGAGCGCGCTCAAGTTGAGCTGGATGACTTTGTGAAGAACTTGCTAGCTACTCTTACCTATGTGGAACTAACGGTTGACCCCAAATTCTTCAAACACATTATTGGAAAGAATGGAACTAACAGTAAGTTGGCCCTTTCATGTGAAAATACTTTGTTGCAGATTTAAACTTCAATAAAATTCTTAATTTTTTTTTTTAGTTAATAGACTGAAGGATGAGACTGGGGTAGTTATTAACATTATTGAAAATGAAGGCAACAATATTATTCGCATTGAAGGCAGCCATCAAGGTGTAGCTGATGCTGAAAAAGAATTAAGAGAAATGGTAATGAAATTAGAGAACGAAAGGACAAAGGAAGTCTATGTTGACCATAGATATATTAAATCTCTTATTGGAGTTAGAGGAGAAAAAATAAAGGAATTTCGCGAAAAGTTCGAACGTGTGCTTATTTCTCTACCCGATCAGGGGCAAAAGAGGAGTCCCATTAAGCTAAGAGGTCCCCAGGAAGATATTGAAAAATGCGAAAAGTATCTTCACAAGGTTATAAAAGAAATAGCAGAGTCGTCTTTCGTCCAAGAAGTGCCAATTTTCAAACAATTCCACAAGTTTATTATTGGCAAAGGTGGCGCGAATTTGAGGAAAATTCGGGACGAAACTCAAACTGTGATCGATCTTCCAGCAGAAGGCGATGATAGCGATGTTATAACCGTACGAGGTAAACGGGAGAATGTTGAAGAAGCAGTTAAAAGAATTCAGCAAATTCACAATGAAAAAGCTAATGTTGTAACAGAGGAGGTCACAATAGCTCCTAAATACTATAATTCTTTGATTGGGGCGGGTGGAAAACTTATTCATTCCATTATGGAGGAGTGTGGTGGAGTACTAATAAAGTTCCCGCCTGCGGATAGTGACAGCGACAAAGTGGTTATTAAAGGGCCTATCGAAGATGTTGAGAAGGCTAAGCAACAACTACTTGCGCACGCTTCGGAACGAGAACTGACCTCCCACACCGCTCACGTGCGTGCCAAGCCGGAACACCACAAATTCCTGATAGGCAAAAATGGCGCTAACATTAAGAAAATTCGCGAGCATACTGGCGCTCGCATTATCTTCCCGACTGAGAAGGACGAAGACAAGGAAGCTATATTTATCATAGGTAAGTTTTGTGTGCTCCTATTATAATCTATATCTATGCTTATTATAAATTAAAGTCACTTTTCGTGTCTGTTTGTGTGACCGCGTTGTTCTTCGATAAACTACGCAACGGTTGCTACGATGCGGTTTTCACCATTATTAAGGTAAATTATTCCAGAAGTGTTTTAACACATTAATATTAAACTTACATACAGCGTGCCGCTTTAATGGCGACATTTATTTAATATACCTAAATGGTTTCGCGTTTACTTTTAATGAAGATATTTTAATTTCATTAAACGTTATTATTTATTGATTTGTTAACAATTTTCTGAAATAGCATTTTCGAGCAACCTGTACTTGAAAGAACTGTAGCGCAGAGGTCCTTTGCCGGGGTCACGGATTATAACATCGCATTAATGAAATTAAGACGAATAACGTGCAAAGAGTAGGCGAATTGAAGGAAAGAGTATTTAGTTAGTTTGAAAATTTAAACTTTTCAATGTATGAATTATTTTATCTTATTATATTTTTTATGATTAATGGTCACTAGCCCTAACCGTGTCTTAAATTAATGTCGTCATTGTAGCGGCACGTTGTATAATAAAGAAATCTCGAACTTTTGTCGTAAAAACCGCGTGAAACAGGGGCGGGTCGCTAGTAGTTTAGTACATACAAGTCGATAGGAAAACATTACTTTATTATATCCTTAATCCAGGTCGCGAGGAGCAGGTAGAGGCAGCTCGCAAGCAGCTAGAAGCAGCAGTAGCAGAAATCAGTAACGTGTCTGAAGGCGAGATGGCGGTAGCGCCGCGTCACCACCGACACTTCGTGGCGCGCCGCGGTGAAGTGCTGCGCCGCATCGCCGATGACTGCGGCGGCGTGCAAATCTCATTCCCGAGGCAGGGAGTCAACAGCGACCGCGTTGTCCTCAAAGGCCCCAAGGATTGCATAGAAGCCGCTAAAATCCGCATCAACGAAATCATCGAAGATTTGGAAGCAAAGGTTTTTATTGTTAAATGTACAGACGCCAGCACATCAAGCTACTACAATCTGTCAAATTTCTTTAAATGTTTATCAACTTTATCGTTAAAACATAAGGCTCAAGGTTGATTGGGAAAATTTGACCGCTGGCGTCTGTACTTTTGGTCTACTCATCACATAATATTTTGCAAAACATCTAATAATGATAATACCGCGTATCTCGACGTCGTGGTGGGGCTTGCGCGCTCCTGAACTCTAGGTCTGTGCCGGCAAAGTTTACTTAGCCGAAACGGGTCTAGGGTGAGAAGCCAGACCAAGAGAGGTACATAAACCTGCACTGGCACTATTTTGGTCAGGTAGGGGCCAAAGTCTTTCCATAGTCCTAGATAACCAGTTCAATTTAGCCACCTAAACCCATAATCCAATATCTTTGTTTCCATATCCTGCAATAGTCCTACACCAACCAGAGGGCTAATTGCGTAACACACTATCAGTAGGAATCGGTTTCAATTTGACAGTTCAACAATATCATTGCGTTATTTACGTTGTTGAGCAGACAATTTTTTGTAACATATGAAGTAATGGATTAGCAATATACTTCAAAATCATTCAGATTCAAACTGCGTTACACAATTAGGGTACAGGGGTTGTCCTTGAGTGCACTTGCCTAGTGCGAGCAGGGATAATCGTCGGTTGGTGCCTCATTTGATTAAAAATGTCTAACGGGCTTCTGTGAGTCTGCTTCGGCGCCTCGTACGCCTTCCAAAGGTCCGGGAGGCCAGGGTCCCGAGATAATATGTCAAAGACATTTTAAATAATAATAAAAAGTTTATTTTCGAGTAATATGGACTATGTTTAAGTAGTATTTACAAAACATTATGACAAACAACTAAGTTAAGCACACTAAAATAAAGTTCACTAGTCACATACATACATAGAAATAAAAACGAATACAGTAGAGATAATTATGATGTCCTGACTCCAAAACTGTAATTTACACAGGTAACAATAGAATGCGTGATATCTCAAAGGCACCATCGTACAGTGATGGGTGCCCGTGGTGCTAAGGTAAAGGATATCACAGCTGAACACGACGTGCAAATCAAATTCCCCGAGCGAGACACGACTGAGGGCGCAGATGTTCCCTTAAAGGAAAATAATGAGAATGCTGAGCCCGGTCTAAACGATATCATCAGGATCACTGGTCGCCCAGAGAATTGCGAGGCAGCTAAGAAGGCTTTACTTGAGCAGGTAATGAGTTTACTTATTCAATGACAAGTGTAGTGTGGTTCTTAGCAAGTTTCGATTAATCTACAAAAATAGACTATTCAATTAAATAATTCTTTATTAGGTGCCAATCACGATCGACGTAGAAGTTCCGAATGAATTGCATCGTTTGCTTTCTGGTCAGAAGAGGCGGGAACTGATGCAAACATATGATGTGCACATTCTACTTCCGCTCAATGATGACCCTAGTGACTTGGTTAAGGTAAGAAGAATCCTGAAATGGAGTTTTATTTTATTTAATAATAACTAACTAGCTATAAAACTTAGTTATCTATACTAATATTATAAAGAGGTAAAATTTGTTTGTTTTTATGTAGGGGGTAATCTCTGGGATTGCCAGTCGGATTTGACACATTCTTTTTGCATTTGATAGCCCAATTCAGAGAAAGGCTATTTATCATCACGCTACGACCCTTACAAGCCGAGCAAAAAGAAAAAAAGGCGGAAAGAACGCTAAGCGAAAACGATGTAATAGCGCGGGCGGGCGATGCAATGCGACGCAGTGGGTCGGGGGAACAAGAAATTTCACGCGGACGAAGTTGCGGCCAGTAGCTAGTTACTTAATAAATACATATTATTACAATAAAACTAACAATTTTTATTTTTATTTAGGTAACAGGCACCCCTACAAATGTAGAAAAGGCCAAACTTGCTCTTGCCGACAGAATTGTTGACATGGAAAAAGAGAAAGAAGACAGACTTCTTAGGTGAGTCTGCATTTCTTTCAAATCAAAATTATAACTTTTATAGTGCGTTTGGTTGTGTCCATACCTATCCATGAACATATAATAAATATACAATAAAAATTACAGGTCATTTGAACTGAAGTTCAAAGTGGATCCCGAATATCATCCTCTAGTTATTGGTAAGGGTGGTTCTGTCATCACAAAGATTCGCACTGATTATGGAGTACAAATAAACTTGCCTAAACGTGGTGAGGCTGATGATGACATCATTACAATCCAAGGCTATGAAGACAAGGCATTGCAAGCCAAGGAAGCTATTATGGCTATTGTACATCAGCTGGTGAGTCCCTATTATTTTACAATGCTACGACGCCTGCATTATTTTGGTTCCCTAACGCATTGAATACTTAAAGTACTCCATTGACAATAATTTGTAAGGATCAGTCTTCGTGACGCTGATCGGCTAAAAGCAAGTTGCGACGCAAAAAATTTAGGCTACCCATCGTTTTATCCTATGGCACGCCAAATAGTAATTAATTGGAATGTGACTCTTATTGTTTTATGGTATAAATTAGAATGATTGACGGATCCCTACAAATTTGCTGTAAAGTCCTAGCAAAGGTGACTCTTAATGGCGTATCACTACATAGTATAAAACAAAGTCGCTTCCCACTGTCTGTCTGTCCATATGTATGCTTAGGTCTTTTAAAAGTCCGCAACGGATTTTGATGCGGTTTTTTTTAATAAATAGAGTGATTCAAGAGGAAGGTTTATATGAATTATATAGTAGAGAAACACTGCAGATCAGCATTGCACCCGTGCGAAGGCGCGGCGGGTCGCTAGTTAGAGTATAAATTAGAATGATTTCCGAATGGACTGATCATTCAGCACGCGTACATGTGATAGGAGCGGTACTTTGAGCGCGTGCTTTATTGTTGTTGAACCGACATTGCCGCCATTATGTTCAAAGACCAGAGCCGCCGACAGTGTTGTAAGTTTTTTTAATTAGGATATTTTAAATTTATTTATATCTCGTAAGTTACCCTATCTATTGAATGACTATTTCATGAAATCATGGCATTTGAGGCCAATTCTAACATAAGGAGTTGTATTGCTGATTCTAATCATTATATGTAATTCTGTAAAGCCATTATTTGTTACGGTCGCGAATCATTCATCAACATACAACCTAACATTGACCCGCAAATTGCAAAAAACGTAAGAAAATTTTAATTTCGCGGGCTACCTTAGCGCATCCCCGTTACGATTTTGATGACGTGTGACTTCATGATTAAGTTCTAATCTGGTTTAAGGCAACAGTAGCCAAATTCAATAACACCACATTGTATTGATCTTGAAAAGGACTATTTCCAGTGTCATGATTCAATAGATTTTGTTTGATTGTTAAAATGATAGCGATTGTCGTTACGTTTATGTAACGCCATTAGTTAGACTGCAGTTCCTTACATGTTCTACAAGCTGTTTATTTTTATTTTTTTATAGCACTTTCTATTTACTTTATGAATGTTTTCTCTACATCTCTTTTTTACATAAAACTGGCAAATAATATTACTATCTCATAAATGTACATCTTTGCTGCAGGACAATCAATGTAGAGAGGAGGTCGATATTGATCCACGAGTTCACAGGAGGTTGATTGGCCTCCGAGGCAAAAACATCAGACGCATTATGGACGATTACAAGGTAGACATACGTTTCCCGAAACAAGGTGATGACAGCATCGTTGTCATTACCGGAGACGAAGATAACGTACTCGATGCGAAGGACCATCTCCTCAACCTAGCCGAAGAATACGTAAGTATTCCATTATAACACAAACATGTGCTGAGTAGTGTATTGTTTATGTTCTGTTCCTAATTTAAAATGAATCTTCAGATTCAAGACGTCGCCGACCGCTACACGCGACCCTCGGGGCCTTCCCTGGGTGACTTCGGTGATGTGCTCGGCGAACGAGAGCAAGCAAACAGCAGCGCAGTGTCAGCGGGCGCTGCCGCCGGTGCCGCCGCAGGCCCCGTACCTGCAGGCTTCGTGGTGAAGGGGGGCCCGTGGGAGCAGCGTGCGCCCGACACGGCGTCCACGCAGGAGTTCCCCACCATGCCGGGGGGCCCGCGAGCCGTGCAGCCTGCCGCGCCCACGGCTTCAGCCGCATGGGGCCCGCGTCGCTAGTGGCGCCCGACGATTCGTCCTATGTACTCGCATGCGTGCATACTTTTAAGCCTATAGTGTATAGTGGAGTGCGCCGCGTTTTATTTCGGCTGTTTCGACGCGACGACGAGGGCGTCCACTTAGATCGTATTGTCGTCGCTTTGCGGCACCCGCTAATAATCCTTGTAATCTTAAAACTGCAGATATCTCTCGTACTCGCTAATATTATTGCGAAAATGGGTAGCCAGCTGTATTTTACTGGTGATTTATCGGAAGAGGTTGCCGATGTTTGTGGCGATCTCTTTGAATTATAAATAAGGCGAGGTCGAGCCGAACGATTATCATATAAGTATTCGGTTACGCGATTTCGTTATTTTTTATGAATTATTATTATGTATCTATGAGTATAAATGCCATTCTAATAAGTTGTTATTTACTTTGATATTTATAATGAAATACATGCCGATGTATTTTTAATTTATGCATCTTTGTAGTATGCATAATAAACTGATTCCGTGTACTTATTTAAAATTATAATGAAATTTCTATTTTTCATACATAATAGTTTTCACGTTTTTTTATCATGTTTATAATGTTGCCTATAAAATAATGAATCAATAAATGATAAGACAAGAATGAATATTTTTACAAAGTAATGTGTACATAGTAAATAAATTGTGTTTGAAAATATTAATAAAATCTTTTACATGATTTTATTTTTTATTTTTTTTCCTCTATTCTTCCGTTTTAAAGCTGTTAGTACTAGAGAACTATGTTCATGGAACACAAGGATCAGCTCAGAACTTAGACCTTTAACACACAGAGTACATTTGTATATTGACGGTCAGTGCCGGGAGGGTTCACTCAAGTCGCATATGGGATGCCGGGAGCCCTCGCGGAGGGCTCATTTTAAATATCCGTTTTTCTTAGCGAATAAACTGCACTATATATAACTACAGCATTATAAACTGAAAATAAAATCAGTTTTATATTTTAGCAAGATTTAATAGTATACTTAGTCGTTTTCAAATACAAGCATTTTTGTTAACCTATATTTTTTTTTTCATTATAACTTGCTATATTTATGGCGGCATGGCGTACGAGCACTACGAAAAGTGGATGAAGTCGAAAGTGTTAACATAATTATTATGGACCCCGCATCATATTATGATTTTACCTCTGTCAAGGCACAAGGATAAGGATTTGACTATCCAAAACTGTTTTGGAGTCTAAATCGGTCAATCGGAGAGTCACAATCGTTTTCACTGAGTTAGCAGTTCACGCATGCAAAATGTAAAATTTCCTAAAATATGTAATAACATTTCTCATTACAGACGCCAGCAGGACAAGCTACCTACCCGAAACTGTCAAATTTTCCCAATCAACCTTAAACCTTATGCTTTAATGATAAAGTTGAAAATCTTTTAAATTTTAATCAAATAAATTTTCCCCCCATAAGTGGGGGAAAATTAGAAAATAATCTCACACGTAAATAAATGAGTTCAAAACTCATTTATTTACGTTACACGCCCGTGTGGTGGGTCACAGAAGTCCATAAGTGTACCAAATTTCAACATAATTGGTCCTTTATATTCGGAGCAAATCGGCTGTGACAGACGAACAGACAGACAGACACGAGTGGTCTTATAAGGGTTCCGTTAAAATGAGTTTAACAAATTAATTTTATAGATGGGAAAATAATATTTGTTACACAATTGTGGTTTCAAGTAAATGTAGAATGTTACACTTTTAGTTAATTTTAGAAACTAGTGTTTATGTGATTGAATAGTTTTTATACTAGTTAATTTAGTTCCTTAATTTTTCCGCGTGTCTTCTTGCGTGTAACCAACTCTATACGATTATACAGGGTGATTGGAAGATGGGTGCAAAGCTTTAAGGCGAAGATAGTACAGACAATTTAGAACCATTTAAGCCATGGTTGTCTTAGACGAAGTCTTACCAAATATTTTTAACCAAATTTTTAAAGTTTTTTTTCGGAAATTCTCAAAATTTTATGTAAACTTCATAATTATGGCCAAATTGAATGATAAATGAATTCATTTTTTATTTATTTAATTAATTAAAGTAATGTGTAAGCAATCAAGCAAAACATGTTTTAGGCTTCTGTGTCATTAGACATTTTTTTTACAGACATTTAAAGCTCAGAAAAAATAAAAAAAATTTACAATATGTCTGTTAAACCTTATTAAAAAAAAAAACGGAGGGTGCTTTTTTTGTTCAAACCTTTTTGAAGACAAGCTTGATAATCGCTCTTTCTTTTGAGGTATCATTTATGCGGATATCTTACAAATTATTCAAATTAGGGCCTACAAACCAATTTGAGGGAGAAATTTTTTATTTTAGGCAGACTAATTAAAACAACATTTGAATTAAAATTATTTATTTTTCATGTTCAAAATGACGGCCATGATTCCTAATACAAGCACGGTCCCGTCTTCTAACTTCTGTAGTCGTTATTTTCAACATCATCTCCTGCTGCATTGTCTCAAACGCTGAATTTATTCTTTGTATTAATTCTTCTCTAGTGTTTATTTCTATGTTGTTATACACCAGTTCCTTGGCCCGGCCCCACACGAAAAAGTCCAACGGGGTCAGATCTGGGGAGCGAGCGGGCCAAGGGATGGGTCCATCCCTGCCGATCCAGCTATCAGGAAAGCAATTGTTGAGGTGTTCCCTTACATTTAAAGTCCAATGCGCTGGACAGCCGTCTTGCTGAAAGATGACTGTTCGGTCTCTTTCGAAGATCGGGACACCTGATTCCTCTACCAGCAGTGGTAAATCAATTTGCAGAAATTGCAAATAATTTTCGCCATTCAATGGATCAGGCAAAAAGTGGGGCCCAATCAATGTTCTGCCAATTATTCCAGCCCATACATTCACAGAGAATTTCATCTGAAATGACACCTGCTTCTTAAAATGTGGATTGTTGTCTGCGTCGGCCCATTCATGGATGTTGTGAAAGTTTGTAATACCTTCCCTTGAAAATTTACTTTCATCCGCCCACAAGATTGATTTCAGAAACCACGCATCTTCGATGTCTCTGTTGAGGAGGAAACGGCAGAACTGAATTCTTCTTTGAGGATCTTGCTCTACTAGACCTTGCACACTCCTGCCATGGAACGGATACTTATCATTTTGGTGCATTGTATGCCACACCTTCCATTGAGAAATGTTTAAATTTCGAGCTACTGCTCTAGTACTGGTAGTAGGATCCGCTTGAAATGCTGCCAAAATGTCTTCGTCGACGGCAGTTTCGTGTCTGCCCAGGTTGACTCCAGGTTCCACGCGGTAAAAAATATCGATAGTGTATCGATTTCCGATGTTTCGATATTATTGGACTAATTTGATCAAACAAGCGCTAGGAGATGTCAAAAAGCGAATCACTGAACAACTTTTTCTGCCACTTTCTGCGGGAGACGAGGAAAACACATACTACTCGGACGACAACTCTGGAGCACACTACGATTTGACAATTGCACTTTTTTTTTTTTTTTTTTTTTCTTTTTGGCTTCGCACGGTTTGTGCATTTAGCCAGTGTCATGTAAAATTAGGTAACAAGTACAAAGTTATAATAATTATGAAATGAACTCCACTCAATGCATGATAAAGATGATTGATGATATCCCGCCCCGCTCCCCTTGAGTTTAAGTAAAGACGCGGCACTTTACTGAAACCTCGCGCGGACTTCTTGAGAGAACTTAAAGTGATGTTGCACTGTTTTGTTTCATTTGGCTACGTTAATGCAGCTTCACGAACACTTAATGGTTAATAATCCACCACTATTACACATTAATATTCGGCTAAACACAAATTTTAGAAAATAAAACAAAACTGCTAACATGACGCTTCACTTTCCCGCCAAGAAGTCGACAATTGCACTTATTGCACACAGATCTCTAAGTAGTCTGTGGTCACAGATCGCTGTTCGTTCAGTAATGGCTGATTTACACAGGGTCAGTAAACAAGTCAGTCGCAGCGCCAATGTCGGCGCCGCGACTGACTTTTAACTGTTTACATGAACTCATGAAGTAAGTAGTAGTGGTGCGTTTCTCACGGTGAGCGCACGTGTGTGAAGTCAGTGGGAAAAATGAATTCGCGAAAACAACTGAAACGACGATTTAATTATTTGTTGAAAAATTTATCAATTTTGCTGTTGAATGAGTTAATAGATATGGTAGAAAATGAGATAACTAAAAATAAACGACAATGGGTAAGAAAATGGATTGACGATAGAAACGAAACTGGTGGCTCTGCTTTGTTGCTGAAGCAGTTGCGATTTGAAGATCCTGCGGAGTACAAACTGGCTATGAGGATGTCACCACAGAATTTTGACGAATTGCTGTCAATGATATCGAGCTCTATTCAACAACATGATACATTCATGAGAGATGCTTTACCAGCCAAAATTAAACTGGAAATAACGCTGACATTTTTGGCTTCAGGAATGAACTATCGGTTCCTTAGTCACTTTTATCGTGTCTCAAAACCAGCAATTTCTCAACTAATACCAGAAGTGTGCTGGGCAATATATACGGCACTAAAAACA
This sequence comes from Tiliacea citrago, assembly GCA_963921375.1. NCBI lineage: Eukaryota > Metazoa > Arthropoda > Insecta > Lepidoptera > Noctuidae > Tiliacea > Tiliacea citrago. Next base: position 14,036,548 of record OY992792.1, read on the forward strand.
CATATTAAGGTAAGAAATTTTTTATTATTAAATTATTAGAAAATTAAGAAATACAACATCAAAATAGTATTAAGAATTTTCATAGGCACGCATAATCGTGTTAACAGCAGTGTTATTTTCACTTTCAGCTTCTTCGTTGATCGTGGTGCTGTAATTCAAACCTGAGGGTGTAATAATAACCTGCCTGGGGTTTACAAATGTGGGGTTCGTTGATCGATCGGAAGGATGAAATCCTAAAGAGCTGTTGCTAGTGGTAGGCTCGGCAACCTCTGGCGGGTAAAATGTTATGGTGTTGTCGCTTGATGCAGTCATTGGGTTGGGCTCCAGGGAGTAAAATCCCATGCTACTTGTGCTGCTTGTCGTAGTTGCTGCCGGACTAGGGATAAAATAGTTAGGGGATGAAGAGTGTGCATTTTCTGTATACTTCTTTTGTTGTATATCAGCCAATCTAACTTTGGATAATATTTTTTGGATTTCTTCTTGTGCAATAACAGATTGTTCTTCAGACAGTTTTTTTAGTTGAGCCGCCACATGTTTACCGAAAATATCAGCGTCAGACTCTTCTTCAGATGGTGACATATTAACATCATTTGACACACTTTTTAAGTCCTTTATCATGGCGGCCATCTGAAATATTTTGGAGCGTTTTGATCGCTGAGGCCCAGATTGATTGGGAGCTGTCACAGAATTTCGAACTGGCGTCTGGATGGCTTGAGTTGGCGTTTCAGTAGAATTATCATTATTTTCAGTAGATCTTGATACATTTTCAGCTCCGTCACCAACACCCTCAGCTTCACCCAACTCAGCGTCATCGTTGCTGGTTCCTGAGTTATTCTGTTAATGAGAATAAAATGTAATGTTTAATAAATCATTAGTTGATGATAATACGTATTTAGGTTGTAATTATTTTTTTTGTTTACAGATTCCAGAACGAGAGGAAGAATGGAAAATTATTGAAGACGGTTTCAATACCAAGTGGAATTTCCCTTCATGTTATGGAGCAATCGATGGGAAGCATATTATAATTAAAGCTCCTCCAAATAGTGGAAGTGAATTTTATAATTATAAAAAAAACCAATAGTACAGTATTGTTAGCACTTATAGACCACGACTATTGTTTTTCATATATAGACGTTGGAGCGAATGGAAACGCCTCTGATGGAGGTGTTTTCAAAAATTCCTCATTATATCGTCGGTTGGAAGATGGATTGCTTCCTACAAATGGAGTAATAGTTGGTGATGCAGCATTTCCACTGAAGAATTATTTACTAAAACCCTATCCAGGTACGCAGCTAAGTACTGCCGAAAAAGTCTTTAACTACGCGCGTGCAAGGCGCATAAGTGAAAATGCTTTTGGTAAACTGGTTTCTAGATTCCGAGTGTTCGAAAAAGCAATTCCAACCCATGTGGACACAGTTGATGCCATTGTCTGTGCAGCCTGTGCCCTGCATAATTGGTTGCGAAAGCGTTCAAGTTCCTACATAACATCTACTTGTGTAGACAGAGAGGACAATGATGGACAAATAATAGAAGGAACATGGAGATCGGAAATAAATCCACTACCAAGCATTTCAGAACAACAAAGAGGCAACCATTGCATGACTGCTAAAGAAAAAAGAGACCTATATAGGAAGTTCTTTATGACTGCTGGAAGTGTGCCATGGCAATTGGATAGAATTCATTAATTGTGTATAGGTACCTAGGATGGAAATAAAATAAATAAGTTACAATAAATACTTACTTACCACTGTTTTCCTTTTTACAATAGCATTTTTTATAAAGCCGTCCAGTTCTTGAAACCACTTGTCTTTTGGGACATATACGTTCCCACCAGCGCCAGATCTGGTGAATTTTTGTATCTTGTCGAGCTCTAAATAATATGTAGCCCTTATGGCTTTAATTTTACTTTTTACTTCAGTAGAAGTGAGCCCTTCGATTTGCATTTGTTGAGCCATATTTTGCAACGCTGTTGACCGCATTTCTTTATTACGGTAATTTAGGGATTTAATATCCCAAAGGCACTCGTTTTCGCCATATAATTGCACCAATTTTAAGGTTTCGTCTTCGCTAAGCTTACGCGTCATTTTTATCGCCAGCGAAAAAAACGTGGTCACTCTACAACGCAGCGGCAGTGACTAACCACGCACTGACTTGTCTGTTTACACGGGGTTTATTTGGCTGGCGCGGGGGTGCGCGGGTGGCGGGGGGCGCCAACTGACTTTAAAATATTCGTGTCCGAATATTCAAGTCAGCGCTGACTTCAAGCCACTGTACTGACTTCAAATCAGTTTACACAGGGTTTTTTTCGGGTCAGCACTGACTTGCCTCGAATTTGTAGTCAGTTACTGACCCTGTGTAAATCAGCCTTAAACTTCAGTACACAGAACACTTATACTCAGGAGGCTAGGAGTAATAGTGTTCTGTGCTCAGGAGCTTCAGTACTACTTAGTCTGTGGTTCGTTCATTTGTTGTTGACATGACACGATTTATTTATTTTAACTTTTGGATATTAATTGAAAATAAAATAATTAAGTGAAATAAAATTACGCACCACCCACCCCTATTTTTCATGTTAATTTTATAAAGGTACGTGAAAGAGGTGATGTCATGAGAATTATTTTGATAAGTAACCTCTAACCGAATAGGCAGCTTCGTATTGATGCCAATCTGTATAATCCTATCAATCCTATTGATTTCTGATTAAAACATGGATATGTGAGTATAAATATCAAGTTGAAGTTCAAAGTTATGTATTTTCCAAAAACCGTTATAAGTAAGGATTTCCTACTCGAGTCCAGAACTAGTTGAAAAAGAAACTACATGAAAACTGAAGCTGTGTACTATTTGTCATAATTCACTCGTACTTTTAATACCATGTACACTGAGCATCAGTATTGTTAGTACACCCTTTGACTGTAATATTATTTTCGATTTCAGATGTGTGACTATTCCTTTTCCTTCACCTGACTCTGCTTCATTCGCTTGTGATGTTCTAAATGTTGATAAGGAGTTAAAAAGAAGTGGCGTGCAGAGAAAAATAGAAACGAATTCAGAAAACCTTGTAATGTAAGTTAGTAAGTTTATCTCCTGTGTTTTCATTCAAAACAACATGTGGTATAAATATGGGTAAGTAGTATGTACCTACTTATCAGTTTAGATTAAAAAAAAAATAAGATTAGTACCTTACCTACATTCTGTATAAATAATAATAGAAGAAAGCTATGTGCAAAAGCTTATCTAAGGCTATGTAAAAATAAACAGATTTACATTTATTTCTGTAAGTTTATTTATTTATTTAGAATTTTCTACAAATTTTAACCCAATTTTGTGTAATTTGTGATGGTTTACTAAATGGGCAGTCTACATTTTAAACTGATCTTGATGTGCTCTGACCACTTTTAACAACACTGTGAGATTTGCACCTCAGTCAGCATGGAATAGAAATATATAATTTTGAGCATAAATTATATCATATAAATTAACCCTTTTTAATATCAGCTATTGCTAATGAACCTATTGTTTACGGCACCTTATTGATGCCGATGGGGCTTCGCATTAATATTTTTAATTTCATCTGTTACAGACTTTTTAAAGGAGAGGACCTGAAAAAGCTTCGAGTAGCAGTAAATGGGTTAATTCAAAACATTTTATTAGTTGTTAAAACAAAAGATCAGTTTTAGAGGTGGAATTAAGTTTTGAATATGCCAGAGCACACGCCAGCCCCAACCCCAGCGAGATCTTTATATGGGTTTTTCATGTATTTGTTTAACAAAACAATGTTATTTATTTATTGCATATGGGCAATCACTCCCGATTCCTACCTGCACTACTTCAATATTTATTACTATCCACAAAAATATTGGTCCACAGCCATTCCCATACAATGCTTAGTTGCACTAACAATTTTTGCTTTTTTAATATATCCTAGTTCTAACTTAATGTTAACTGCTAATATAGATAGTATAAATACAATAAGTGATCCTCACGCTAATTATACATGCGAAACAAATGAGCCTAACAATAACATACTGGAAAGTTGCATTTGTACTGATGCAAATAAGTGTGTTAAATACTGTCATGTGACTTCATTAGAAGAGTTGGAAGAGAATACAGTGCCTCAATTGCGTGATTTAAATATACGCTTAGTTTGTAAGAAATTGTACTTTAACGAATATAGTACATAGAGGCTTGTGTAATTAAATACTTTTGTTCCTGAAATTACTTTATTTTACGTAACAGTTGAATAACCATAGAAAACTAAACAACTGGTTAGAGGTGGTTGTTTATTTTTAACTGAAGGCCACTTCCACTTGAAGGGCACTTTTTCACCTCCTAAAAGCAGTCACCAAAACTGGCCAAAACATACTTTAGGCATCAAGTGTCTCAACAATCCGATAAATTCGCTTACTCTATTTTATGTATCAACTAGCTGCGCCCCGCGGTTTCACCCGTGTAAGTCTCGATATCGTGGGAATATTGGGATAAAAAGTAACCTATGTCTTAATCCAGGGTGTCAACTAGCTCCATACAAAATCTTATCAAAATTGGTCCAGCCGTTTGAGCGTGAAGAAGTAACAAACATACACACACACACACTCACACGCACACTCGCAAACTTTCGCCTTTATAATATTAGTGTGATACAGCCAAGCATAAGTATGATAATTTGAAATGTTTCCTTACAAAACAGGTACAATAAAAAAAATGAAGGAACCCCTTCCTACCTTCATTTTTTAGGGTTCCGTACCCAAAGGGTAAAACGGGAACCCTATTACTAAGGCTCCGCCGTCTGTCTGTGTCTGTCTGTCCGTCTGTCACCAGGCTCACCAGGCTGTATCTCATGAACCGTGATAGCTAGACAGTTGAAATTTTCACAAATGATGTATTTCTGTTGCCCCTATAACAACAAATACTAAAAAACAGAATAGAATAAATATTTAAGGAGGCTCCAATACCACAAACGTGATTTTTTTGCTCGATATTGATAACGGCAACAGGTAGACGCTTGAAATATTCACAGAATATTTAGTTATATATTCACTTTAACAATAAATAATTAAATTAAAATAAAAGAAATATTTAAGGGGGGCTCCCATACAACAAACGATTCTTTTGCCATTTTCATAGATGGTACGGAACCCTTCGTCCGCGAGTCTGACTCGCACTTGGCCGGTTTTTTTTCTACTCAGCTCAGTAACTGAGCTGAGAACTTGTCTTCTATGTAGTTGTTGTTATGAGTAGGTACAGCCGCCAGCACATCAGGGCACATTAGGTTATACCAAACTATTAAATTTCTCCAAATGATTTTAAACCTTACAATATCGAATGAGAAAATTTGACAGTTTGTGGTAACTTCATGTTCTAGTGACTGTACAGGTTCGATTCCTGGCTAAAACTTTTTAGCGAATTATACTATCCTTTTTTTATATTTTGGTGGAAAATAACTTGTCTTGATCTAGGCGGAGCGGCAGTGCGTATCAGACTTTTACTGACTAAAACCTACCCGTGTTCCTTCAGTTGCCTGTGTGCCAGGGCCACGATATCCCTTTCAGACAAAATCACATCCCTGGCAGGTATTGACCCTAACAAACCCCGTCAATTTGTGCTGACATCTCTTGGAACACAACGCACTGTCGACCCGGGCCTGGTCCTTATCGGACAGGGAGCTACCCATCATCTACTCACCGTCCGCAAGCCCGCGCCTACGGTAGCCGGGAATCGGCCTGCGACTCCCGACGCCCAGGGCGTCTCCTGTGGCGACTAGGGGCATGAGGGCGCGAACTCCTTCGCGAGCATTACTGCTTCGCGGAAAGAGTTGATGGCCTGCCATGCACTCTCGATCCGAACCATGGCCTGAACTAGGGCCGAACGCAAGAGATCGCCGCCGCCGATCGCCTCCGCGAGGACACGGCGGTGCTCCGCCCAAGCTGGGCAGACCTCCACCGTGTCCTCCGGGCGATCCACACAATGGTGACACCCGGGCGTTTCCTCCCGCCTTATCCTGAACAGGAACCTCCCGAAACAACCGTGTCCGGTGAGGACCTGCGTCAGGCGGAAGATGAGGACGCTGTGGCGCCTCTAGCTACTCCTCAAAGAGGGGACTTATCGCCACATTTGTGGCGTGCTCAGCGCTGGGTTGCGACAATCGCACTATCCATGTCGCCTTGAGATCCCGCCGGAGTTCTGTCCGCTGCGCCGTGATTTCTCGCGGCAGCCCGGCGTTTCGCCTACTCGCGCCACACCCATATGTGCGCGAGGACTTTTCCTCCAGATCCCATGACGGCAATCCGGTAATGAGGCTCGCCGCCTCACCAGAGACCGTGCGGTATCCCCGGACCAGTCTGATGGCCATGACCCTTTGGGATACGTTCAACCGGCGGGCTGGTCGCAGCCTTAAGGAACGTCATACCGGTGCCCCGTTAACCGCACAGCCCCCGCGTAGAGCCTCCGGCAGGAGGCGTTTGAACACCCTAGATTGGGCAGGACCCGCTTCAAGGCAGCCCCGGCCCGCTCCAGTCTGGGAGCCAAACGTCGGAAATGCTCCACAAAGTTCCACCGGCTGTCGAGTACGAGTCCCAGGTACTTCATCGTCGACTCGACGCCGATGTGTACCCCTCCTGCCGTCATCTGGGAACCCGACAGTGGCGCGTTCTGAGGACCATAAAAACACATGGCCTCGGACTTGTGCAAAGCCACCTCGAGTTCCAATTGCCAGATCCTATCGACGATTGTCGCAACCCCACGTGTCGCTAGTTCGGCTGCCGCCTAAACCTCCCCTGCGCCAAGACCAGCGTGTCATCAGCGTAGCAAACCACGCTGACGCTGCTAGGGAGGTCGGCGCGCAGCACCGAGTCGTAACCGATGTCCCACAGATGCGGCCCCAGAACCGAATCCTGTTGGACACCGCACGACATCTCTTGCCGGTTCCACTCTATTTGGTGACCGGGGTAGATGACGGCCCTGTCCGTCAGATAGGCTTCGACCACGCGACAGAGGTAGGTCGGCATTCGGTAATATCGGAGTGCCTCCCTGATGCAACTCTAGGACAGACTATTGAAGGCATTGGCGATGTCATGTCAAGAGACACCACCAAGACAATCCCACCCCGGGCCACAGCATCCCCCGTCGTAAGGGCTCGAACCCGCATGATGGCATCCACCGTAGAGACTCCCTTGCAGAAAGCAAACTGGCTCTCCGCCAAATCCTGCCCCACCCGCACCAGCCCAGTTCCCGCACCAACTCTTTCAAAGAGCTTGCCCACTTTGTCGAGCAGCACGATGGGCTGGTAAGAGGACGGAGAGTCCGCCGGGCGCCCCGGCTACTTAATGAGGACCAGTTTCCCCGTCATCCAATGAAGTGGGAACTGGCCCCATCTCCAAGTACGCGCTTAGGAGCCCCCTTAGTCGAGGCCTGAGACCCTCAAAGGCCAGCACCCAGGATCTCCCAGGTAAGCCGTCGACCCCTGGGGCAGTATTCTTGGCATTCAGCCTACGTACCGCCACTCTCTGATCTACTTCGGTCACCTCCGGAGCATCGTCGCGCGTCGGTGTGGTCCGCATCAGGCACGGCAGGAGGCGGAGCCATAGGCGGGGGAGTATGTTCCCCTCGCGAAGGGAACAGAGCGCTCAGCACGAGCTGGGACCGGAGGCTCTACGTCAGCTGGAGAGCCCATGGGCGGAGTTTAATCCGCACCCCTTTGTAGGGGCGTCTCCACGGGTCTCTCTTCAGTCTCCAGCGACTCCTCGCGGGAATAATACCATCTTGCCAGTGTGCCTGAAATATACCGAAAACATACCGTGCGCCGATAGCGCGGTATAATTCCTTTTTTTTTTTTTTATCATTTATTCATCATTTTATTCTTACAAAAAGTAGCCAGTATAGTGGGTAGTTACATTAGTTACTGGGATTTGTATTAGGGCCCGGCAGCGGACATGATTCGCGTTCGTATTAATAATAATAATTAGAGCCAGACTGCTCTCTAGCGGGGTACTTGCGTATTGCGTAACACACATTTCATATACAGTAGCAATGGGTTTCATTTTGACAGTTCAGCAATGTTGAGAATCGAACCCAAAACATCTTGCGCGCGGTCTGCACGCGCAGGCCGCGTGATCACCGCGTCATCAGTACGCTGAGGTGCGGCGCGGCGGCGACACGGCTCGGCCCGACGACCACTCGTTTCCTCGGACCACCGCGACGGACGATTCTCCTCTCTTTAAATAATTCGTTCTTTGTCCGTGACGATGACTCTGAACATTCGACGGGTCCGAAGTCAACAGGACATTGATGACTCCTGCAGGAACTGTCGCCGCTGAAGACCGCAACTGAAGATTTTTTCCGAGACCGTTACTTTTTGACAATAAGACTGCGAGATCCATGAAGGACCCAATTTTAGCACGGGGAGCAAGAAAAAGAGTGGACTGTATTTATGGCAATGGTTTATTGCCGTGCTTATTTAAAATTTACTAAACTGTCCCGGTTAAACAATAAATTATTTAAAGAGAGGCTAATCGTCCGTCGCGCGTCGCGGTGGAGTCCGAAGAAGCGAGTGGTCGTTGGGCCGAGCCGTTGCGCCGCCGCGCCGCACCTCAGCGTACCGATGGCGAGTTGATCGCGCCGCCTGCGCGTGCAGACCACGCGCAAGATGTTTTGTTGGGTTCGATTCCCAACAAACAACATTCATTGCGTTATGTACGTTGTTGGGCAGACAATCTTTTCGAACATATGAAGCAATGGATTAGCAATATACTTCAAAATTATTCATATTGTGATTGATTGTGTTAATTTGTGTTACGCAATTAGGGTACCGATTACCGAAGGATGAACAGATTTTGTATGGGACGAACCATATCCGCTGTTGGCCCGCACCAAGTTCGATCTTCTTTAATATTAGTGTAAGATGACGATGCAATATCATTTACTTTGGAATAGGTACATAAATATTTTCCCAGGGTACCATGAGGTGGGCACGCCACAATTGTGGCGATAAGTCCCCTCTTTGGGGAGTGGCTGGAGAGGCGCCACGGCGTCCTCACCTTCCGCCTGACGCAGGTCCTCACCGGACATGGATGTTTCGGGAGGTTCCTGTTTAGGATTAAGCGGGAGGAAACGCCCGGGTGTCACCACTGTGTGGATCGCCCGGAGGACACGGTGGAGCATACGGTGGAGGTCTGCCCAGCTTGGGCGGAGCACCGCCGTGTCCTCACGGAGGCGATCGGCGGCGGCGATCTTTCGCGTCCGGGCCTGGTTCAGCCCATGGTTCGGAGCGAGAGTGCATGGGAGGCCGTCACCTCCTTCTGCGAAGCAGTTATGCTAGCGAAGGAGGAGGCGGAACGCGTGAGGGTGAGACAAGGTTCGCGCCCTCGCGCCCCTAGTCGCCGCAGGAGACGCCCCGGGCGTCGGGAGTCGCAAGCCGATTTCCGGCCACCGTAGGCGCGGGCCTGCGGACGGTGAGCGATGGGTAGCTCGCCGTCCGATAAGGACCAGGCCCGGGTCGACGGCGCGTTGTGCTCCACGCGCGCCTCAAAGAGATATCAGCACCAATTGACGGGGTCCGTTAGGACCAATGCCTGCCGGGGTTGCGAGTTTGTCCGAAAGGGATATCGTGGCCCTGGCACACAGGCAACGGAAGGAACACGGGTGGGTTTTAGTCAGTAAAAGTCTGACACGCCCTCCCGCTCCCGCAGAAGTTATTTGATGATTTCCCACCCAAAAAAAAAAAGGGTACCATGAGGACGGTGACTCGGTGAGTACCGTAGTACTGTTATAAACGGTAGGTTTCCAAAACATCGTATTCTATAGACGAATGACTTAACTACCTATAATAATGCGATCGCAGTTTCCGAATATGTTCTTTATGCTCACGCTAACATCTTTTCTTTTTTTTTTTGGGTGGGAAATTATTAAAGGATAATATTATTCCAGGCGACTAATAACTTAAAGGGCGACTAACTATTTGCTACTAAAATAATAACTTGGCGACTAATAACTTAAAGGGCGACTAACTATTTGCTACTAAAATAATAACTTGGCAGCGATTAAATATTATTTCTTAATCGCTGCAAAGTCATCTACTGTTATTGAATCATTTGGGTTAGGTTAGGTTAGAACAGTAACCATTAACAAGCGAAGGCGAGCGAGCGAAGCGAGCGTGCCGCGGCAGCGGCCGCCGAGCGCCAGATCCCCTCTATTGTTGGTAAATTCAGTTACCAAAACAAAAATTCGATGCCAGTTTAAATTAAAATAAAGCTAAAAACTGATTATTGAGCTGCTACTTTCTACTTAAAATAATACTTCGCTGTAGCTGCCAACCTATTATTTTTGCTGCCAACCTATTATTTTTGCTACCGGCTTTAATTATTTTTTAATCCCAAATTCAGATTATTTTGTCGCCGTGTTAAATACATGCCATTATTAAATTACTTCTTCTAAAGGTTTGCGCTATAGCCGGCCCCGACTTACGTCGTAGCTCGTAGGTTCGAACCGCACCGCAGGCGGGCACTAGTTTGTGTAATTTATTTCATCACTACTGCTCTCAAAACGGTGAAGGAAAACATCGCATAAGGAATCCGGCATGCCGTAGACGGCGTAGGACTATAACATTAAACACATGTACCAAGACAACCCACCACCGGGCCCGCGTGGTGGATTATGTTTGCGTCCCAGCAGTGGTAACATTATTCTGCTTGCGCTACAACTTCA
>OY992792.1:17047448-17406918 GCA_963921375.1 Tiliacea citrago
TGAAGAAATACCTTTGCCAAGTAGGTAATAGTCTTGTCTAATGCTAATGATTTATTTTCATAAACAAAATGGAAATTTTATAAACCTAACAACATGAATAAACAAAGATTCGCTAGGACAGAGATATACATAATGTTATTATGATAATACAAACTTTGTTACGCAAACGAAACGTAGAATTTCTAAGTTAGACCAACTACGCAGGGTACTCGCGAAATTGGTAGAATTATTATGTTTATATTATAACACAGAAAACAAAGTATATTGTACCTATTTGTCATTTGAAGAAATAATACTTAGATAGAGTGTTAGAAAAATAGTAAAACTAGAAGTTTTCAAAACATAACACATTATTCCGTTTCCTATTTCTTTCCCGTAGGTGTCGTAACAAGCGATTAAGGGACTTACTAGAGAATGGGCAACAGCGTTCTCTATGCATTTTAACACCATACTGCGATCGCCAACCTGCCTGCCAAGCCTGGCGATTATAGCAACTCTTTTGGGGGATGCCTATGTCCAGCAGTTTAATGATGAACACATGATTTAACGGACATAGTCGTTTGATGGCGTTTAAGCTAAAGATGTTATTCGCGGAAACGACTCATGGTTAATTGTATAAAACTTTAAATTGTATTAATCCGACATTTCATTCATACAGTACTAACAAACTAACTCCACAAGATAGCAAAACTAGTTCAGTTGTAAATGTTGTGAGAAAGCGGATGCAAACGGTATGTGGTGGCGCGGCTAAACTCTTTGCATAAATCACTATACCGCATTGGAGCACTGCTAACTTTGTTCATTAATTGGCCACTGGAGCTAGGGGAATATTGCCAAGATTATACCATACCTATCCTAGATGGACGGGATTTAATTACCTTATCAAGTAACCGCTCATACGTTAAAGTTCTAAGTAAATAGATTTCTCTAAGAATTCTTGGTATTTAGTGCTGAGATGGAAACTTTTGGCAAGCTTGTCTCTGTACTTCGTTAACTGTGCACATAATTATGTTTTATAACTTTTTACTACAATATTTAGGTAGGTACATGATAAATGATTCATTTCTGTAACTAGGTTTGTACAAACACTTATACAAGTCAATCAGATTTTAAAAACGAGATGAGGTCGGCGGTTCCTATCTGACTACTCTGAGAAGAAAGGCCGAAACAAACTCACAGGTCACAGTCTTTTTTATTATAGTCCAGAAATAATCTTGGTCAGATCATGTGAAGACCATGTAGATTGGTTCCTGAAATGATTTGTTGATGAAATAACCACACAGATTGGGGGGGACCTGTCCTGTCAGTGCACGTATTTGTCAGTATTTGTTTGTCATACCTAACCAATTAGGGGTTTATTTATAAACGTTGCTTAAAATCAAATAATGTTTAGCGACTGTTAAACCATACATTTTTGACGTTTAAGTCTCTTAAGTTTAAGGAGCATATTCAGCCTATAATTTTCTCACTTCTGGGACACAGGCCTCCTCTCTGTGAGAGGAGAGAGAGAGTGGGCCGTAATCCACCACATGGGCCCAGTGCGGATTGGTGGACTGTTTTTGTACGAACAACCCGGTAACATAAAAACCTTATAACTTTGTGATTTTTCATGATACAGTTTTGAAATTTTGTACATAGATTCTTTACATAAAAATACTACACACGTATTTTGGGTTTCACATAATACTAAAAATAATATTGCATACAACGCCCCGACATCAATCGTTGGGCAGTTGCCCACCAGACACAACACGTCTGGTCGGAGGGCCCTCCCTTTTTTTTGGAGTGAACTTTACACCCTGTTCCTCATGCTGCTATAAGTAGGTATAAGGGAAAAATTTCCAGAAATAAACGTTTCCATCCCCAACGTGACATCGTTGTTAATTGATCCTTATAGGTTCTGTAAGGAAACCAATCGTTCTTAGATCTAGAACGTTCAGTTCTAGAAATTTCAATTATGTAGTTCAGTGCACGTACTAATCGTGACACGCGTCCCAAAAGTGTCGTCGGTCTCGTAACGCGTTGGTGTGATGAGCGGCCGTTCGTCGCGACCTTCCCGAGTGTCTCGTTAAGCTCAACACTGGCGTGGAGACCGATTTCACACCGTCTACACAATTTATACGCGCTGTTTGTTTATTTTTAAACTAAACTGTAAACTGAAATAAAACTGATTTAATTCTATTTTTAAAGTTACGTAGCTCCTTTTTCGTGCACTACTGTCAAAGTTTAGCATTCAATTTATAACTTGTGTATAGAAAATAAACGTTTTTTTTTATAGCATAATCAGCCTATATTGTTACCACTGCTAGGACACAGGCCTCGTCTATTCGAGAGGGAGTGGGCTGTAATCCACCACGCGGGCCCGGTGCCGGTTGGTAATGTCACATGTCGTCGAATTTCTGGTTCTAGGACATGCCGGTTTCCTCACGATGTTTTCCTTCACCGTTTTGAGAACAGTGGTGACGAAATAATTTACACACATTAAAGCGTCTGTCTGAGTTCGAACCCACGACCTACAACTCATAAGTCGGAGGTAGGTACTTACCTACAGATAACCTGATAAATGGAAATACTTTCTAAATTAATATGTCAGGGACATTCATTCGAAAGATAACCCTTATAAAATTGACATACGTAATATTTTTGTTTATTTACTTGCGTTATTGAGAATCGATAAGTAGTTAGGCGGTTCATTGTTTACCAACGTTTAATCGTTCAATTGGCACTCGACCGATAGAGAGAGGCTTCTTACAGAGATGGGAAAACGATATCCCAGATTTAAATGGACGCCGGTCGGCCAGGATCGGAGAAAGTGAAATTTTATTGACATCCGAAAACGTTCGAACGGACAAATTTGTCTCATAGGATCATAATGGGGATTTCGGACGGATTTCATATAATAAGGTACGTGTCGTAAATAAATCATTTATTTTTCAACATTGTGTGGTTTACAATTGCACCTATCTACCTAGTTTTTCCTTTTGATTGGTTTCCATTAATTGGTTAATGTTAGGTAGTTGCTTTGCACCTATTTGTTTTTTAGTTTGCAAAAAAATGCATTCACGCGTTACAACAATTTCTAACTCATCATTGCAGCCGAAAGACTTCCACTGCTGGAAATAGGCCTCCCCAAACATTTGAGGGGGGATTGCTATAATCGTCACGCTTGGCAGGCGGGTTGGCGATCTTAGTATGGTGTTCATAGACAACGCTGCTACCCATTCTCTAGTAAGTCCCTTAGTCGCCACTTACGACACCCACGGGAAGAAATAGGGTGGTGCTATTCTTTACGTCCGGCATCACACGGAGTCAAACCCATGCAATTTCTAACTCATTAAAATATAATAGCTTGCATGATGTTTATATTTCAAATTCCAGTCTTATCAGTCGTTTCTTAAAACAAAACAATATAGTTATAATTATGCTATAAGTATCATCTCTCTCATCTAAAATACACCTTAGATATCGTTGTTAGAGTGGGTATAGGTGTATTTTACCCGTATAGCATAACTAGCTACACCCGTGGTTTCACCCGTATAAGTCTCGATCCCGTGGTATTAGCGGGATAAAAAGTACCCTATGTCCTAACCAAGAGGGTCTACTGCAAAGCCATAATCCGAAGTTTCAGCCGAATGTTCGTTTTTTATAACTTCCAAAGTTTCCTTTTTTGACTATAAGTCCTTACCCGACTTCAAGTCACATTTTTGACTTTGGCTGTCGTTTATTTTATTTCGCGGTAATTTGCCGTAGTTAGACGTAGTCAAGAAACAGCCGAACATTCGGCCGATACTTCGGATTTATGTTCAGAGTAGACCGCCGCAAGTCATGGTCTACCCATGAGCCAAATTTCATCCAAATCCGTCGAGCCGTTTTAGCGTGACAGGCGTAGCAAACAAATAAACAAACCAACTCACTTTAGCATTTATAATAAGACTAGCTTATGCCCGCGGCTTCGCCCGCGTGGATGTCGGAAAAAATGTCACGAGAACGTACACCGGAATTAAAAGTACGCTATGCGTTAATGCAGATTATAAACTATGTTACCCAATTTCATCTAAATCCATTCAGCCATTTTTGCGCCAATCCGAAACATAAAATCATTCCCTTTAAAATTGACTACCCTGATACACCTTTTCCTTTATTTCCGATCTTAAATATAAATACCGAGTTTCAAGTTAATCGGACCGCGCGTTGTATCTTTCCATACAATTATTTTAAAATGAAAGACTTTCCATACACAACTTTATCGCTCTTTTTAACCCTTCGCGGGTGAAATTATCAAAAACACTGTAACACGTATAAATTAATTTTCAATCATCAGCCTTAAGACAAAATTTGAAGATCCTAACTTCAAAACTGACGGACTTTCATATGCATCCCCTATTTTACCCCTTTAGGGGTGGAATTCCCAAAAATCCTTTCTTATTCCTTGTCTACATTATAAAGAGTACCTCTGAACAAAATTTCAGCTTTCTAGGTCCAAGGGTTTGGGCTGGGCGTTGATGAGTCAGTCAGTCAGTCAGTCAGGACTTGTTTTTTTATTTATATAGATGTGTTAGGATTCTTTTTCATAAATATACCATCAAAAAAAGACTTCACAAATAGCTTGGCTATAAGCTTGGAGCTTCTTATTGTAATTATGAGTCTTTGAAATTTCGAAGACTCATAATTACAATAAGAAGCTCCATCTTATTTAGTTCTAATAGTCTTCTACTCAATTAATTACTGCGGCACACTTAGACACAAAGTCTGCGCACATTACCTCGACAATTATGGCAATGTTTTGTAAGAATAATGGATGATGTGACGCTTCTATTTAATTACCTTAGTTTACAACCGCCCTAAAAAGAACAAGACATTGTTGACTTTTATATATTTGTCGATGGAAACATGGCGACCTGTTGATACATTTGGTTTTCTACTTTGTATTTGTAATGGCGGATAGGTTATGTTCATGTTTGTGCTTTACGTGGGATTAGTCTCAGATATTAAACTATTGAACACCGACAGTTGCTTCAACAAAGCGAGCAAAAATGTTAAGACGTCGTAACATCAAACATAAAACTTTTTTTTACGCATGAATAATGTTCTCTTTGACTACATCTATGGCAGTTGAACAATACCCCAAACTTTTTGTCTACAACAAAACATTTTCATTTTTCTTCCGTTGCGGAGGCTGTAAAAAGTTTGCAGCCATCTCGGGCCCGATATCTACCAGCACCTTTACAAAAAGTTTTAAATATAAAACTCAACTCTGCGAGTGTAAAATAGTAAAAAATATCGTCCAAGAATACCAACGGAGACTCGTTTGTTGAATTTAAATAATTTTATTCTTTGGTTTATTAAGCAAAGTTTTTTTTTCTCTTTTCTTTTGCAAGCTAAGCAGTGTTCCAACTACGTTAGCAGCGTGACAAATGGCAGTAAAACACTTCAAGCGACATATTACGACACTGCAATATTAAAAGTGTAGTAGATAGTAGGGTCTACCTGTCGTAATTAGTTCCACGATGTTATGTGCTTTGTCGCAGAAACCAAGGTATGATACGTCGGAATTCGATGCAATTACTCGTAGGTATAGGATTCTGAGTAGAAAGGAACGGTATAGACTTTGTAACTTATGCTATGTTCCTTGCTAACAACACTTTAGATTAAAAATTAAAGACTGCAGTATCTACTGCATCATATCTTTTGAGACTTGATGAAAGTTTCATAAATTAACATGCGTGTTTCATTTGATTCAGTTGACTTAAACTTGGGCGGAATAATAAGTTTTGCTCTACAACTGTTTAAACTCTCAAACTCTGAAGAATAACTCAACAAACTTAGTTCTCAGAAAAGTTCTATCCGCAGATTTTCCTGTGCACTTAACTCGCGAGGAGTTTATTAGATTCTATTTGTTAATTGGATACCTTTTAGTGCTCTTCATGCATAGCTTGAAGCAACTATTTACCGAAGTTGTATGTAACTATTGAGTGAGAGAAAAGTTCCCAGGTGTCATGTCCAAGTCACGTCGGGCCAAAGTCGGTGAAACTTGTCGAAGTTCGTCGAAGTTTGCCGAAATTGGCAACTCCCCCAATCACTCGGTATATCGCCTGATTGATATCTAATAAAATATTATTGCCTGACATTGTTTCTTTGATCATTGTTTGTTTCTTGTTGTGATATTGAAGGCATGTGACGTGCAGGTACTACAATGGGATATTTTTTACCTTTCCGTGTTGTCTTTATGACACTCGTCCGGGGATAATAAGCGTAGTGTGGAACGCCCCCAGCTAGATGGACCGACGGTCTTAAAAAGGTGGCTGGGACAGACTGGATGCGGAAAGCGGTGGACAGTGTTGCGACGCAGCCTGGGAGAGGCCTATGTCTAGCGGTGGACTGCTTATAGGCTGAGTTGATTGATTGATAATTTATGTTGCTTGTTACATTGTTGTGGTCCCACCTTGCAATGATACCTAACTCTGTAGCGAAAATTGTGATCACAGCAGTCGATAAGTTTTAAAGCTGAAATGCAAATTAGTTCAGCTGTGCTAGTAGGTTCCTGAAAATGCTGCTCCTTTCAAGTTATATTAAAACTGACAGTAATCTTTAATATATAAACAGGAAATGCTGTTCGTTGCCTTTATTCCGAATTAGGTTTTTATGCAAATATAATTTTTTTAAAGTTTCCCGGAAAATGTTCAAATTTTGGAAAAACTGAACGTCTTTTGTTCTATAGGATTTTTGTATGAACTATTGAAAGGATAGGACGATGTCTGACGGGTCAGCTAGTATTAACATGAAATCCAAAAAACTGCACCAGACACACAATTATGGTTTCAAGTCAAACTATCGTTCCATAGAACATAATAAACAATTGATGAGAACTGGAAGCGGTAACATTCCAGTAATTCCAGTATATCCTCATAATATTAACTTTGCTGTTACATAGAATCGACGTATGTAAGTTCTCTATAACTAAACCTACTACAATTTAAACTTACACTCAGCCCGTGGTAATTTCGACGAATGCAATGATAGTGATGCGCTGTTGCCGCGGATATACGATTAAACTCAAGCACATCCGTACTTTAGTTAGGCACTATTTGAAATTACTTTTGAAGCCTTACTGATATTGTATTGCTTAAATGTTAACTTCATTAGTAATTACAGTTACAGTACTAATACATAGTATCTACACATTTAAAAGAAATTACGTATGACGAAGGTATTTTTTATTTATAAAGCAGAGGTGAGTGGAAACGCCGGGACGGGACGCCCTAGGAGGACATATAGTGACCATCAAATTGGTGATGTTCTTCAGAAAGGTCAGGTGCGTAGTACTCGCAATCGGCGTGCATGTATGACCAGATGTATGAACGTAGGCGGAGCAAAAGGAGTATGTAAGGAGCGTAGCAGGTGGCGTTTATAGTTTCTGCCTACCCCCATGGGAAGAAGGCGTGAGTTTATGTCTGTGTACGAATGACATTCCGGAAGGTACCTACTTTTGTAAATAATAATAGAAACTCCAAACTTTCTAAGCACTTTCAATAACGTTACAATCGTAATTTATCATCAGTCTCAAGAGTTACTTGACGAATCCCTTTTATATTAAGTTATATCCGCTGTTCTATCCGCCAATTATGATGTAAATTGTTCGTATCCGCATATGCGGCTCCTAATTTAAACACTCCCATCACTATTTTACCGCTAAATTTATTACGCTAACTTTCCCTTTCGATTCCGAAGTATTCCTCTTTGTGATATTGCATTCGTCTAACCACATTGTTATTATTTTAATGCATCTTTCCTTTGTGGAATTCTACAAATTGTAGCTTTACCTACGGACTCTGCAAAGTGCTAAATTGCACATAATAATATGATTAAGTTCACTTTGCTGTGAAATCGTTTGTTTAATTGCGGTACCTACCTACATTTTACCATAAGGTTTTAAATCACTGCTTTTTTCGTATGTCGATTCTGTAAAAATCTCACCGTGAATTCTTGCGTGGAGTGAGCTGTCAGTGCCATTCCACTGATGCTAGGGATTGACCAAGGATTACATTTACAATCATAATCGAGATTTGAATAACATTTTTATGCTAATTCTATTGATAAATTTATATTATTTCAAAAATAGTATTTATGTGTCTTAACGTGTCGATGCGCATTTGAGCAAACAAAATAATAATTTTAATAAAAAAAAAACAAAATTGAGTTTCTGACTGAATTTCTGTTTTGCAATTTTATTTGAAAACCCATAAATAGTAATGTTTTAGACACTTAAATACTAGCTTTGAAATAATATAAAATTACCAACAGAATTAGCATAAAATATTATTAAAATCTCGATTATGATTGAAAATGCAATCCTTGGTCCATCCCTAGCATCCGGATGACACTGACAGTTCACTCCACATTCACTTCACCCAAGTTTTCACGGTGAGACGGTTACAGAATAGCACTGCTGTTCTTGTGTTAGCTTTGTGCTAAAACTTGGTATAGGTAATGTTTATAATGCCATACCTAACTAACACATCAACCAATCTGCCTAGCCTTTTCCCAACTATGTTGGGGTCGGCTCCCAGTCTAACCGGATGCAGCTGAACGCCAGTATTTTACATGGAGCAATTGCTTATCTGAACTCCACAACCCAGTTACGGGGTAACACGATACCCCTTGGTAAGACTGGTTATCAGACTTTTGGGCTTCTGACTACCCATAACGACTGTCAAAGATCTTCGACTGACAGCCAGGACCAACGGGTTAATGTGCTTTCCGGGGTACGGCGGAGTCTCGATATGGAATGGATGTTCACCCATTCACGAACCGACCGAGGCAAGCGTAGCTTAAGGCGCTGACAAGAGGCAAATGACAAAACTAAGGCTTGTCTTAAACAAAAAAAAATCCAAATCTATATAGTTTATGGTAGCGGAAAAAATATATGTTATTCTTGAACGTATTTCTCAGAAATTGGTTGTTACCAAAACACGTTTAGAAAAAAAAAACGATAAAAATTAACGGTAAACTAACTACGTAACTACGTTACTTTGAGTTTCAATCCAAAATATCTGTATTAAATATCAACGTACGGTTGGTATATAATTAATAACAAGAACGTCTTTTTTTTATGCAGAACTTGGTTGATTTTTATATTTGATTACACAACTCATTTTTGTCTCAACGTATGCTCCAGCATCACGCAAATACTACCGGGTAGGTTCTGTCCAAATTTTGCATAGATATTCCCTATAAGTCTGGTCAGTCTGCAGGCCATAAATTATCAGTCTGTTTGCTATGGGGAATCAGTAATATTGCATAATGTTCGTTTTCTTCTATAGTTTACCGCAAATTGTAAAAAGACGAGCCAATAGGTTATAATATTGCAGATAGTTAGATTTAACCTTTTATATGATTATCATCACGCTATACCTTTATGGAGCTGAGCTGTCAAACGTCTATTTTGATTTTTGTTTAAATTAGCTTAGCGGTTGGAACTGTTGCTTCGCTCATTTGTGGTTTTAAGTTCGATTCCAACTACCGAGATATTTTTAGGGTTCCGTACCCAAAGGGTAAAGCGGGAACCCTATTACTAAGGCTCCGCCGTCAGTCTGTCTGTCTGTCACCAGGCTGTATCTCATGAACCGTTATAGCTAGACAGTTGAAATTTTCACAGATGATGTATGTCTGTTGCCGCTATAACAAAAAATACTAAAAAACAGAATACAATAAATATTTAAGGGGGCTCCCATACAACAAATGTGATTTTTTTGCTCGTTTTTGCTCGATATTGATAACGGCAACAGGTAGACGCTTGAAATAATAATTTGCTTTGGTAATAGCTTATTTATAATTTGCTTGAGTAATAGGGTTTTACTTTTAGGTACGGTGCCCTAAAAATGACGATGTAAAAAAAAGTTAACATAAAACAAAAAAAAATATTGTTGATTGTTAATTGTTTCCAAATTGTATTTTTAGTTTAAGAATTATTTTTTTTATACCTTTTGCTGTGACCTACAAGGTCCGTAATTGTACCTTTGCTTTAAGCCATTTAAAACATTATGGAATGCAAATAAATATGAATATGAACTGTAATCAATTTTGCAAATAAATACCGATTATTAATAATTCGACTACATAATAAGTCATACTGTTCAGTATAAGGCGGGATTTCAACACAAAAAAGATACAAAGTTACCGGTGTTCAAATCACTATATTCCAGTAGAAATCGTATTGACATAAAACTCACACTTTTAAACTTAACACAAAACTAGGTACTAAACATATGATAGACCGATTTTGGCGGGAACGCCCGAGCGACTCTCATACACCCGCTCGCAATGGTGTTTCAACGGTACTATTTTCGAAAAACGTGGCGGGGCGCGGCGTCTCATGCGTCGGCCGGCCAGCGCGCAAACCCAACGGGCGGCCCCGCGCGTGCGCACAAGGCAAGCTTTGGTCTACCTGTTGCGCGAGGTCGCCATTCTGATTCGCGCGTTATTTGAAATTTAAAACTAAGATTATTACGTGAAGCGAGTTGCTTACACATACACTGGTATATACTATTAAGTACTTTAATGAGCTGAATAGGGAAAGATAGTCACAGATTTAACCATTTTAATTGATTATCATTACGCTATACCTATACGGAGCTAAGCAGTTAGGTAATAATAATAATCTTGGTCTGCATGTCGACAGTTGTCTTGACTGGCGAAAGCAGGTCACGACTGTAAGTCAAAAAGTCACCGGAACGTTGCGGTCGCTCTATCGGTTGAAAAATCTTCTTCCATCACACATAAAGGCAATGCTTGTACAGTCCCTAATATTTCCCATGATTGACTATGGTGATGTGTGTTACTATGACCTGAATGCAGATCTCCTCAATAAACTTGACCGCCTTCTCAATAACTGTATTCGATTCGTTTTCAATCTTCGTAAGTATGACCATGTATCCGCGCACCGACTGCTTTTGAAATGGTTACCCATTCGTCAGCGCAGAGAGTTGAGGGCTCTGTCTATGTTGTTCTCTATTCTCGACAAACCCACTTCTCCTTCTTACCTGACTTCCCAAATTAAATACTTATGCTCTGCCCATAGTAAAAATCTTCGTTCCACCAACAATCGTCTTCTACGATGTCCTTCGCACCGTTCTGGCTTCATTCATTCTTCTTTCTTTGTCCAGGCGGTCTTTCTTTGGAATGCGCTCCCTCTGAACATCAGGACGGCAACCAGCCGGCTATCATTTAAAGTGAAGGCACGTGAACATATTCGTCAGAAGTTGGCCGAAGCATCTCAGCGGTGATTTGCTGGAGTCGTTTTCTTCGCTACCGGTCGTTATTTCTCCTGACAAACATTTATTTTGGTATATTATGTATATATGTATATATCTATCTATGTATTTGTATGTATGCTTGTATTTTATAGTTATTTCCCATACGTTGCACCTGCCATGTTTTGTCTCTGCATCACCCTAAGGTTGACTGGTAGAAAATGCCTCAGGCATTAAGTCCGCCTTTGTACAGTGTACTTTTTACTTGTGCATAAAGTTTTAATAAATAAATAAATAATAATGACCAATATAAGAACGGGTAAATCAAAATAGCTATGTGGTTCGACGATTGCTTTGCAACCCTGTGGTTATAAGTTCGAGTTCTGTTGGTATATTTTTGTGTTTCTTTTTTTACAGTTTTACCCCTTTATTTATAAAAGCTGCCTAAAGTTAAGTAATGATTAGCGACTGTTTTACCATACATTTTTGACGTTTTAAATGTCTCTTAACTTTAATCATCGTTTATAAATAAACCCCAGTGTACAATTTTATAATTCGTAGTAAATACATAGAAAACATCAAGTTCAGGCCTTTTCTGTCATCTATGATTATAATAAAAATAAATATCTATGGTTAGGTGACTGGTAGGCGCCACTTCGCCGTGTAGAGATTGATTCATAGAGTTTGTATTGAATTTGATGGCGCGGCGAGACCATTGCCGCGATTCTATCGCTCGTGGAGATGGCACCTTATTGAGGAAATCCCGTAAGTTGACAATCTACTGTTATTTTATTGTAGTGATAGCCGTTCATCTCAGTCTGTCAGTTCGTCTCATAATCAGTAAGAATGCATGAGTCAGTGTATCAGTGTTGTGTCATTAGGTAGTACAAGCAGGGAGGCAGGCGTTCAATAATACACTGGAACATAAAAAACTGCGCAAGCAATGGGAAATTGCTGTTGAAGGCTGTGGATGTCGATTTCGAAAATAAGCTCGTCTTCTTCTCAGACGAACAATACGTACGTAGCTTGCTCCCACATCACCGGTCCTGGATCTCTGTATATTTTGGCTGCTGAGACCAAAACTACAAACGTAGTATACAGGGAACTTTAGAAAAATGTGGCTGTGATTTTAGTTATTGTGGTATCTTACAACTGCCACGCGAAAAAACTCGCGGACAGAAGCTAGCATCAAATAAGTTTAGAACATAATTTAAAAAATTTAAATTTCTCCACAAAATTGCGTTTTATGAGCAGTGGTTAGAGTAGATAGTTCACTCGCAACTCTTTGAGACAAAGTGGTCGTTGATTACTTTGGTGGATGGTGTTAGATTTTTTATTTCATGACGTCATACTTTTTTTAATTTACATGAACATTATTCGGCACTAGGAGTGTTGAACTTATTAAAGCCGCTCAGTCCTCGGCACATCCTTTCGCCTACCTAACCAAACACTCCATTTTATGCAGAAAGGGCATTTCATTACACTGAATTTAATTACGTTCCTACACAACAATGCTTTGAAGCTGACCATTTTTTTAGACCGCCTCTGACTACAAAGCAACTTTAGAAAGAGAATAAAACAACCCCACCCTCTCTGATTACCTCGAAAGGAATAACGAACGCTCCAAGAAAACATGTTTTCTATTCCTTTGAATAATTTAAATAAAATGCCAACAGTAGAGTTCGCATCAGCGAAGGAAGCGCGACAAAATTGCTATCATATTTTTTAAATGATCATTTACTTAAAATTGCTCTTGTTTTATATTTTATCGCGCTTTATTATCTCGAGTGGTATGTAAAAGGTGCCTAATGCCTATTTGCACGAGTTTTAAATGTCGATGAAAGTGCTGGGAAGGCGGTGAATTTAACTTTAATAAGTTCGCATTGCGCCTCCGTGCACACTGGCGAGCGCATGTAATCCCCATTAAAAATACAACAGTACGAATAGTACGATACGTATCGAGAATTTAAGTAGGCACGTGAACCACGTACTTGATCGCAAATGGCCATAGAGAAGGGAAACGATAGCGTACAAGAGGCGCCGCGAATTTTAAATAAATGAAATCCTATTCGACTGGAAAGATTTTCATATCTGCTAGTACCTTCACCGAAATATCGTCGGCATTCCAACAATAGCTTTTAAATTTTTAGTGTAAGAAGCTTTCTCTGAATCTAGACCTTTTTAAATCAGATAATGTTTTTTTTTTTATGATAGTTTGGAGTATCTAGGTACTTCTAATGGAAACTTAACGATCTCTGTGAATAAAAATTGAAATATGTGGGGCGATCAGATTGATAATAAGTACCTACACAAACACTTTCTACAATAACGTAAACAGGGGTTAAACTTTAAAATATTGGATGTTGTTTACTGCTGGCTAAGAAGTAATTTTCTTTTATAATTAACAACCGCATAAATTACTGCGGCGGGCGTACAATGCACGTCGCACGCCGCCTCTATGCAAACATTTACCTTTTTTATTTAAGCCTCGTCTACAATGGATTGAAAGAGTGTTTGCCTTCAACTATGGTATCTGTAAAAAGATAAATTGCATGGGTTTGATTCCGTGTGGTGCCGGACGTAAACTCAAACTCAAAGCATTTATTTCAATTAAACCATTTACAGGCACTTTTGAATTGTCAAAGAGTCAGTCAGTTAGTCAGAAAGTGGAAGCTATTTGCCCATTCCAAAACGTAGATCTCTATGGAGAAGAACAGGCAAGAAACTCCAAGGACACTCTTTTAAATCAAGATATTACTAAATCGATTACACCATACTGCAATCGCCAACCCGCCTGCCAAGGTTCGGGGAGACCTCTGTCCAGCAGTGGACGTCTTTCGCCTGAAATGATGAAGATGGCCGATCAATAATACTATTATTGACCCACTGCTGCTGGGCAAAGGCATCATCATGTACAAGTATCGATCACCGCGCTTGCTGATTACGGGTTGGCGATTTCAGACAAGTCCAGGTTTCCTCACGATGTTTTTCTTCACCGATTTCAGTAATGTCCAAGATAAACTGAGAAAGTATCTCATCATCATCATCATCTGCCTAGCCTTTTTCCCAACTATGTTGGGGTCGGCTTCCAGTCTAACCGGATGCAGCTGAATACCAGTATTTTACATGAAGCGACTGCCTGTCTGACCTCCACAACCCAGTTACTGGGTGACACGATATCCCTTGGTAAGACTGAGAAAGTATATATGAATTGAAATAGTTACATTGGTACTTGACCAGATTAGAACCCATAAATTCGTGCCTGAGAGGCGAGGTATTAACCACACGGCCATCACGACGACATGCCGATTAATAGTAGGTATAAAACATTTCAATCCATCATCATCTGACTATAGCCTTTTCACAACTATGTTGGGGTCGGCTCCCAGTCTAAACGGATGCAGCTGAATACCAGTATTTTACATGGAGTGACTGCCTATCTGACCTCCACAACCCAGTTACTGGGTAATACGATACTCCTTGGTAAGAATGGTTGTCAGAATTTCGGGCTTCAGACGAGAAAAATCAACGAATGACAGCCGGGACCAACGGCTTAATATGCTTTTCGAGGCATGGACGGGTCTCGGTATGTAAAGATGGTCCCCCATCCACGGACCAACCACAGCAAGAAAAGCTTAACCTGATCGATAGACCTGTGCGACTGGTATTACTAAGCCACGAGCCCCGCAGTATAACATATTTCAATACGAGCTTTTAAAAGAGTTTGCGGAACATCCTAGAAATGAGTATGTGACATGACAGCAGCAAATATATCAGCAGAGATATGAAAATGGAAGGAATGCAGTTGTCACAATGACTGGCGTTTTATTTTATTCAGGGAATTCTGCAAGGGTTTAAGATGTGTATTGTAAACACTCCCTTTTTAGGGTTCCGTACCCAAAGGGTAAAACGGGAACCCTATTAGTAAGGCTCCGCCGACTGTCTGTCTGTCTGTCCGTCTGTCACCAGGCTGTATCTCATGAACCGTGATAGCTAGACAGTTGAAATTTTCACACATGATGTATTTCTGTTGCCGATATAACAACAAATACTAAAAAACAGAATAAAATAAATATTTAAGGGGGCTCCCATACAAAAAACGTGATTTTTTTGCTCGTTTTTGCTCGATATTGATAACGGCAACAGGTAGACGCTTGAAATATTCACAGAATATTTAGTTATATATTCACTTTAAAAATAAATAATTAAATTAAAATAAAACAAATATTTAAGGGGGGCTCCCATACAACAAACGTGATTTTTTTGCCATTTTTATAGATAATGGTACGGAACCCTTCATGTGCGAGTCCGACTCGCACTTAGCCGATTTTATTTTTTTAAACATTTTAATGCCCTGACGAAATTTTGGAATTGTAGACGAGCAAAAACTCCTTCATATAACCTCAATGAACATTCTACCGTCAGTTAGAAAGAGCATTTCATGAACTGACCAGTAAGATACAACCCAGAACATCCGCTCTCCATGTAATATTCTACAGTACCTATCTCAAGCAAGTTATTCTCACCTCTTCGGAACTCTTGAGCGCGTTATTCGTGAACTTTAGATCGACCTAGTAACCGCGTACATTACCTAAGCGATCCTACCTTGATTTAGGTCAGATGTAACTCTAACACACCCGTTTGGAAATATTTAAGGCCGTGACCATACTTCAAATTCAAATTCTTTTCTTTTATTAAACTTACACATAGTTCACAAATATACAATTATGCATGAAATTTTACCAACAGAAAAATTATATATTATTTAACAGCGGGTCCCAAACTAGGCACAGCCTGTATCTTGGTGACCCAAACACCACACAAAGTTAATAATTTAAATTAGTTCTTTAAGCCTTGCAATTTTAATTTACGACGTAAATTGTATGAACGCCTGTGTGTTTTTTCCCATTACCAATGCAATGTTTATTGCAGCTGGTTCTGATTACCTTCACTGTGATACAAGCTTCTTTATTTTTTGTAGTTATGTACCTACTGGCCATTCCTGGAAACTTCTACGCCGTTGGATCAATTCTACGCCTAGGAAATCCTCCGTCACTACGATGAAATCCTCCGTCATGTGTTCAGAAAGTGTCAATTTGCACACTGCGTATAAAAGCTGCATAGATTCACTTCTGTCTGGCTATTTTTAGACATTAATTACGGCTGTGGCCGCTGTGGGCCATAAATGTCTGATGCGTGTCAGTGATGAGTCACTCCATTTCTTTTTTTAATAAATAAAAGATTGTTAAAACTTCAAAACTTTTCTTTCTTCTGAAAAATACGCGGCTTTAACCTACATACATTAGAAACAAAAAGATAAAGTTAATGAAGCAATTAACAGTATGAACTAAGGCTTACGAGGTTCGTTAAGTGAGTCGCTGGCAGTCGGTCGATGTCAGGAGTTTTTAGGTAAATGGTGCATTACAAGGCTCGCTCATTGCGAACGCAAGCCATCTTGAAGCTGTGAAATATGACTCTAATTTCGTCTCTTGTGACCCAAACTTAACGTGTATTGCGCTCTGACAAGAAAATCTGATAGGTATGAGAAATTGAAAAAAGTTTGCGAGAAACATTTTATTTTTCGCAGAAGCTGAGATTAGGTTTACGTGCAGAATTGTAAATTCAAATAGAATTTGAGATTTAATTCATTTGGTACCCTTAAGACATATTTTTCGAGTCTTTGAATTTAGTAGACTGCTTTATTGAAAATCACGCTCTCCTTTGACTTTTCATTATAGACTTAAACGAAATCTTGATTTATTATATGGTGGCGGGTTAGGTATTTCAAGTTCATTACTCTCTCTCTCCTATTAAAATAGAGAGAGACATAGGTGAGTAGGAGTTCAAAGTTCTTTCTTTCTGTAACACCTCACTAGTTATCATATTCTTGAAAATTTTGAAATTCTTGTCAAGTCGAAATTAACTAAATGGACATTCACCCTGTCATTTTAAGAATGTGTACAAACAATTACAGAAATTCAAACGAAGCAATTCATTTACGAGAACATAAAAAGCGGCTAAGTGCGAGTCGGACTCGCACACAAAGGATTCAGTACCACCGTACAATATTGAACTCTATACAGGGTCAAATTGAATTACCTAGCGAAACTCCACAGAGGGCATCGATATCTCAACACGATAATAGTGCATTACTGCAGCGGCCTGCAAAAGGGGTATTGACAGACGAACGTGAAAATGTGGGCCGAGGCGAAGCCGAGGCACTCATACATGAGTCCATCAATGCCTGGTTGCGGCCAACGCTTGTATAGTGCTTTTCTCAAAGAATGCGCGGAAATTCAAACTAAGTATATTAAGTATAAATTCCAGAATCAATGACGAACAACGATAATTTTTCACGCGCCATTAATTATGTTTATTTGTTTCTTTTTTACTTTAAACAGCTCTATTTGCAAACCAGTTCAAAATTTAAACAAAACCTTTGATAAGTTACCTCCTTGTTTGCCATGTAAGTAAAAAGTTTGATCCATTTTTAAATTACACGACAGCTATGAGTTTTCATAGTTATTTATTCGGCCGCTAAACACGACATATAGATTTTCATACTAACATTGCCGGCCGTTGCTCGCATGTATTTGACCAGTACAGCATTTTCGATTTATCTCGAAGAAGGGTGTCAAAATAATGCTCGAATTTCCAAGCATTTTTGAGAAAAACAGATTTTATCAACTCACACTTCAAGTAACAACACAACAGCGGTTATTGACCCAAAAAAAAAACAACAAACCTTTTTTATTTTGTCGTGTTTAGACATCGATACTCATCACGTCTGCGGAGTTTCGCTAACTAATTTAATTTGACCCTGTATATATTTTTTAAATACTAAAGTAAAAAAATCGCTGAAACAAACACGTTTCTTGAATGGGGGGGACATATTCAATTGTTTACCTTAATTTTATTTTTATTATTTGTTGTTATAGCGGCCATAGTTATCAAAATATACAAGCCCTGTGACAGACGGACAGACAGCAGAGCCTTAGTAATAGGGCCCCGTTGGCACCCTTGGGTACGGAACCCCATAAATGTAAACATTGCTCTTTGATTCTGTGAACCAATACCTGTCTTTGAAATGCTTTTAAAATCTAGGTACATTTCATTGGAAAAGCAATTTGCTTATCGTAGACATACATACATTTTTCAGCCATTTTTATCTGTCAGAGCCAGACTAAACAAACATGTTATAAATTCAATGACACAAAGAAATGGGTGAACCGTTGAAATAAAGAAAGCTTGTATTGAAAATAATTGATGGAGATTCTTTCTGAAGGTAAAAAAACGCTTTAAGTTTCTTTTTGTAGTAGTGCTGTCGTCAAGCGTGAGTGATAAATTGATCAAAGTACTTTTTATTATGTAGATACCTACTCTTACTTATTTTTCTTAAACAAGTCGAAATCGATCTATTGTTATTTAAATTCAACAAAATTAAATATTATTACGGCGCAAATATTACAACCTTATTGGGAGCTATATGTTTGAGCCATTTTTGGTTGAAACACTAGGGCCTTGGGGCCCGAGCTTATCGAGTATTTCGGGACATCGCCAAGCGGTTGGTCGACTCTTCACGTGACCAGAGGGCTGGCCTATTTTTACCCTAAAGAATCAGTATTGCCATCCAAAGTAGCAATGCTGCCAGCCTTTTGGGCACTTTTCCCATTGACAGCGAAGCGGATGAATTTTTTGATGCCCAATGAGCAGTTCCTCTTTTTCTGGGTTCCGTAGTCAACAAGGAACCCTTATAGTTTCGCCATGTCCGTCTGTCTGTCTGTCCCCAGCTTAGCTCAGAGACTCTTAGTACTAGAAAGCTGTAATTTGGCATATTAGTTACGCCGACAAAGTCGTAAAATAAAATCTTGAAAATAATTGTTTTTAGTGTAACCTCCTCCTTACACGTGAAGTGTGGATGTTATTTTTTTTCTCGTCTAGCCCATGGTATGGGGTATCGTTGGATAGGCCGTTTAAAAATATTATAAGTCTGGGATAAACATTTTTCGATTCAGGGATCAGTTTCGTAGTCGTAATATTAAGCTTTAAAGTGTAAAATTTCGTTAGAGTCAAGTGCCCCCCCCCCTGCCAGCTAAATGGTTGACTTGGGATATGTGAAAAAAATCATGGCAGTAGTATATATAACGAAATTTAAAGGAAAACTATCACTGCTAAGTAGACCTTACAAGTTAACGAGTAATAGTCGACCAACTTAAATTTGCAGTTGAAGTATTGACCGTGACGTATACTCGTATCGATGTGTGGGAGAACATGTTTTGCAACTACAATGTTAAGTTTTATTTTTTTGGGATAAATTCATCCCAACTCCGGAACCCTTCATTGTGCGTGGTCCGACACGCACTTGGCCGGTTTTATTTTTTTACTTGTACATACATATTATATTTATTTGACCATTATTTAATTTTTATTATTTAATTGATCCTTACCTAATTAAAATACACAAGCTAACTCTTGTGTATTTTAATTAGGTAAGGATCAATTGTTGTAAATATTTAAAAACATTTGGATTCAAGAAAAAAAAAAACTAATATTACTGTGTTAATCCGATAGGGGTATGGATATGGATGGATATATATATGTATACATGGATTATAATGACTCCTGCACCAGAAGCCCCCAAAACAGACGAACTAGCAAGCACAAGGAGATTCTGCTAATTCCTACCTCTAGACCCATGGCATAGCTACATTGCTTGTTCCATCATTTACGGAACAATATCCCCACATTTCTCTATTCCCTAAAGTGTCGCAGCAGTTCACCATCAATAACCGTTACGTTCAAGATAATCCAGATATATTTGCAGTGATAATAATATGGCAGGAGTGGTGCAGCTGTAGTCACGTCGCGTTGCGCTGCAAAGCGCTTTAATATTGCATCGATGCCGACAACAGCTTGGACGGACGCCACCGGAATATACTCCGCAAATGTGGAAAACCTCGACGATGTCAGATATTATTACGTTACATATATATTTTTAAATTCTTCTAAGAAAAGTGTAAAATTCAAACAAAGTATCAGCTTCGTGAAACTCGTAAAAGTTGACCTGTAAATTCGGGTATGTTGGAGTCGAAATGCCTACCATTAGATTCCTTTTTACTAAAAGCATAAATAATCCACAACTTTATGCTACAATGGACTGGATACTTATTTATTTCTATTGAAGAAAAGAAAAGAAAATACGTTTATTTGCAGTAAACACAACGAAAAGAAAAAAACGGCAAAACGGCAATCGCTCAGCATAATGCTAGGACCCTATGCGAGACAGAGTCCCAGCGCTGGTTTTCAGCGACAGCAGGCGTTGACGTGATGACGTCAACCGGTGCATCATTAAATGAGATAAAAATAAACAAAATAAGAAATAAAATAAATACACTACTTTGTTCTATATGTATATATAAATATAATACCAGTAAGCAGCAATAATAGCAGCTGTATGCAGGCATGTGCTTTTTAACCACCCTGGCAAACTGGCAACTATCTCATCGATGTATTATACCGATCAGATGGTAATAAAGTTTTTGATGTGTAACAACAATTTACCTCTCGATTCTGTGGGAGTGATTTCGTGAAAAGGAACGGAAGTGTGCAGACAGGAAGTGACAGCTTGAGCATGGAATTAGTATGTACTTTATAGATTGTAAGTAGAGGGGGTCAACTTTCGACCAGTGGGCGACCACTAGTAATACATAAATATTCGAATAAATATTTCAGTATTTCGCTTTTTTAAATTCTGAGGTTAATTTCTGTCGCTGTCAGTTGCTTATTACCAAGGAGAGATGTCAGATGTTACACATAATATGCGACTACTGTAAGGCTCACTCGTTTTGTTTTTAACTAGCCCGTATTAACCCACTGTTGGGCAAAGCCCAACTCTCTTTCCACCTCTCTCAGTCCAAAGCTGCCAAGTAGCAATCTTTGTTAAAGGAGTCCTGTTCATTCCGCCATCCAATAAATACAATAAAGTCTTACATTTCCTGCAAGTTATTTACAGAACAGAAAGCAATACTAGTTCAAATGTATTTTGATTTTGTTATATCAATTTTTTTGCTGAAATTTATTTGTGTACTATTTCCACTTGCAAAAACCGAACAGGTGACTCCAACGCTAGCCAATCTTCTCTAGCTCGGGCTACTTTAACCCAGTTTGAACCTCCTATTTTCTTTATGTCTTCGTCCCAACTAGTAATAGGTTTTCCTTGTGGGCCACTCCATGTTATCACTCTTTTTGTCCATCTCTGTTCCTTAAGGCGTGCAACTTGTCCAGCCCATTTACATTTTGAAGTTAAGGCTTGTACGACAAACAGTAACACACGAACTGTCCATTAAAGGCGCAGCTGAGAGAAATCATGACTATTTGTAAGGGATAGATGTATGTTTGTCATTTTCAATGTAGTCATAAATTTTTCAGGTAATGATTCTAAATTCGAAAAAATTTAATAAAAATTAAAAAATTAAATTAGACTGACTACCAAAGACACTGACTTTTTTTTAAATTAAATTAGATAAACTACCAAAGCTTAACAGTAGCTTTGGTAGTTTGTCTAATTTTTGAGTATCGAATTTACTATATTATTATCTACTGTAATACGAGTACTACGCTCCATTGTTGCCCGCCATCCAATAATCCATCCTATCTAATGTAAGAGACATGGCAGTCACGTCGCGTTTCAGAACTGTTGCAATATGGCGTCAATGTTTAGATGACATCGACACCTCTCCAGTACGCAGGGCACGACGACGCGGACGCTGTAATGAATAGATCTATGATCTGTGGAGAATTTAAACTTATTGAACTATGAAATACATAGTAGGAAGTGGTACCTCAAGGTCCATTCACACCGAAGTTACTTTTGGGGGTAGGCAGAAACTATAGAACGCCACCTGCTACGCTCCTTACATACTCCTTTTGCTTCGCCTACGTTCATACATCTGGTCATACACGCACGCCGATTGCGAGTACTACGCACCTGACCTTTCTGAAGAACATCACCAATTTGGTAAGCCAGGGCCACGATATCCCTTTCGGACAAACTCGCAACCCTGGCAGGCATTGGCCCTAATGGACCCCGTCAGTTGGTGCTGACATCTCTTTGAGGCGCGCGTGGAACATAACGCGTCGTCGACCTGGATCTGGTCCTTATCGGACGGCGAGCTACCCATCGCTCACCGTCCGCAATCCCGCACTTACGGTGGCCGGGAATCGGCCTGCGACTCCCGACGCCAGGGGCGTCTCCTGCGGCGATTAGAGGCGCGAGGGGGCGAATTTTGTCTCTCCCACTCGCGTTCCACCTCCTAATTCGCGAGCATTACTGCTTCGCAGAAGGAGGTAACGGCCTCCTATGCACTCTCGCTCCGAACCAGGGCTTGAACTAGGGCCGGACGAGAGAGAGAGAGATCGCCGCCGCCGATTGCCTCCGTGAGCACGCGGCGGTGCTCCGCCCAAGCCGGGCAGACCTCAACTGTATACTCCACCGTGTCCTCCGGGCGACGAGTAGGTAGTTAATGTTATCATTTTGTAAAAATGTTGCTCTACACAATGTAATTTCGGTGTGGATGCACCTTTTGTATTGTAGTGGGAAGTAATCATCATCCATACCTACTTTCTGCACTTTATCAATTTACTTAGGGTCGACATGCCACGTATTGTTCTTCTATAAATCTCTAGCCCTATCGTCTTTCACCCGATCAATTCATCGTTTCTTCACTCGAGTTTACTTAATTGCAATTACCTATTGTAAAATTTGTGATAAGCTAATTAATAAATAAATAATTGGCTATGAGAATGCATGGGCACAAACATACAGAAGAGTCCGCTAGCTAGATAGTCACCCTTAATTTGTAATTAAAAACATATTTTTCTCAGGAACGCGTAAAGGTATCAAGTTGAAATTAATATAAAATACGTAAGTTTATGGTCACTTGAACCTCTAAAAAAATCAAGCTTCCAAGTCAACGCAATAAAAAAATACGGCGATTTAAGCGACATTATTGCGACATATTTCAATACTCGCAAATAAATCAAAACCTATAGGGCACTTCCCGTTGACCTAGAAACAAGAAAATTGGTAAGAAGCAAGGTCTTACAGCACAAGTATAGGAAGAAGTCCTAAAATTGTAAATTTGTAGTTTTATCATTTAAAAAAAATTGCGAATATCTCGCACATAAATTAAAACCTATAGGGTACTTCCCGTTGATCTAGAATCATGAAATTTGGGCAGAAGCAAGGTCTCACAGCACAAGTAAAGGAAAAAGTCCGAAAATTGTTAATTTGTAGTTTTATCACATAGCAAAAACATTTTTTCGATTACAAACTTAAATTTTCAGTTGGAAAATTGACCGTGGCGTATATCGATGTATGGGAGAACATGTTTTTCAACTACAATGTTGAGTTTGTTTTAGGGATAAATTTATCCTAACTACGGAACCCTTCATTGTGCGTGGTCCGACGCGCACTTGGCCGGTTTTTTTTTACATACTTTGACATAACCTACAATTTTAATTTAAAATATTTATTAGTGACTTGTGGACAGAATATTTATTCAGTTTTGTTACAGTTGTAATTACAATGTTGTCATTTGGTTTAAATATGTAGGTTTTTATTTTTATTATTTTAGTAATATTTTATATAGATTCTTTTTTAATTTGTGAATGTGAGAACGTTGTAGGCTCGCTTTGTAAACCATCTTCTATTTTGTTAAGTACTTGGTACTTCTTAACGGGCCTACACTGTCCTCCCATACCTATTAACACTGTAACTTGGAAACATTGTTAAAGCCCACTTTTTTTTTAAAAGAGTAACCGTGGAGTTTCTTGCCGGCTCTTCTCCATAGGAAACTATTGTATGCATTTTAACACCATACTGCGATCGCCAACCCGCCTGCTAAGCGCATACCCCCCCCTCACTGGGGGACGCCCATGTCCAGCAGTGGACGTCTTTCGGCTGAAATGATGATGCACGTGCCTTAATACTAGATAGTCCCTAATCAACAAATGGATTAGTAACCACGCTACCACCTATGTTATTACAACGCTCCAAATACCTGAACCAAAAGCACTCATTCCACTCTATTTATACTCTGTGAACACTGGAAAATGCAAAATGTATAGTTATTTAATTGGATTTCAAGCTAATCATTGACAAACTAATTAATGGATGTCAACTGCAGATGAATTTAACAACGCTGTTTACATTGTATCGACTGTATGTACCTACCATATACCTATGTATTAGTTAGTTGTTGCAAATAATGAGTATCCGTATGTGACGTTTGTGACCTCTGATATAAGGTTCAATTTACAATGATGGCGCCCGCTGGTGATAAATAAAGCACATACGTATCACTAGTACCTATTAGATATAGAAATTATACGTTTATTTTTCAATGTGTGTAAGTTACTGATATGAACACACGATTTTGTCCTCTTGATATTCTGGCAATTACATAATTATCCTAAAAAATAATCGTAAAATTAATATAGTACTTGGGTCTCCCTTGTTTGACCGAAAGAAATTTGACAAATTTTGACTTCCCAAAAAATTTCTCGCATAATTTCATTTGCCAAATTATTACTTAGCAAAAAATCTATTCACAAAAAATTGTAACGCAAACCTAATGTTTGACAAATGAACGTTAAAACTATAACTTGTTTACCAACTAGTACTTTTAACATTTTTTATTTAGTCAAATATTTCAGTTGGAATAACAGTTTTTACGCAAAATCAAATAATAATATAAATAAGTAATTAACCTAATCTAAATAGTTCAGATTCGGGTAACCTACTAAAAACAATCTCTTTTTTCTATTAATGCAAGTCGTTTCTGGCACTCGCCGGCCGCTGCCGCGGCAGAGCTAAAGCTAAACAATCTTGTTTGTTTTTTATAATTATCCTTAAAAAAATATGAATTTCGAATAAAATTTAAAAAAAAAAAAATTGATAAAATTTTGTTGAGATTTTCTCTCAACAAATTTTTTTGTTGTTTTTTTTTGTCTTCGACATGCAAAAGAAAAAGGTCCAATAAAACATATAGGTACTAGAGTTTCCGTTGCTTGTATGTGTGTTTGTTTCAGAATATTCATGCAAATTAACATAAAATAGGGAGCCTCGTCTTAAATGTAGCTGCGTACTTGCATCTTTACTATTTCTTATACGCCTGCTACGAATGCTATGAAAGTTGCTATGACCTACGGAGGTGATGAGGACAGGCGGTAGCCTACAGCCAATGTAGCCCGATTGATACCGAACATTATCCTAAAGACCATCAAGACAGCCATCGAAATGGTTATATTTACATTGTGAGTTGTATGTAGCTCAGATAAAGCTCTACAATATATCCAAATACTAGCTGCGCCCCGCGGTTTCACCCGCGTAAGTCTCGATCCCGTGGGAATATCGGGATGAAAAGTAGCCTATGTGTTAATCCAGGGTGTCAGCTACCTCCATACAAAATTTTATCAAAATTGGTCCAGCCGTTTGAAGAGTAACAAACACACTCACAAACTTTTGCCTTTATAGGGATAGAAAGTAGCCTATATAGGGTCAAATTAAATAGCTAGCTAAACTCCGCAGACTTGATGGATATCGATATCTAAACACGAAAAACTAAAAATAAACAAGATTTGAGGATGAAAAAACCTGTTTATTTGTATTTTATTGTGTTTAGTTATCAATACCCATCACGTCGGAGTTTACACAAAAGAAAAAAAAACTGATTTTTAACTGATATTTCAAGTAAATACTACTCTACCAGCGGATAACACCCAAAAAAAACCTCATCAAATTAATTTATTTTTTGTTTTTTCGTGTTTAGATATCGATACCCATCACATCTGCGGAGTTTCGCTAGCTAATTTAATTTGATCCCGTATATTAATCCAGGGTGTCAGCTACTGGGCACGCCACAATTGTGGCGATAAGTCCCCTCTTTGAGGAGTGGCTGGAGAGGCGCCACGGCGTCCTCACCTTCCGCCTGACGCAGGTCCTCACCGGACACGGTTGTTTCGGGAGGTTCCTGTTCAGGATAAAGCGGGAGGAAACGCCCGGGTGTCACCACTGTGTGGATCGCCCGGAGGACACGGTGGAGCATACGGTGGAGGTCTGCCCAGCTTGGGCGGAGCACCGCCGTGTCCTAACGGAGGCGATCGGCGGTGGCGATCTCTCGCGTCCGGCCCTGATTCAGGCCATGGTTCGGAGCGAGAGTGCATGGGAGGCCGTCACCTCCTTCTGCGAAGCCGTAATGCTCGCGAAGGAGGAGGCGGAGCGCGTGAGGGAGAGGCAGGGTTCGCGCCCTCACGCCCCTAGTCGCCGCAGGAGACGCCTGGGCGTCGGGAGTCGCGAGCCGATTTCCGGCCACCGTAGGCGCGGGCTTGCGGACGGTGAGCGATGGGTAGCTCGCCGTCCGATAAGGACCAGGCCCGGGTCGAGGGCGCGTCGTGTTCCACGCGCGCCTCAAAGAGACGTCAGCACGAATTAACGGGGTCCATTAGGGCCAATGCCTGCCAGGGTTGCGAGTTTGTCTGAAAGGGATATCGTGGCCCTGGCACACAGGCAAATGAAGGAACACGTGTGGGTTTTAGTCAGTAAAAGTCTGACACGCCCTCCCGCTCCGCCCAGAGCGGGAGAAGTTATTTGATAATTTCCCAACCAAAAAAAAAAAAACAAGGGTGTCAGCTACCTCCTTTGAGCGTGAAGAAGTAACAAACACACTCACAAACATTCGCCTTATAATATTAGTGTGATTTATTTATTTATTTTATTATTTATGTACACACAGTAAAATACAGAGAGATACGACATAATTATAATACTAGTACAAAGGTACTGCTTATTTCTTAAGAAATTTCTTCCAGCAGACCTGCGAAAGGAGAAATGAAAAAGAAATGTAGACAATAGTGTGTGAGAACAAGAAGAGAAAAATATGAATATGCGAAGTCTTAACTAAAATGATAAATATACCTATACTATACCATACACATATAAAATTTACACACGAATACGTACACGTACACACGTGCAAAAAAACTTACATATACCTAAACAAATACATAAAGCATATATATACAAACATATATATAAAAATATTAACAGTTGAGAGGAAAGGTAGTGCTCTTTTAATTGATATTTGAATGAGGAAATTGTTTTAAAATCACGAATGCTAGGCGGAAGTGAGTTCCACAATCTCACAGCATGCACCGAGAAGGAATAAGAATAGTAGCTAGTTTTATGAGGATGAGATTTAAGGAGGGATCTAAGGTGCGATCTACATGGAGCGTCGCTAGGACGAGCGTAAGAAAAACGCTCCCGCAGGTAGGAAGGATAAGACGGGTTGTGTAAGATGTTGAAGAGGAGACATAAAATCCGAGTGTTCCTGCGAAGGCGGTGATTGCGAGTATTATTATTATTATTATACAGTGTGATTGTACACAGCATTTTATACTGCTATTAGATGTTGTAACTGACTGCTTGGTTTAGTGGTCGCAAGTGCTACTGTTAAGCATGAACTCTGGGTTCGATTCCCAGGACGGGCAAAGTGTTATTGAGTTTTTCCATTAGGAATTTCTCAGTAGCAGCCCGACTCTCGATTTGTACTCGGTCGATGGCAATAGACTCGCCCCCTATTACATGGGACCGACACATAACGGCTGAATTTGGGTGTACTATAAGTACTTCTGCCTAACTCATCGGAGATTAGGTACAGTCGTGATGTTGTGTTATGTAAATATTATAAGTAATACGCGGAATATCACAAGGGTTAAACTTTTATATAAAAATATCATTAGCGCCACTTCCGGTTCTGTGCTTCTCGCATCCAGTGGATTCCTGCGGCCTTCACAAGGTAATCGCGGGTCCACCTTCTAGGAGGCCTTCCAACGCTACGTCTTCAGCTACGTGGTCGGCACTCCAGAACCTTTTGGCCCCATCGGCCATCTGTTCTGCGAGCTATTTCGGTTACCTTGATTTGCCTGCGGATCTCTTCATTTCTGATTCGATCAGGTAGGGAAACTCCAAGCATAGCCCTCTCTATTGCCCATTGGGTGACTCTTAGCCTTCTAATAAGGCCCACTGTGAGCGACCACGTTTCAGTACCTTAAGTAACCAATTGAAAACAAACCAAAACCAAATCTTCAAAAGCCTTGGTAAAAATATACCTTCGTCGATATTTTTTTTTTTTTTGTTCTGGCTTCGTGCGGTTTGCACATTTAGCCAGTGTCATGTAAAATTAGTTAACAAGTACAAAGTTGTTTAAATAATTATGAAATGAACTCCATTCAATGCATGATAGATGATATCCCGCCCCGCTCCCATTGAGTTTCAGTAAAGCCGTGGCACTTTACTGAAACCTCGCTCGGACTTCTTGAGAGAACTTGAAGTGTTATTGCACTGTTTTGATTAATTTGCCTACACTAATGGAGGTTCACGAACACTCACTATTACACATTAAAATTCGGCTAAACACAAATTTTAGAAAATAAAACAAAACGGCTAACATGACGCTTCAGTTTCCCGCCAAGAAGTCCCCTTCGTCGAAATATTTTATAACATTTTTATTTCTCACACAGACACAAAATAAACAGAAGGCTTTAGTCTTGCATAAACACATGAAACTTTATAAGGTGGCACTACGTTCGTGACTTGCAACAAAGTGTATGTAAGTTTTTTCTTGTTAGTGGGTGCAAGTTTTCTTGTTAATCCCAACTAAGTTGTGCTAACTTAGATTATAGCATGTCGTATCGTTTATTCACATTAATACGGCCAGTAGCAGGGAAATGATATTAAAAGCTAGTGGTTCACTTTTTGTATTATCTTTATCCTAGTAATTTCTTCGTTCATAATGTAAAAAACCGGCCAAGTGCGTGTCGGACCACACATAATGAAGGTTCCGTAGTTGGGATGAATTTATCCCAAAAATAAACTTAACATTGTAGTTGAAAAACACGGTCTCCCATACATCGATATACTTCACGGTCAATTCTCCAACTGCAAATGTAAGTTTGTAATCACAACAAAAAAAACCAGCGTGTCTTACAGTAGTCGCATATGATGACATCTCACCTTGGTAATACTAATTCCGTGCTATTATAAAGTACTTATTTATTCCATGCTCAAGCTGTCACTTCCTGTTTGAAATCACTCCCACAGAGAGCGAGAGGAAAGATGTTACAAAAAATGTGAAAAAACTACAAATTAACGATTTTCGGACCTATTCCTTTATTTGTGCTGTGAGAACTTGCTCCTTGCCAAATTTCATGATTCTGGGTCAATGGGAAGTACCCTATAGGTTTTGATTTATTTGCGAGTGTCAAAATATGTCGCAAAAATGGCCGCATTTCTTTTTGCATTAACTTAAGAAACTTGATTTTTTAGAGCTCCAAGGGACCTTAGACGTATTTGATATTAATTTAATTTTGATACCTCCTTGCGTTCCTGAGAAAAGGGGTTTTGACAGACTGACATACAGACAGACGGACAACGAAGTGACCCTTATAGGGTTATAAGGGTTCCGTTTTTTCTTTTTAAAGTATCTGTGGAACCCTAAAATGTAAAGTTTTTTTTTGCAATGAGAAAAGATTTGTGGTATTTTGTATGAGGAAAAGTCTGCAGCCCTGCAGCAGGACAGTTACAGGCTGGTAATCATAAATAGCCTTTTGAATTACTTAGGTTAAATAGATAGGTATAGGGGCTACTTTCTTTAATCTACTAAACAGACTGATAAAGTCTATTACTACTGTTGAACATGGGTCAGTTGGCAAGCGAATTGTAGATCGGAATTTACTAGTTTTAGGGCGAATATTGAAATCAGTCTTAGGGATCTATTCTTACATACTTAGGTAAACTCCCGCCTTCTTATAACTTCCAAATAGATGAACTAAAAGTACCTACCTGACGCTGACGGTAGGTACTTTCAGTCTCTTTAGTAATTTTACCAGAACAACGTTATTACTTCTGAAGTTCTAATTACATTAAGCTCTTGTGGTTGGAGAACATGAGTTCCATTACTGCAATTGCAATGACAAGTATCTAAACAGCACATCTCTGAGGTAAATATCGCCAAAGGTATAGGTATTTAGGTATAGATATTACTGACGTAGATACACAGCAGGCTTATAAAGTTATAACCTTACCAATAGGTTGCGTATTGCTATTTAAAAGTGTGGAACACTAGGAGGTGACGTAGACACCGTTCTAAAAGATCTTTAATTTCTAAAGCAGCAGTTCCAATCCATAGGCCTGACCTTGACCTCAACAACTCCAAATGCGAAATTTACCTTTGTGACAATACCGACGGACAATCGACTATACAAAAGCTTCAATTTAATAGCCCCAGATAACAAAGTTTTCAAAAATAGTTCACTGCATCGCATATGTTCCCCAATTTTAGAAGACAATTTTTCACCATTCGTCGAGGAAAAAATTAAACATTTGAACGATATTTCGGATAGACTTTCTAAAACTAATTTACACTCAGCATTCACCCATATCAGTGCTGTTTCGGTCTATATTTTATGTATTTTCTCCGCTCTTCTCCTTTATGGAAGCAACCTCACCTTTAAGACAAAATCGATCATATTATTCGAACATGTGACATCTGCCAACCCGCACTGGGCCCGCGTGGTAGATTTACAGCCCATTCCCTCTCGAAGACAGGAGGCCTGTGTCCCAGCAGTGAGAACATTATAGGCTGATTATGTTATGTTATGTATATGTTACGGCTAATACCCGAAGTGCGGCTACACCTAGTTTTAGCCGGTTAGAACTAGGTGTAGCCACTTACTCTTGGTTAAACCTAGTACGAGCCGATTGTTTTCGGGTAAAATCATTTGGGTTAGGTTAGGTTAGAACAGTAACCATTAACAAGCGAAGGCGAGCGAGCGAAGCGAGCGTGCCGCGGTAGCGGCCGCCGAGCGCCAGATCCCCTCTATTGTTGGTAAATTCAGTTACCAAAACAATAATTCGATGCCAGTTTAAATTAAAATAAAGCTAAAAACTGATTATTGAGCTGCTACTTTCTACTTAAAATAATACTTCGCTGTAGCTGCCAACCTATTATTTTTGCTGCCAACCTATTATTTTTGGGCTTTAATTATTTTTTAATCCCAAATTCAGATTAATTTGTCGCCGTGTTAAATACATGCCTTTTAATTAAGGTTTATAACTGAGTAAAGTGTGGTTATGTTTTTATTTAATAAAAAATACAAATTTGTTTATGTTCCCTCCAAGATGTACCTACCTAAATCAAAAGCAGTTTACACAATCTTTAAATGTCTTCTACTCAATTAACGTGAGAGTAAAGTACCTATTAGATATGAAGTAAATACAGTCAAATAATACATAATCTCCACCTATTTTGAGACGGTACAAAAAAATTAAGAACGGCAGCCTTAAAATGAATACAACTTGATTAACAGTAAGTCTTTATTGCATAATATTAAACGGTACGCCGCCGCCGTCGCCGGTACCAATTCTAAATAGAGGGAGGGCTAGAAATTTCGATCCAGAACGATGTAGCTAAGTATTTTGTCGTAGCGAAAACCACTAACTACGCGGAAATTCTCGCTCCTTTACTACCCAACCCCATTTATACGACAACCACCAACGGAAGTTACTTTTAGTTCATACAATTTTCTAACCATATTCAAGCCCAAATGACGTGTAATTATGGAGACTTTTATAAGGAATAATAATGGAAACAGAATCACGTAAATGTACATTAAGATTCCTACTGAGATGTCGACACGTTTTCGTCAATTATTCAAAAGGAAATGTTATGTACCGGAGCTTTTCATATACTTATCAACGTATTTCGGGAAATATGTATGTATGTGTGTAAATACTTGAAAGCATTCTTCATTTTAACTGCCAATGTAATGCTCCGAGCGTAACACAGCGATTTTAACAGTTCATTATGTGGGTAATTACTCTTTCCCGAGGTTGCTACGACACAAGTCTTTGTAAGTAAGGCACGTAATCACTTTAATTTCTAGCAGACTATTGTGTGAACTCCACCTGATGGCATTTCATTCAGGTGTGCAAGAATTGAGATCGGTGCTCAGTAATTAAGATATTGGCATTTAGTAATGCTTAGTTAACGCAAGAAAATTTGTCGTCTTTGTTCGTTAATTTCACTGAACTTGAAAGAAAATAATACAAAGTTTGTTAATCAGAAATCAAAGAAAACTGTTAAGCCCCGGGGGCATAAACCACACAACAACTGTAAGACTGTGTCTACTTGTTTATATTTAGTCTCAGCTCACTCTTTTTATCAAAACAAATATAATATATGGTTATTATAACGTTTCGTAGAATTTTCAATATTATTCCCAACTAGCTTCTGCCCGCGACACCACAATATACTAAAACAACAGCCATATTTTTATTTAAAAAAACTGTTGGTCTAGTGGTCGCTAGCGCTACTGTTGAACATGAGGTCCTGGGTTGGATTCCCGGGTCAGGCAAAGTGTTATTGGGTTTTCCATCTGGAATTTCTTAGTACACTCCAAAGTCTGGATTTGTGCCCGGTTAGTGGCAATAAGCTCGCCCCCTATTACATGGGACCTAAACATAACTGGCGAAATGTGGGGGGTACTATAGGTACACCTCTGCTTAACCCTTCGGGGAATACAGTGATGTTATGTTATTTTAAAAAAACTTTCCTGACCGCCCATTGTGTCACCCTATGTAAAATTTCAACATTTATATCTGTAACTTTTACGGTGTACATAATAAAGAGTATTCTATTCTATTCCTATTTACTTCGTTTGTAGTTTTGCTCTCAGCAATATCTCAGCAGAATAAAAATGAATAATCCTCCAAATGTTTGCTACAAAATTAAAATCTCATCTTTGAAATGTTATCTCAAAGTCATTGTTATCAAGTACCTATATCTGCAAGTTTATGCTATCCCTGCGGAGAGGGTCTTGTCCGTTTAACCCTCATGAATAATTCAAGATGGCGCAGACCAAGATCTCGACTCGATATCCTTCGTGGAACATGACCGTTCTCGTAAAAATCGCAAACGTATCAAATAATATTATTCCCATTAAATTAATTTTGTATTCATTTAATGGGCATAATATTATTTTTATTGCAAACATGAGTTTTATTGGTCAAATAAACACAATTCGAATTGAACTATAAATCGTCTTCCTGCGTAAAAAAAAACTACAACAACTACTACTAAATAACTACATTGCTAGTGATAAGAATGTCGGGTTTGGTCCTACCTCTCAATAATTCGAGCCGTCATTCAAACTTGGGTGCCTACAGCTACAAAAGTTTGAATTTTGTGGGGCCCTTTGCAGCTCGACTGTACTTACCTAGTACTTTAGAATATGTAGGTACTAACCTACCAAACTTACCCTACTACAATGTACAAATGTTATTACAACCACTATAAATTAAATACATACATAAAGTTGTTTCAGAATCTAAGAAAACAATTGGTTGATACTTCAACACTTTATTTACCTTCTAAGGCCGAAGGATTTCCATGAGAAATTAACAAAAAAATTAAAACCACACACCTTATAAGCTTGAATCTATCACCA
The DNA here is from genome assembly GCA_963921375.1 of Tiliacea citrago. Lineage (NCBI taxonomy): Eukaryota > Metazoa > Arthropoda > Insecta > Lepidoptera > Noctuidae > Tiliacea > Tiliacea citrago. Next base: position 17,081,264 of record OY992792.1, read on the forward strand.
ATCTGTTATCTGTAGGTGCATAGGTTTACGACAACAGTGTCTCTTGGCTGGAGAATTGTTGGCAGCAGCTGTTTACCTGTACTTGGCTCGCAGCACTCCTGGCCACACGCGACATAGTCCTTTGGCTGGAGAACTGTTGGCAGCAGCTGTTTACCAGTTCTTGGCTTGCAGCACTCCTGACCACACGCATCGGAGTCTCTTGACTGGCCAACTGTTCTTGGCTCGCAGCACTCCTGGATACACGTGACAGAGTCTCTTGACTGGCCAACTGTTCTTGGCTTGCAGCACTCCTAGCCACACGCGACAGAGTCTCTTGACTGGCCAACTGTTCTTGGCTTGCAGCACTCCTGGCCACACGCGATAGAGTCTCTTGGCTGGCCAACTGTTCTTGGCTAGCTAACTGCTCTTGGCTTGCAGCACTCCTGGCCACACGCAACAAAGTCTCTTGGCTGGCCAACTGTTCTTGGCTATCTAACTGTTCTTGACTCGCAGCACTTCTGGCTACACGCAGCAGAGTCTCTTGACTGGCCAACTGTTCTTGGCTAGCTAACTGCTCTTGGCTTGCAGCACTCCTGGCCACACGCAACAAAGTCTCTTGACTGGCCAACTGTTCTTGGCTAGCTAGCTGTTCTTGCCTTGCAGCACTCCTGGCTACACGCGACAGAGTCTCTTGACTGGCCAACTGTTCTTGGCTTGCAGCACTCCTGGCCACACGCGATAGAGTCTCTTGGCTGGCCAACTGTTCTTGGCTAGCTAACGGTTCCTGGCTCGCAGCACTCCTGGCTACACGCGACAGAGTTTCTTGGCTGGCCAACTGTTCTTGGCTAGCTAACTGCTCTTGGCTTGCAGCACTCCTGGCCACACGCAACAAAGTCTCTTGGCTGGCCAACTGTTCTTGGCTATCTAACTGTTCTCGACTCGCAGCACTTCTGGCTACACGCAGCAGAGTCTCTTGACTGGCCAACTGTTCTTGGCTAGCTAGCTGTTCTTGGCTCGCAGCACTCCTGGCTACACGCGACAGAGTCTCTTGGCTGGCCAACTGTTCTTGGCTAGCTAACTGCTCTTGGCTTACAGCACTCCTGGCCACACGCAACAAAGTCTCTTGGCTGGCCAACTGTTCTTGGCCAGCTAACTGTTCTTGACTCGCAGCACTTCTGGCTACACGCAGCAGAGTCTCTTGACTGGCCAACTGTTCTTGGCTAGCTAGCTGTTCTTGGCTCGCAGCACTCCTGGCTACACGCGACAGAGTCTCTTGGCTGGCCAACTGTTCTTGGCTAGCTAACTGCTCTTGGCTTACAGCACTCCTGGCCACACGCAACAAAGTCTCTTGGCTGGCCAACTGTTCTTGGCCAGCTAACTGTTCTTGACTCGCAGCACTTCTGGCTACACGCAGCAGAGTCTCTTGACTGGCCAACTGTTCTTGGCTAGCTAACTGTTCCTGGCTGGCAGCACTCCTGGCCACACGCAACTGAGTCTCTTGGCTGGCCAAGTGCTGTTTGCTGGTTAAATGTTCTTGGCTCGCGGTTATAAAGCTGACATCACGGGTATTGCGACGGTTATATCCGGGGTGGGTTGGTCCTGTGTCCCTTCTGGCGCCCTGGCGACTTCCACTTCCTTTTGGGGCTCTGGGAGTACTTAACCTGCGTGCAGTTCTACTCGGAGAATATTCAAACGTTGGATGACATGTTATCTCAGCAATAATCAACGCGGACACAACCGCTAATATAAATGTTAGTTTTAACATAACGAGTAATATTTCACGTAACTTGTATTTAAATTATCACTTGATTTTGCGGCATTGAGTATTTATACCAGTTAGATTAGTTCTTTGGAGAAAGGGAAGAACCTGTTGGATTATCTTTTGAACCGACGCGCGACGTCTCGACCCCTTAGGTCGTTTAGCAATCGTTGTGTGATAAGTGTTGATAAAGACTATCGACACAGTGAAATCATCTTATCGAATAATTTTGTCCGCGTGTTACTATTTATTTATATACAACTTTATTGTACCTACACCAGATTATACATTACAAAAAAATAATACACTACAAAGTCGTAGTACTGTTAAGATTATTATATAATCTTATTCGTAACGAATTAATTATTCCAATTATCATAATCTTAATAATTACTTCGTATGCGGGATATGGTTACAATCAATACAACGTGATAATATTGACTGCTGAAAGAGATCGGCGCCATCTATTGGCTTACTTGTGATTTAGAAACATTGAATCACTTTTGGGTTAAAGTCAAATTAACAATTCCAAAGGCATAGATAGTCTCTGTTTATGTGATCTCCAGTCACCCAATATTGTAGAAAAAAATTGCACCGATTACGTTTAAATGGTCAATAGGTACGTCAATGTTACACTAGAACTAAATCAGGTTCAATATTAATGTAGAAACTGTCGCGCTTGATTCGCGCGTATTGCGCGCGACTCGAGATACTAGAGACGCCTTGTTGCGTCCAGTTAACGCGCGAACTCCAGAGAGAGTGCACGTATCGAAGGAAATGGAGCGCCAAAATGTTGATACGGAAATGTTTATAGATGAAGTAGAAACTTGCGTTGGTACGCTCCTTCTGGGCGCAACGGTCGCGCGTAATACGCGCTTGAGAATCGCGGCGAATTCCCCCTTTCTGGACAAGCTCTAAAGTAACATGATCATTTTACACACACATTTCTTTATGAAAACTTGTTGTTTGATTAAATTCCTTGATCTACCGGAAATTTTGTCAATTTGAGTTGTAAAAAGTAACGAAGTTACGTATTAAACTTTCATTACAAAACGCCTTTACATTTGTGAATCTGCCATCTCATTACCTAAGCAATAAGATTTGAATAGGGTAGTGGAAGTGTTTCCGTCCATTTTGAGAGGACACGACTGCCGGCAGCATCTATCGTAATGAGAGTATATTGTAAGGACTGAAATTGTAATTGTCCAACAAGATACCTCTGTCTTAATTTGTGGAAGCTTGTAAATGGCAACTGTAAGCGCTATTGTCCATAACTTACCTTTACAGATGTTAGACTGTAAGCTTTACGAAGAATAAATAAATAAAAAGTAACATAATGTTTTGATTTAAAAGAGGACATGGAGTTTCTTGCCCGTTCTTCTCCATATGGACATACTTCGTCTTGGAATGGGCAAATAGCTACACTAACTAACTCAAACTAAACGACTCCTTGATAAATGACAGTTTAAAAGTACATGTAAAATGTTCTAATTGAAATAAATGCTTTGAGTTTGAGTTAAGTGTTGTGTGTGATTGAAAACCAACTACCTATCTACCATTAGCGAAGAATTACACCGGAGACTGACCTACCTGGTCAGCACCTTGAAATGGACAATGTTATTAATTTTTTTGGAACAGTTCTGTTTCATACTTTTTAGTATCTTATTGAAAATATTGGTACCCGTGTTGTTTTACCTATTCAATGTTAGTAGACGACGAAAAGCTAAAAAAATATAGACGTCTGTAAAAAAAGTCCTACCACTTTTCGTCGAGAAGAAAAATCATAATGGTATATATTGATCCCATAAATAGTTATGATATTGATGAATGCTATTAAATTTCTACAGAACAAAAAAAATCATAGCCTTATAATGATTCATTAAAAGCAAGTGGAAAAACAAACAAAGCATAGTTTGCAATAATACGATAACCTAAGATAATAATGCGGTACTTTACCGGACACACAAAAATACCATTATTTTCCATTACGTCAATGTGGGCTACGTTTATCTACAAACATTTTACTCAACGACCTATGCTTCCTTGGGATAAGCGTGCGAGTTACTGGGTCGCAAGTACAATTAATGCGGTGTTCATTAGCTTGCTACTTAAAAACGTAGGTACCCGTATTGCAAGCATGCTGACAGAAAAATCACGATGAACACCAAGCAGTCTAAAGGCTTGTATAGACTCGCGCGACATCGCAGGCGCGACAGCCAGTGACAAAGACATTATGCTACTAGTGTCGCGTCGCGCCCGCGATATCGCGCCAGTCTGTACGAGCCTTAGAGCCTACTAATGGCAACGGAAGTAAGGACCGCTCCGCAGGTGAATGATCCGCTCGTATCAGGCAATGAATCCCTATTCGTAGTTTACTACCTTATAAGGTAATATTTTTACGTTAATGGTTTTACTTCTATCAATGTGGGTTCCCCATTGATAACAAATTGGTACCTACTCCTGCTAGAAGTGGGTGGATACTGTGGATAGTCGTCAATAATGCAACGGCTGGGGATGTAAATTAAATTATTCACAACCTGTCATTCACAAGCTCACCATCCTGTCGGACTACCGCGGTTTCCTTGGAAGCCCCATGCTCTACGGCTGCAATTTTTCTTTGCCTCTTTTCTTAATTGAAATATTGACAAAGGTATATTACTACCATACATAGTATTTTTTATCTTAATCATAACCACTCAGAGACGAAATTATTAAATGAAAAGTCATCTGTCTATAGCCAAAATTTTTTATATGTTATTTGTTCACGTTGCTGGCGCCTTTATACCTACGTCTTAATGCATAGTTGTTTAATATTACGTTTAAATTACAAACGGTAATTTTCCTGTTTAAAAATGCAGCAAAGGTCACAGATATGATATCTTTATGCAGTTAATTGAAGCAATTCTATAAAAATAATTAAGAATGAATATATCAACTTAACAACGTAAAAGAAAAACGTGTTCTAATAGACTACACACCTAAGCCGCGACAGTCGGCAATAAAATTTCACAAGAATCATTGTGAAAATTTGTCATAGAAGTTGACAATACGGACTCCGCTCAACTGTGCGGATTCCGTATTCTCAACTTCCCAAATCAGCATGTAATGTGAGCCCATCTCTTACATAGTATAAACTGGATCCAATAAAATCCAGTTCTTTTTTATAGAGTTCGCCACAAACTAAGCAAAAACGGTCTACTTCTTCTGTATCACTATACTCTTGCAGAATTTTCTTCTTCACCTTCTTATGCTTTTACCCTTCCAGTATTTTTCACATTCCCTTTCCCTTTATCCTTACTCTTCATTTCTTCCTGACTAGTTTTTCACTTTTTGGATAACTTCAATTTAGTTTCCTCCACTATTTCTCAGGTGTATCAGTAAGAATAGTGAACGTTCTTAGACGTTTTCGTTTGGATTCAACACGTGGTGTTGTGTCAAAGACAATGAGTCACATGACAAATGTCGTATTCTCTGGCAATTACATCTCTGCATTTTCTGTTTCTTCCTATAATTTATTGAACTACCAACTCAACTATCTTGTTATGATAGAAGTGTTGTGAAAATAAATAAAAATAAATACTTCTTGGGACGTTGACCCCCTCGTGCTTTTCCTTTTGTAGTTCCTCATTCTTCGAAAAGACACGACATTAGGTACTTATTATGCTCGTCAATCATGTGTTAATACTTGCCCCACATACGGGATATGTAAATTAACATGTTAATATTTACCCCGGTCGATTTGATACTTTTAGCCCCAATGTCACTTTTTTACAAACTTAATCACATAAAATCAATCAATAAGAACAAACGCATAGCACAGTAATATTATCAATAAAATTAAGCTTCATTCTGGGCAATACTATACCTATTCGATTGAGTGTATAACTACGTCTTGAGTCAAATTTTTGCAAACCACGAAAAGTTAATTTACAATAATTTTACGTCAATCCGGGCTCGCTGCGCATAGCTCCCACTAGAGGCGATGACGAGCCGTGACACGTTTGACGGCGTAAATAATGCTGGGTAACCGAGTATCATGATTGTAACCTTACCGTTTAGCGGGAATTAATTAATCAGCCTAGCCTTTTCCCAACTATGTTGGGGTCGGCTTCCAGTCTAACCGGATACAGCTGAATACCACTGCTGCAGGACAAAGGCATCATCTTGCACAAGTGTCGATCACCTCGCTAGCTCTTTACGGGTTCGCGATTTCAGACAAGTCCAGGTTTCCTCACGATGATTTTCTTCACCGATTTCAGTAAGGTCCAACATAAACTGAGAAAGAATTGAAAAAGTCACATTGGTACCTGACCAGATTAGAACCCATAACTTCGTACCTGAGAGGCGAGGTCTTAACCACAGGGCCATCACGACGACATGCACATTAATAGTAAAAATAATTCAATCCATCATCAAAGTCAAAGTCAAACCATTTATTTCAAATAGGCACATAAGAGGCACTTTTGAACGTCAAAATTTACAAAAAAATACTTTTTACAAAAAAAAAATCAACCGACTTCCAAAAAAAACACTACAAAGTGAAAAATAACTTTAATTTCGGAAGTCGGTGTCTTTGGATCTGTATTTTAGTTTTTTGCCACCGACTTCCGAAATTAAAGTTATTTTTCACTTTGTAGTGTTTTTTTTGGAAGTCGGTTGATTTTTTTTTTGTAAAAAGTTTTTATTTTTCACTTTTTAGTGGGTCAGTTTGTAATTTATCTAATTAACAATAGCCTAATGTCAAATGCTCATCACCTTTTACAAAATATTGGTATTCCCGATGCAGGGGCGTTAATTGTTGAGGAGTTCTCCTGGTAAGAACCAGGAGAACTGATGGTGATTTTACCATATGCATTTTGACGAGCATAAATTGCTTATCAACCATATTAAAGTCCCTAATCGAATCGCAACGGTGAAATACTTATTATAAGTAGTTCCGGTGGCCATCTGTGGTCTTCATCAGCAGTTCCACTTCACCAAATGATGCTTTCCGAGAGCAAATGGACGAGTTACTATAAAAAATACTCAAATCGCTATAGGTATGCCTATAAAATTTGAGGATTTCCCTCGATTTCCATGGGATCCCATCATCAGATTCTGATTTGGTGGCAATGGGACCACTTGGGGAGCATACCCTTCCAAACAAAAAAAGAATTTTCAAAATACGTCCACAATTGACGGAGTAATCGGTGAACACAAATAATAAAAAAAAAAAAAAAAACATACAGCCGAACATATAACCTCCTCCTTTTTGTCCTTTTTGGAAGTCGGTTAAAAATAGAATTGATTCTAGTTGCCCCTTCCAAAAGGTAGTTTCGTATGGAGAATAATGGGCAAGAAACTCCACAGTCAGTGTGTGAGTATAGGTTATCACAGAATGCAAAATCAATATCATAAAAATAACAGATTTTACCATAAAAATAGCAACCAATTTGATTTTGTCTAGACTTTAGATTGTCCTATGGAGCTGGACCAGCATGTTTCCAAGCATTCCTGTCCTGGATATAATCCTCTAACTTGTAATTTATGCTTGTTTACAAAGTGTACTTTTAATATGTGTTTTAAATTTTTTCTCATTTAATTTCAATATATCACAAGGTATTTTGTTGTAACATTTAACACAGTACCAGTAATAAAAGATGTATGTACTTTAGATAATCTGAAAAATTGTTGATCTATTTTATCTTTATTTCTAGTATTAAAATTATGTCTATCGCTTATCTTATTAAAAATATGTAGATTTTTCCTTACATACATAATATTTCATAAATGAATTGGCAAGGTACCGTCATAATATTAATCCTTTTAAATAGTTCCCTAAGAGGCTCGCGGCGACGGAGATTATTATTTGCTCTGACAGCTCTCTTTTGCAAAATTAAGATGGACTCAATGTCAGCAGCCCGACCCCACAGTAAAATGCCATACGACATAATGCTGTGGAAGTAGCTAAAATAAACCAAACGCGCGGTTTCTATATCTGTTAGCTGTCTTATCATTCTAACAGCATAAGCGGCCGAGCTTAGCCGCCCCGCCAGAGAGGTTATATGTGGTCCCCATTGCAGTTTCTCGTCTATAGTGATTCCTAGGAAAACCGTTTGATTAATAAATTCCAGTTTTTCTCCGTTCAATATGATATCACATTCGCTACTTCTAACATTAGGTAATTTAAATCTAATACATTTGTTTTTTTTTTCATTTAGTACCAAATTATTTACCGTAAACCAATCTTGGACCTGAAGAATAGAGTTATTCACGTCGTCAAGATTTTGTGATCGTCGATCTATTTTAAAGATCAATGAGGTGTCATCAGCAAATAACACCATCTTCAGTTGATTTTGAAGTAATTGGGGTAAATCATTAATGTAAACTAAAAAAAGAATGGACCCAATATCGAACATTGAGGAACGCCCATTGCCATTCCAGACCCTAATGAGATAACGCCGTTTATTTGAACTTTAACCTTTCTATCTTTTAGGTATGATCTTAGTAAATCAAGGGCTTTTTTTTTTTTTTTTGTGTGGGATATCATCAAATAACTTCTCCCGCTCTGGGCGGAGCGGGAGGGCGTGTCAGACTTTTACTGACTAAAACCCACCCGTGTTCCTTCCGTTGCCTGTGTGCCAGGGCCACGATATCCCTTTCGGACAAACTCGCAACCCCGGCAGGCATTGGTCCTAACGGACCCCGTCAGTTTGTGCTGACATCTCTTTGAGGCGCGCGTGGAACACAACGCGCCGTCGACCCGGGCCTGGTCCTTATCGGAAGGCGAGCTACCCATCGCTCACCGTCCGCAGGCCCGCGCCTACGGTGGCCGGAAATCGGCTTGCGACTCCCGACGCCCGGGGCGTCTCCTGCGGCGACTAGGGGCATGAGGGCGCGAACCTTGTCTCACCCTCACGCGTTCCGCCTCCTCCTTCGCTAGCATAACTGCTTCGCGGAAGGAGGTGACGACCTCCCATGCACTCTCGCTCCGAACCATGGCCTGAACCAGGCCCGGAAGCGAGAGATCGCCGCCGCCGATCACCTCCGTGAGGACACGGCGGTGCTCCGCCCAAGCTGGGCAGACCTCCACCGTATGCTCCACCGTGTCCTCCGGGCGATCCACACAGTGGTGACACCCGGGCGTTTCCTCCCGCTTAATCCTAAACAGGAACCTCCCGAAACATCCATGTCCGGTGAGGACCTGCGTCAGGCGGAAGGTGAGGACGCCGTGGCGCCTCTCCAGCCACTCCTCAAAAAAATCAAGGGCTGCATTCCTAATCCCATAGTGCTCTAGTTTCAGCAAAAGTGTCTCGTGGTTCACGCAATCGAACGCTTTAGAGAGGTCGCAAAAGATTCCAATGGCATCTTGTGCTTCCTCCCAGGCGTTAAAAATGTTCTTTATTAGGGTAACACCGGCGTCAGTGGTACAACGCCCTTTAGTGAAACCGTACTGCTGTTCATGAAAGATGGATTTTTTATTAAAGTGACGTAACATTTGATTGAGCATCGACTTTTCAGAGAACTGGCAGAATTGACACAGGCCTATAATTGTTGGGTTCTTTACTATCTCCGGATTTGAACAAAGGAACTACTTTACTGTGTTTCATGAAATCCGGAAAGACTCCTTGATCCACACTGGTGTTAAATATAAAAGCTAAATAGGGCGCAATGGTTTCGATTATAGATCTACAGACTTTTACAGACATGCCCCAGAGATCTTCTGTTAATTTAATTTTAAGATCTTTAAAGTTTTTATAACAGCCTGGGGGTTTGTATGTTGGAACCTAAATTCCAAAGGGCATACTTTTACTGTCTTTCTAAGTAAGGCAGCAGAGAGCGCGGGTGAGGAATTTAAAGTTTCAGTAGTTTTAAGGGAAATATTAGCGAAAAAGTTTTCAAATTCCTGAGCTATTTCTACCTCTGAAGTGATGGGCCCATGTGCAGTTTCTAAATTTAATTCAGTATTACGCTGTTTTTCCCTACCTGTTTCATTATTTATTATTTGCCAGGTAGTTTTTATTTTATCATCAGCTGATTTTATTTTATTGCTAATATAAAGAGCTTTAGCTATTTTGCACACACTTTTAAAAGTTTTAGAATATTTTGCAACGTATTGATGAAAGCTTGTATTATTCATATGTTGCTTTAGGCCATAAAGTTCAAAAAGATTTTCCCTGCTTTTACGAATACCTGGAGTCGCCCAATCACTAAATACGAACTTTGTGTAGTCTTTAGTGGAAAAGTGTCATTAAATTGTGTGTTTAATAGTGAAAAGAACTCGGCGTAGAACTCATTTGGGTCACCAATATTATTAAATCTCTGAACACATAATGTACTGGCCAAAGAATTATTTAATTTTTACTTGTAATTGACCTAAACCTTATTTGAGTTTTTTGTACAGGCATATAGGCAGCAGTATACAGCAAAATGTTATTGTTTGTCCACTGTGATCAGATGGCAACTTATTTACAATTTGTTTGTGTAAGTAATCACAATTACAAAAAATATTATCTATACAAGTGGCAGAAGAAGCTGACACTCGGGTTGGTTCAATAAAAACATTTGACAAATCAAATGACCTAAAAAGACTTAATAATCTGACAGTGTTTGAGTTATTTTCTAATAAGTTAATATTAAAATCACCACATATGATTATTGACTTATTATTAGTACTAAGTTTTTTTTAACACATCTTCCAGTACAGAATCAAACAAAGATAGATTCTGGTAACTTGGAGGTCTGTATACACATACTAAACCATGCTTATCAAGCTCAACACAGGACAATTCAATGGTGTGTTCAACAGACAGTCCGATGATGTCTTTCCGTTCTTTCGATTTAATAGAATTTTTAACTAATATTAATGATCCGCCATGTATCATACGTTTTCGGCAAAAATGGCTAACTACACAATAATTTTCATAATTAATTGACATCACTTGATGATCTTTTAACCAATGTTCTGTTAAACAAATGATAAATCAAACTTGGTATTTTCTAAAAACAATTCTATTTCCAGTAATTTGGAAGAGCAACCTTGGATATTTTGATTAAATAATTTTAAAGTATGTTGCACTCCCTTTGTTTTTTTTTTTTATGAGTTACATTGCCAGAAGATACCTTTTTATTATTCGCTAATAATAATAATTGGTTATTTGAATGGGTAACTTCTGTTGTCTTACAGTCTAGTTTAAAGAATTATCCGGAGTGACCTCCACAACTACAACTGAAGAGTCTAGAATGCCTGTATGAGTTCCAGCAGGAAGAGAATACCCTATCTGACTGGTAGTGGCCTCCAAGGATGTTGGTATTATAGGTGGATCCTCCTTCGTACAACAACATCGTACAAACATCATCTGACTAATAGCCTTTTCACAACTATGTTGGGGTCGGCTTCCAGTCTAAACAGATGCAGCTGAATACCAGTATTTTACATGGAGTGACTGCCTATTTGACCTGCACAACCCAGTAACTGGGTAATACGATACCCCTTGGTAAGACTGGTTGTCAGACTTTCGCTCTTCTGACGATCCGTAACGACTGTCAAAGATCTATGAATGACAGCCGGGACCAACGGCTTAACGAGCTTTTCGAGGCACGGAGGAGTCTCGTTATGAAAAGAGGTCACCCATCCACGGACCAACCCCGGCAAGCGTAGCTTAACCTGATGGATCGACCTGTGCGGCTGTTATTACTTATCCACGAGATCCTCCGTTTAGCGGGAATATTCAAATTAATTCTTACCCCCGTGACAACCAGCTCCCTGTCTCCCCTACCATAGAAACTTCACGTGGGCGAAATCACGGGTAGAAGCTAGTAATTTTATAGTGATTTCACTATTTCTCAAATCAAAGCATCGGATATTTACAAATACAAACCAACTGGGAATGCTAAGAATCCAACTCTCCGACTCGATGCCACTTGAGTTGGTGTGACTGAAGATGACTCTTAAGGATAGTCCGTCCTTCGTAACCTCTTCACGAACGAACGGTACCAAGACTTTAATTTCTCGCGGTTTATTACGTGTAGAATCAGTTTTATTTATCCATCGCTTTATTTTTTAAAGATATGGTTTGGTGTGGTTTGGTTTGGTTTGGTTTGGTTGGTTTTGGTTTGTGGATATGGTTGGGGAAAAAGTTTCTTCGCATTTTTAAGAAAATTCAAAACATTTTTTAATATAGTTTATTTACATTTAACTAAAGTATGTAGGTACCATTTTTTTCGATAACTTTTTGCCATCTTGTAGGTAGGGACATGATCCCTACTATCCCTATCCCTATCTATAGAAATTTTGGGACTTCTGATCAAAATACCGCGACTAGTGGTTTTGGCAGTCCTCTCGTGATGTTAACCTGACACTGCCTAAAGAATTCTGCAGAGACCGAAACAGGTGGAAATCTGAAGGTGCAAGGTCAGGACTATACGGCGGATGCATTAACACCTCCCAGCCAAACTCTCTTAATTTTTGCTGAGTGGCTAAAGATGTGTGAGGTCTAGCGTTATCATGATGAAAAAGCACACCCCTTCTGTTAATTAATTCTGGCCGCTTTCTCTCAACTTCTTGCTTTAATCTCATCAGTTGTTCGCAGTAGAGTTCAGAATCGATGGTCCTGCCTGGTGGTAACAGCTCATAATGAATAATGCCCTTCCAATCCCACCACACACACAGCATCACCTTGTTGCGAGTTAACCCGGGTTTCGCCACAGTCTGTGAAGCCTGACCGGCCTTTGACCACGACCTTTTTCACACGTTCTTGTCGTACGTGATCCACTTTTTATCACCAGTTATCAGCTTCTTCAAAAATGGTTCGGTTTCATTACGTCGTAATAAAGAATCACAAATGAGTACACGGTTCATTAGGTTTCTTTCAGTGAGCTCGTGAGGTACCCAAATATCGAGCATTTTTGTGTGCCCAGTTTTTTATCAAATGTGCCAAAACTGTTTTGTGGTCAATTCCCAGTTCTTCAGCTACGTCGTAACTACTGATATGCCAATATTGCTCCACTTTTTCAAAAATGGCATCCATTTTATCCGTAATAGGGCGACCAGAGCGACGTGCATCTTTGACATCAAAATTTCCGGATTGAAAACGCTTAAACCAAATTTGTGCTACTCTTACAGACACTGCACTAGGTCCATAAACATCGGAATTTTTTTTCGCAGCTTACGTTGCATTTTTACCTTTTTTGTAGTAAAATTTTAAAATGTATCGAATTTCTTCATTAGATTCACTCATCTTGACAGTACGAAAAACAAATGAAAATCACACATTTTCCTAATTTGAATTTGGAATTATGTTCTTTAAAATTTAAACTTTCAATGATACTAAAACCAGCCAGATACAAATAGTATAGCCAAAGAGATTTTATTACAAGTTCATACATACTACGAGTATAATGCGAAAAGACTTTTTCCCCAACCTAATATGATTTACCAATGTTGCTGAAATATCCAGAAATACGTCTTCTATAAAATACGAGTATAAGGAAATGACGGAAAAGCCACATTTTAACACAGGTGTATTCCTGTTGTTAAAACTCCGAAACTTTCTGTTAATATTTTAAAATTATAATATTAGATAGTGTTAAACCTAGCTATATCAAGAATACAATATTTAGCAGGAACACTACATTTCCAGTCGCAACGAAAGCTAGTTTTATTGTCAAAGTATTTTACGAATTTGTTTTTCAATCACTTTTAGTTCCCCTTTGGCAGTAAATTCGAATGTGCCAACGTGAAAGCATACGGCAGATAAACGAGGTTTTGTCGAAAACAGAAAATATACGCGGATTGAACCTATACCTACTTTATTTACTGCATGGTAATATTCTGCATTTGTGCGATGGCGTGAAGTTTTAATAGGTACAGACAGCGTCACTGTGTTTTTGTAATAAATTCCAAAGGGGCCCCAAATTGCTGTGTGTCCAAGGGGAGTCTGGTCTAAGACGGCCTTGCTTATCATATTTAGATCAACATACATCTTGTTACTGACCTGCAAATTGCAAAAACGTAAGAATATTTGAATTTCGCGGGCTACCTTAGCGCATCCCCCTTAACATATCGAGAAATGTTTCGCGTACCTTGTAAAATGCTCACTCGATTTTGCTGCATTGAGTATTTATACCGGTGCATCTTTGGAGAACAGGAAGAACCTGGCGGGCTACCTTTTGACCTGACCCCTTAACTCGTGTAGAATTTGTAGGGTGATAAATTTATAAGGACTATTGACATAGTGAAGTCATCTTTTCGAATAGTTTTGTCTGTGTTACTTAACTACACTTTGAAAAAAAAAGTTAATTAAAAAAATCTAAAACCAACCTGTGTAAAAAGTGAACTTAAAAAAATATGGAAACAAGATTTATATAAATTAATAATATAAACAATCTCATGCAGTCGGAGGCATCTAATTAACAATAACGAACTATTGCCTCCGACTGCATGAGATCGAAAACACACCTTTTGGCACCAAAAATCCGCCATATTGTTATTTTTAATTTTAATAAACTCAGTGTCACTCGCACCATAAAGACGAATCTAACGACATATCATTCATCAAAATCGGTTCAGCCGTTTAGTAGTTACGAGGGAACATTTAGGGACGGACACACATACTTAATAGATAATAATATTTTTATTCAGTATTACACATACAGTGACAGTTATACATACATACATGTCAAACACATAACCCTCCTTTTTTGGGTTCGCCGCAGTCGGTTAAAAACTTTTTATCATCCTAATTAAAATAATCCTACTTTAAATCCATATTGTACAGTCGCCAGCACATGAAGTTACCACAAACTGTCAAATTTTCTCATTTGATTTTGACCTTAACTATCAACTTTTTAAGGTTTAAAATCATTTGTGGGCGTCCAAGCAAAAAGGTCCCAGTTGTCGTCATGTAGTTTCCGCAGTTTTGTGAAGTTGGGTTAAAAAAAAAAACGCGCTTTTAAATGATTTTTAAACAAATAGAGACGTACATGAGGCACGCGAGCAGACATTACTCCAGGAATGGCGGAGCTGAATATAAATTATTTAATGCTCAATTATTATTTTTTTTTTTTTTTTTATCTACAAGTTTATAATTATAGTAACTGACTTTTTAGGACGTTTCTAGTAAATAAGTACCAGTAGTACCGCCTTAGCGGTAATGTCAAATTTGAAAATGCTTTTTCTCAAATCAAGCTTTTTCAGAGTTTCAACATCTAACGTCTGATAAAAAATAATTCCAGTATTTTAATATTTTTTTAATCCTTATTATCAATTGGCAATACCCCACTACTGGAGCTTTTTAGAGAAATTTGACAGTTTGGTATAACCTGATGTGCTGGCGACTGTACCTAGGTATTAAAAAAAAAATATTTTCATCGACAATGAAAAAATATTCCAATGATTTCATGAATAGTTCTGATATTGACTAATACCATAAGATTTACAAATCTAAAATAAAACTATAGAAATAATTAACATAAAACTGTTTACCCTACTAATCCTACTATCCTACAAATTTTATAAACGCGATAGTTTGTGAGGATGGATGGGTGGTTGTTATTCTTTCACGTAAAAATTACTAAACGGATTTTGATAAAACTGTTTTGTTTTTGGTGGGAAATTATCAAATAACTTCTCCCACTCTGGGCGGAGCGGGAGGGCGCGTCAGACTTTTACTGACTAAAACCCATCCGTGTAGCTTCCGTTGCCTGTGTGCCAGGGCCACGATATCCCTTTCGAACAAACTCGCAACCCTGGCAGGCATTGACCCTAACGGACCCTGTCAGTTGGTGCTGACATCTCTTATTGAGGCGTGCGTGGAACAACGCGCCGTCAACCCGGGCCTGGTCCTTATCGGAACGTCTCCTGCGGCGGCTAGGGGCACGAGCCTTGCCTCTCCCTCACGCGTTCGCGAGCTACTGCGTCGTAGAAGGAGGTGACGGCCTCCCATGCACTCTCGCTCCGAACCATGGCCTGATCCGGCTGGACGCGAGAGATCGCCGCCGCCGATTGCCTCCGTGAGGACACGGCGGTGCTCCGCCCAAGCCGGGCAGACCTCCACCGTGTCCACCGGGCGATCCACACAGTAGTGAATGCCGAAAATATTTTTTTTTAAATTATTGTCTGTTTGCCTGAATTTATGTTCCAGCATCACGCAAATATTACCGGATGGATTGTGTTAAAAAATGCATAGATACTTAATCCCTTAGATACGTCTGGTCAGTCTCATAATAGACTAGATTTGTAGACCATTTTCTATTTTGTTAAGTACCTGGTAGTTGTTGACAGGCCTACACTGTTCTCCCATAACTATCAACACTGTAATTTGAAAACATTGTAGGTATATGCCAATGATTATTTCAAAAAAGTTATCGTGGAGTTACTTGCCAGCTCTTCTCCGCATAGGAAACGACCTGTACGTAGTTATTGAAGTTTTATAGGCGAATTTTTAAGTAAGTTTATGTGAAATAAAATATTCTGATTTATTCTTTTGAGTACAGGCTATTAATAAACACGCTATGGGGTTTATGCAAAATTGCACTATGTTTATTGCAAATAATGTAAAAAGACGAGACACAAAGTTAGAATATGTATTGCAGTTAGTTATCGATTTAACCTTTTAAATGATTATCATCGCGCTATACCATTTTGAAGCTAAGCAGTCAATCATGTAATATTATATTATTTATAACAACGGCAAAGCAATTATCTTAGCAGTTCGACGACTGCTTCGCAAATCTATGGGTTGTAAGTTCAATTCCCAACTATTTATTTTATTATTTATGTACACACAATAAATAAAATACAGAGTTAAACGACATAATTATAATTTGAGTATTGATATTTTGTATGATTATTTTTATTTACATTTTGATATACTGCTTTTCCAAGTACCTACGTTGCGCTTATAATAAAATACGTATAGATAGGTAGATTACTACTCTGTATTTATTTCCAAATTTATTATTTGCGGATTATTTTAAACTTTTTTTACATCATGAAAAACTTACAATATAAATTGTAAACAGGTTTTTATAGAGGTACCTACTATTATTTAAATGAACACAATACGTATACCTACCTACCAGAATATGAAAACAGTTGAATTATTCCATTTTCCACTGGGCTGAATAGGGAACGAATATAACAGATAGTTACAGATTTAACCTTTTAAATGATTATTATCACGCAATACCTCTATGGCCCTAAGCAGTCTACCATGTCATACATGTTATACATACATACAAGAACGGTTGTTATAGTCAACTTCCAAGAAATCAAAATAACTTAGCGGTTTCATGACTGCTTTGCAAATCTGTGGTTGTAAGTTCGATTCCAACTACTGATAATTTCTGTGATAATTTCTGTGATTCTTTCTTTTTACATTTTGATAGTCCGTATTTTTAAAAGAGTAACGGTGGAGTTTCTTGCCCATTCTTCTTCATACGAAACTACCTTTTGGAAGGGGCAACTAGAAACAATTCAATTTTTTTGTAAATTTTGGCGTTTTAAAGTGCCTCATAGGTGCCTATTTGAAATAAATAATTTGACTTTGACTTTGACCGTAGAACGTAAACAGAAAAATATGAATTTTTGGCCTTCTATCTGTCATTAGATAATTATAAAAATAATTACCTATGGATATGTGACTGAACGAATTAGCAGTGGTGGCCCAAAAGTAACGACCGCGACTTACGAGTTACGGTCGTCATTTTGTGTAAATTATTTCATCACCACTGCTCTCAAAACGGTGAAGGAAAACATCGGGAGGAAATCAGCATGTCCTAAAATCAAAAATTCGAAGACATTGGTCAACCCGCACTTGGCCCGCGTTGTGGATTATTGGCCCAGTCACAGAGAGGAGGCCTCTGTCCCAGCAGTGGGCACGTTATAGATGGCTGATTAAGATTATGAGGTGACTGTTTATGAGAAATCCCATGTGTTTACAATCTACTCTTATAATTATTATGTTAGTGATAGCCGTTCGCCAGAAATAATCTGTAAGAATACATCAGTCAGTGTATCAGTATCAGCCATTATTAGGTAGATTAATAAACATGGAAGTTTTATAACATAGTCACGTTATTTTTAGTAGGACCTATATTGTGGTGTCTTACGACTTCCGCGCGAAAGAAGCAGCGGGCAGAAGCTAGTCTTCCTTAAAGTAAAATTAATGCGGGCATGATTAACTTGCTACTTAAATAAGGTAGGTTTGTAGGTACTTACCTGTTTTGCAAGTAAGCTTTTTTTTTTTTTTGTGGGAAATTGTCTAATAACTTCTCCAGCTCTGGGCGGAGCGTGTCACAGTTTTACTGACTAAAACCTACCCGTGTTCCTTCCGTTGCCTGTGTGCCAGGGCCACGATATCCCTTTCGGACAAACTCGCAACCCTGGCAGTTTGCAAATATGCTGACAGAACAATCACGAAGAAAAATTGATGCTGCTAATGCCTACCTATGCCTACATTGATGGCAACGGAACAAAGGACCGTTCTGCAGGAGAAAGAAATCTGCTCGTATAATTAATACTAAAGCCCTATTCGTGGTTTACTACCTACCTTCTAAGGTAATATTTTTACGTCAGAAATGGGAGTTCCGCATAGGTAACAAACAAAGCACCTACAAGTGCGAGGAATACAATTTGTTTGTTTTTGATACACGAATCGAAATAATATATGTACAAAGGATGGAAGTTAGGTACATACTGTTTTTTTTCTTTCACCCGCTGAAACTCCTGAAACTACTCATAGCCAAACTCGGAGACGAAATTATTAAATGAAAGTGTCACCTGTCAACTGTCAAAAAAATTGATTTGTTGTGTTGATTTTCAGATTGCTGGTTGAAAAAACGCTTTAAAAGTAGAAATGTGTAAAAACTAAACACAAATGAAACGAAAAACTTCCTAGTATCATAATTTTAATCAGTTTATAATCATGGGGGACGGACCAAACTCTTTGGGTAAGTATTATTTTAACAATGTCATACCGTTTAATACTTGGGTGTGGATACGAACAACTACAATTCAGAATGTTTACAGAAGACCATGAAATGCTTAAAGCGCTGTACGACTTTGAGGCTACGTTGGCCAAAACCCTCACCTTCACGGAAGGCGAGTTTTTCTTCCTTCAACAAAGTAACGCGAAACAGCGGAACTGGTGGCATGTCGTTAATAGAAAAGGTCAAGTTGGATTCGTGCCCTCGAATTACGTCGCCGGAGTCAAGGTAGAAGGTTAAATTCATTACCATAATTATCACACTACATATTTCAGTTTCTAAAGTCAGTGTATTGTTCATATTTGTAACAGGTTGAGCCAGAGTTTTATCTTGCCTTCCTGAATGATTGCATGAAAAATATAAATGAGAGTGGTGCAATGTCGCAGAAGCAAGATTTACTGGCCAAGTTAAGTGAGAAGAAGAAACAAATTCAGATAAGTTTAAAACCTCATGGGAAGAAGGCACCGGCTCCAAAACCCCCACCGCGGCTGGACGACTGCACTCCACCTAATGGTGTGTCACCATGTTTTGATTTGCGACCTGTAATTTCACAGCAGCACATCTGTGAAGAGAGAGAATCTTCCCCATCACCTACTAAGCCTAATAATAATGTGCCTCAAGGTAAACATCTGAAAACAAATTATGTGCATGAAACAAATTAATATGCATATATCATGTTTATTTTTAAAGCAATCTAAATAATGTTTCATGGTATGTTTTGCTGTTTATGGCTGATTTAGAGGCTTAGTTCCTGTGTCAGTTTACTGCTGATGCAAGTTTCTGTTTTATTACATTATATTCATCTAGGTAGGTAAAAATCAATTGTTTATTTCCAGTTACAACAGAGGATGAAGAAGTCAAGAAAAACCCAACAGTTGGCAAGACATCGTCCAACCAAGTGTCTTCAGACACGGATAACCAGGATGACAGCCAGGATAGCAGTGAGAGCATCAAACCAAATGCCATTTATGAAATAGTGCAGGCAGTGCGGAAGGAAACACAGCTCAGCCATGACATGTCCAAAGTAGCTGTAGAAACTGTCCTTATTTCATTGAGAGTAAGTTTTTTTTTTTTTTTTTTTATAATCATAATTACTTTAAATAACCAGTCAAGTGGGTGTCGGACCACACACATTGAAGGGTTCCTTAGCCCAAAAACAAACTTAACATTGTAGTTGAAAAACATCTTCTCCCATCATACATTGGTATACGTCATGGTCAATTTTCCAACTGCAATTGTAAGTTAGTTGCAATTTTTTTTTGCGATTTAATGATTTTCAGGCTTTTCCTTTACTTGTGCTGTGAGATCTTGCTTCTTGACAAATTTCATGATTCTGGGTCAACGGGAAGTACCCTACAGGTTTTGATTTATTTCCAAGTATCAAAATAAGCTGCGAGTATAAATGGCCATACTTTTTATAGCATTCACATAGATTCTTGCTTTTTTTTAGAGCTGCAAGGGACCGTAGACCTATGTATTTGATATTAAGTTCAACTTGATACCTCCATGCGTTCCCGAGAAAAAGAGTTTTGACAGACTGACTGACAGATGCACAATGAAGTGATCCTATACGGTTTCCGCTTTTTCGTTTTGACATATAACTATTACCAAAAAAGACTGAAAACAGGTGGTGTTTTAAATATTATAATAATTTTTGTTCAACCCTACACTGGATTTGTAGAGAAATAAAATTTATTACTTATATACATACATAAACTCATGCCTTTTTAGGCAGACTGCTACCTGCTATGATCCCAAAACATATTCCTTTTGCTACCTCATTATTTTATTGTTAATATTTGCAGGCATGCACTCATATTTTTTTTCTAAAATTTCAGGAGTTCCTACCAGGGGGGGCCGCACGTTCAATCATCGACGCACTTCTCCGCGAGGCAAACAGTAACATAACATGCCCTAAGAACGCCATCGACGCAGCCCCAGACGCGTTGCGTATGATGACGGCACTGAATGCATTGTCGAAGGCAGCTAACGACGCACAGCAGAGAGGCTGGGCGTTACATGATGATGCGCACGATATACAGACGCAGCTGCTTGAACTGATCTCTGTTATGGTATGATACTCATCATATCATCTTGCCGTTATCCCAATTTATTTGGGACTGGCTCAACATATCTTATTCTTCCATACTTCTCTATTACTCGTCATCTCGGCAGTCACCCCCTTTCTAGCCATATCATTCTTCACACAGTCCATCCATCGTTTCTTTGGTCTTCCCCTACTCTTATAACCATCCACATTCATACTCAAAACTTCCCTCACGACATTTTCCTCATTCCTCCTAAAAGTTGACAGTAATTCTAATTACCAGCAAAAAATACCTTCTTTCACTTGTGGATGCTTTAGCACTACAATAACTACGCCTTGTTTCCCCGAAGGGTTAGGCAGAGGTGTACCTATAGAACACCCACATTTCTCCAGTTATTTTGAAGTCCCATGTAATAGGGGGCGAGCCTATTGCCACCAACCGGTCACAAATCCAGACTCCGTGCTGCTACTGAGAAATTCCACATATCACTTTGCCCGACCCGGGAATCGAACCCAGGCCCTCACGCTCAGCAGTAGCGCTTGCTACCACTAGACCAATACAGTCAATAAAGTTTTTGAAATGAATGTTTTTTATTAAAATAATAATCGAACTTTCCAACAGTTACTACTTTAAACAATGTCTTAAAGTATAGTTTGAGATTGCTCCGTGTGGTGCCGGACGTAAAGAATAGTACCATCCTATTTCTTCCCGTGGGTTTCGTAAAAGGCGACTAAGGGACTTACTAGAGAATGGGCAGCAGCGTTCTCTATGCATTTTAAAACCATACTGCGATCGCCAACCCGCCAACCCGCCAACCATGCGTGGCGATTATGGCAACTCCCCCCATTGGGGAAAGCCTATGTCCAGCAGTGGTCGTCTTCCGACTGAAATTAATGATGAATGGTGAATAGTTTGAGATTTGGATAAGAGTGTTAAAGAGTTTTGTCATAATATCCACACGGGAGTGATCCAATCAACGGCAAACGCTTAAATAACCTATACTATTTCATTACCTTTCAAGTTCTCAGGTTGTAAACGATAATTATACAATTTTCTTATCTTACAGTCGAATGCTGACGTGAACATCTCGCAGCATGTGCTGAGCAGCCACAAGTACGCGTATGTGACTACACTTGTGCAGTACTACCAGATGGAAACCAGATGGCCCTTGCGACAATTACTGCTGCAGGTAATTTTTTAACCTATACAATTATCAGATATCTAAACAGTTACCTATGAAAATCTAATAGCATAGTTACATCATAAGATTCTTCTAGCAAGTTTATAATGCTCACAATGTGGCTTTTCGTAATATGGCTCATTGCGTCGCTTTTTACAAGCTCTCTGTGGCAAGTTAAATATGACCCACTAGCCGGAGTAGCCGGTTTCCGATTGAGTCGAAATTTTGCATACTTACATATGTAAATCAGTTGACAATGCAATATTATTATGACTTGGAGCTGATCTGATGATGGAGCTGGTAGGTGGACATAGCAACTCTGTTATAAAACGACGCACCCTTATCAAGTTTGGGCTCGTTTGATTCGTCTTGACAAGCACTCTGAATCTAGGGTCTGGTGATTAAATTGGTTGACTATTATATAAAATAAATACTTATGTATCCAGGGGCGAGCCCTCAATAGAGTCAATTAGACCTAGCCTACCCTAGCCCAAATGCATTTATTTAACTATGTTATAAAATAATACAAAATATTCAAAAAAAAAATTAAAACTCTCGTTAGAACACTTATAGCAACTTCTCGCGCCCGTGTGACGTAATCACGCGCGTAAGTCAGTACGTAGGAGACTGTATAGGCTCCAAGACGAATTGCCTCATTTTGCAACTTTTTCATTGATAAATTTAAGCACACTGATGCATATTTTGTGTGTATGAACGGCACACGTCTAGATTATGGGCGTAACTCCTTTGAGTGGAGCTGGGCTGTGATTGGCTCATGCCTGCAGACGGATAACCCGCCAAAATGTTGTTGCCCGCTTTTGTAAAGCAACTCGATATAAAAATATCGTAATTTTATCTGCTAGTATTTTCGACAAATTGGAAATTATGTTTTTCGTTTCGTTTTTCGTAAATACGCCATATTGTTTCATAGTGACAAGCAATTTATAACGTGTTCTTGAATGTACCTATTAAGTTATAAATAATTTGTTTTGAAACAGAAAAGTACAGTTAATGTTACTTGTGTATTGTTTGTTGGTGTTTTTATCACTTAAAAATGGTTAAAAATGATAATCTGCTAGGCAGAAAAAAGGGTGTAAAACGCTTTGTTTGCTTGTTTAATAAATAAAATAAAGTTTAAATTCATTTGACGCTACGTTTCCAACAATTTCGCAAGCCTTATGTCAGCTGCTCATTACATACGAATTTGTATGGCACATAAACCAGTGGCTGTAAGAACTCAGTGTATATAATGTTTACGATAGCAGTCTTCGGGTGACGTTGGCGTATATCGTGTATATAATATCCCTACAAGTTCTGGGGGGTCTACTCCGAACATAAATCTGAAGTATCGGCCGACTGTTCGACCGTTTGTTTACTACGGCTAACTATCGCTGACTACGGCGAAAAAGAAAAAGACAGTCGAAGAGTTATCTCTTCGACTTTCTGCCGAAGTCAAAACTGTGACTTGAAGTCGGGTAAGGACTCAAAGTCAAAAAAGGAAACTTTGTAAGTTATAAAACGGCCGAACATTCGGCCGACACTTCGGTTTATGTTCGGAGTAGACCCCCCAGAA
Source organism: Tiliacea citrago (assembly GCA_963921375.1). Classification (NCBI taxonomy): domain Eukaryota; kingdom Metazoa; phylum Arthropoda; class Insecta; order Lepidoptera; family Noctuidae; genus Tiliacea; species Tiliacea citrago. Next base: position 17,104,771 of record OY992792.1, read on the forward strand.
CTTGTAGGGGTATTATATACACGATATACGCCAACGTCACCCGAAGACTGCTATCGTTCGGAGTAGACCCCCCTAATTGATTTCTGACGTCGGAACTATACGTACAACAAACTTGTCCCTAATGTGCCAGTTCCGTACCTGTAAGCCCGGGATCGTACGTACGTTTAAGTACGTACAAGTCATGCGCCCGATGGATTCCCATCGTAGTTATTTAACCTCTTTAGGTGGGAATTCAACACAAATCCTTAGTGCTCATTTTCGTTAAAAAAGGAATTCTTGTGCACTAGCGCCAGCTGTTTAGGCTGAGCGTTGTCTGTCAGAGAATGATTGATTGAATGTTTAAGATTTTCATGAAGTAGATTCGCAGGGATAGGCAGTCGCTTCATGTAAAATACTGGTATTCAGCTGCATCCGGTCAGACTGGAAGCCGACCCCAACATAGTTGGGAAAAGGCTAGGTAGATGATGAGATTCGCAGGAATCAAAATCATACTAAAAACGCGTCCAATGTACAGGCCAGCTGTCTTTCGCCTCAAAATGACTCGAGAGTAATATAAAAAATCAAAATAGTTAAAATAAAACGATATCTAAGACTGGTCGCGCCATCGACACGACGAAGAAGAGAATGTAATGTAACTTTATTTCAGGCGTTCGGCGTAATGTGCGGCTTGGAGCGCACGGCACTAGCGACGCTTGCTCTGTCGGCCCTCCCCGCGGAGATAGCGCGAGACATGCGCGACAACCCGCGCGCCGTCAGTCGACTGTCGCACTCTGCGCTACTGTTGTCTATGGTACTCTCCATGGGGGACAAACTGCCCATCACGCATTTTGGTTGGTATTCAAGTCCATATTTATTTGAACTGCCTCGTTGCCCGTTGGTCTAGTTGTCAGTCCTGGGTTCGATTCCCGAGTCGGGAGTGTTATTGGGTTCTTTCTGGGAGTTTGAATTTGTACCCGGTTGATGGCAATAGGGTCGCCCCCTATTACATGGGAATTAACAATAATCGGCGAAATATAGGTGTACTATAGATGTATACACCTCTGTCTAACAATTTGGGGAACACAGGCGTGATGTTATACTATGTTTATTTTATCCTTTCTAGACCCTCCGACTCCTAAGAGAATTCGAAAAATAGATAATTTCTAAATATTCTCATTAGTCAAGGCTAAGCACATAAATATGTACAGTCAGCCCCAAAAAGATGTATACTTGGACAAGTAACCATTTTATTGTGTACTACATTGTTCCATATCCATCGTACAGGTACAAAACATAATTTATTTTATCACCAAAACATAGTAAACATTTTGAGCAAAAACATATAAACAACCAAAACAACGTTACAGTTATAGTTCCAGAACAAGGTGAACAAGACAATAAATGGTTGCTTGTCCATGTATACATCTTTTTGGGGCTAAGCATAGGTTAAGCACGTAAACAGAGTCGGAATTGCTGCCATTATGCATTGTCTCCTGGACGATCTTTTGATGATGCAGCGACAAAATAATTATGGTTGGTGCAAATAGATATGGTAGAGGTTGCTGTGAATAAATACTTGAATAGAACCGACTTCCAGTTTAAGAATTCTGGTCACAATTGTGTTCTAATACGTTGACCAAATAATTGTAAATTATGTGTTTTATAGACATTCACCACACACCCACCCCACACACATGAATACACACCTCACTCACACTCATCATCACTCTCCACAGAACACAGTGTTAATTAAAATCCTTCAATTTTTTTTTCCCTTTGTATATTTGTAAACCTACCTGTCAATGCATGCCTTAAGAGGCCGTGCACAAAATTCACTCGCTAGAGTTTAGGCATATTCATTGCGATGCTATGTTTGTGTGCACCGTTCACGCACACACGCCAGAAAATCGAGCGCAGTGATCGTTTACACAGTTTTGATCCTATAGATAATATTTTTTAAGTTATGTAGGTAGGTTAAGAAATAAAAGTGTGGATTTTTTGTGTATATTCATTCGTTTAGTATATTTATCACAATCAACATAAAAATGGTACAATTTGGTATTAAATGTATCTAAGTACATTATTTTAGACTTTCAATAACAATGACTTAAGCATTTTACATAAAAACGAGTAGTATGCATATTTAGGTAATTAAATGTTAACCTTCAACGATGTCAATGATGGCTAAGCTAAACTTAGAAAGTACAAACAAACTGGTATAACGATTAGGGTGCCCGCCCACAGACGTTTTTTTGTAGCTCATTCCAACAAAAGATTCCAACAAACAAACAACCGAATTTGATTTGTACAAGCGATTGTGGTCTTTATTTATATACAATTACGGATCAATGTTCTATGCAATATTTTTCTTCCAACTGGAAGAAAAATACTTGCATAGAACAGGAAGTTTGTTTGTTGGCATCGAGCACTTCCCAATTAGCTATCCAGCTGAAACTTTCAGGGTAGCTCACAACTCGATGACAATGCATTATAAATCCATTTAATAGCATGCAATGCTGACCTAACCTAAAACAAACACAAAAACCGCTATATCTCGTAAAGGAAGCGAGACAAATCAAAAATAACACTTTTTGGGTGTTTCCTACAGGGGTTTCACTAATCATGACACATCGATTGAGAGGTTTGCAAACCTGAAAACATAACCTAAATATTTCATTTTTTTTTTCAATCAGACAGAGGTACACACGGCTACACATCAAGCTATACATTTCCAGTATATTCTTATCTCGCATTGTGTCGGATTTCCGTACAATGAGAGGTCACCGTATACTGGAAATGTATAGCTTGATGTGTAGCCGTGTGTACCTTTCGGCGTTGTTTTTTTTTTCATCGTTGTTTTTAGGCGATCAATTTACGTGAACAAACTCTCATACATACAGGTCGAAATGCATTCAAATGAATTGAGAACCTTCTTTTTTTCGTCGTCGCGGTCAGTAAAATATTCAGCAAATTTTGGTCATGGGTATCGTTTTCATGGTTTTTGAGGGTGCTTATAACTATTATGGGGTCAAAATCAAAATTCAAGATGGCGCCACCAAAAGTTTGCAAATTTTTTGTCATGTACATGGGTATCATTTCCATGGTTTTCGAGGTAGTTGATAACAAAACTGAGGTTTAAATCAAAATTCAAGATGACGCCACCGAAAGGAGATTGCCCACGGCACTATGGACAAATGTACTCAATTTAACATTGTTGTGTCTTCATCAAATCATCTTTAAAATACTCGATGACATGTCTAAATACATCCTCAAAAAATTCAATACAAACTACAATGGCATTACCGAGATATTTAGAAAAATTAAATTATTATTTTGAGGTTATGTTCGACCACAAAATGAATCGAAAAAAGCTATTTAAAAGGATCTGAACGGGTTTACGAGTGAGCTTTGTGCCTTTGAAGTACATTTGTGTAAAATATTGAGCGGTTCAGCTATGTCAGGTGGCCAGTTACTGGTGACCACCTCACCAAGTCTTACCGATTTAGATTTTGAGCATCTTCGTGCTTCAAAATCTTATACCCGCGTTTAATTCAAATGCAAAGTATGGAAGCAATCATTATTTTGTTATATCTAGATCCTACTCAAATCATAGATTGTAGTACGTATCATGAAATGGTCTATGTATGTAAGAAGGAATGGAAAACAGCTACACTAGGTATAATAAATGAAAGAATGATTATTCCTTAACCTTTATTTTATTCTTCCAAAAATGTATTATCCAAAAATGGAGCTGGAACACTAACATTGTTATAACGTGCCCTGCTCAGATACCACACTATGCACATTACATGCACACAGTTCTTTTTCCTACAAGGCAAGAACAATAATATCCCACTATAGCGCCTAATGTATTTCTTACATTTTCGTCTTTATTTATTAAAATAGAGACAGTTGAGACATCGCTCCACAGTCGCACTCGCCATGTTCAATGTATCACAACACAAACAGTACTGTTTTGAGTAATATACAACACACAAGGTGCAGCGGCGTTGGAAGTGTGTTTATCTTCAATGGTTTAGCAGCAGTAACGGAGGAATTAAAAGGCTCAAACTCGACGCACAACGTACCAAAACCAGCAGAAAAAACATAATGGATAACTTGACAATGTTGACATATTGCAAAAATATGACAGACGGGCATTAAATGTCAAACAAGGTTGTACCTGTGGTGGTAATTGATTCTAATACATTCGACTTTTAATCGATTTCCGCAAATCAGTGTTATTTTACGAATACAACTAGGTGCCATAACCGCGGTTGACTACTACCAGTGTTTACAAATACCTGTACCTATACCAATTACATGTGATTTAGAACTCTGTTATTACGTTGAGTACTTATTTTAAGCTTCTTTATGCTTATAAAAAAGAAAACATATCGATTCGCAACATTAAATAAAATAACAATCATAAAGGCTCTTACAGACTCACGCGATATCGCGGGCGCGACAGGCAGTGACATAGAAATTGTGCTACTAGTGTCGCGTCGCGCCCGCGATTTCGCGTGAGTCTGTAAGAGCCTAAATGCGTTTTAGAGAGAGTCTGTAAGAGCCTTAATGCGTTTTAGAGATTAATACAGATTAATATCTTTATTGTTTTTAATCAACGTGCGTGTATTAGTATGATTAGACGTTTGAAACTATTCCGATTTCAATATCAACCAAAGCTAATAACCATACCAACCAAATATCTACCTCACCGCACACTATTGTCTCGTCTCATTTTCAATGAAAATATAGATAATTTACCGACTACCTAAGTCTAGTTCTGTGGGGTAGTAAACTGTGGAGTAGAGGTAGAAAGTAGAAACAGATTCATTTATTTTACTTTGAGAGATATTCATCTATATTTAAAAATATTGTATACAGCTTTTTTTAAATTAAATAAACAGTTATTTAACTTGATACGCAATAATAAATCGAACAATCAATAATGAATCGATATCATTATATTTTTGTAAGCAGGTAGGCACATTACACGGAATAGAAAAAATGGACAACCCTACTATTGACAGGCAATAGTAAACAATGGCGTACTTTAGTCGGAAACATAAAAGTACTAATTATTGCTCAAAAAACTACCCAATATAAATCATAATTAAGTCATATTTAAAAATATTATTTTATTTTAGCTAGTTCATGCTGTTAAACTTTTTGAGACACGAGACATTTCTCAAGAGTACTGTTCCTGGGCATTGTCCTTTGCAAATTTTGGTCATGGGTATCGTTTTCATGGTTTTTGAGGGCACTGATAACGATTATGGGGTCAAAATTAAAATTCAAGATGGAGCCACTTATTTTTTATTTTTTTTCTATTCGGCATGTGTGTCATTAGTTTTCGAGCTAATAATAAGAATAATAATACTAACACAAAAAAACTATAACCAAAACAAACTTCAATAACAAACACTAAACTAATATTATTGTCTACTGATAATGTGACGTGAGTGAGCAAGTGCGCTAGCTGACGCGGTGACAAACGACACTGGCTTCACTCAAGACCTTGCGGCACACTGAATGCTGGTACGGGCGCATGAGTTACAGTACAGATTAAACCCCGATTTTAGAATAAATTCTTTATAAGTAAACATAAAATGTATGTTTTTTAAAAAAAGAAAAAAATATTCATAATTAAATTGTCTATCCATTAGTGTCAGTAGCAAAATTAAAATAATGCTTACTTCACGAGGAGATGCATGTTATTGATCATTATTTCTCTTTTCTATGGTTTCGTTGTAACGAGATTAATTAAACAAATACTCCTATTTGAAAAAATTACCATTATGGAATCTGGATTATTTTATTAGTTGATATTTTATAAGAAATAACAAGTAGATAGCTCTTAAAACTGCACAAATATCGGCTTTAACACCCTTAAAAAATCATGGTAACTACACACATGACGAATAATTTGAAAATTTTCGTTTCCGCTATCTTCGATTTACATTTGACCTCACTATTGACTTTGGCACCCTCGAAAACTATTATAACGACACCCATAATGAAAAATTTGATTATTTTCGCAGCCGCCATCTTGGATTACAATTTTGACTTCACCATCAGCTTTAGCACCCTCGAAAACCATGAAAACGATACCCATCATGAAAAACTTGAACATTTTTGGGGCCGCCATCTTGGATTTAAATTAAGACTTCACCATCGGGTTTAGCACCCTCAAAAACCATGAAAATGATACCCATGATGAAAAACTTGAACATTTTTGCAGCCGCCATCTTGTATTTAAATTTAGACTTCACCATCGGCTTTAGCACCCTCGAAAGCCATGAAAACGATACCTATGATGATAAATTTTAACATTTTTGCAGCCGCCATCTTGGATTTAAATTTAGACTTCACCATCGACTTTAGCACCCTCGAAAACCATGAAAACGATACCCATGATGAAAAATTTTCGTTGTTCGTATACTTATTGAAAAATTAAAAGTTTAAACTAACTAAATAAAAATAAAGTAACCGGTAGGCAGACTTACTGCGAGAACAGCGTCAAGTGGGTCCAACTCTAGCTAAGCTAAGAATCATAACCATGACAAAAAATAATTTAAAAAAAGGACCTTGACAGACTGACATACAGACAGACAGACGGGACAAAGAAGTAATCCTATAAGGGTTCCGTTTTTTCCTCTTGAGGTACGGAACTCTAAAAATCATCAAAATCGGTCAAGCTATTTAGGATGAGAAGAATTACGAACACACGCACACCGGAAGATTAGCCATGCAAAATGTTTATGTTCTTCATAAACCTATACTCACACACTGACTTATTTTTTTAGAAAAACATACTTGTATGATGTTTGTAAATATGTGAACACCACGTATCTATCTAATAATTAAGTTATTTTTCATTGCTTAGTTTTTAATTCGTTTTACCTATTATGGTATAGTAATTTTATTCTAGGTGCATCGTCTTCACATATAATCATATAATTAATGTAATCAAACAAAATATTGTAAAACATTTTTAAAAGAGTACCGGTGGAGTTTCTTGCCCATTCTTCTCCATACGAAACTACCTTTTGGAAGGGGCAACTAGAATCAATTCTATTTTTTTTGTAAATTTTGACGTTCAAAAGTGCCTCTTATGTGCCTATTTGAAATAAATGGTTTGACTTTGACTTTGACTTTGATAAAAAAGTAAAGTAACTAAAATAAAATTAATACTTAACGGATCAAAATTTGGTAGTCGGCATATAATTTCTGGAATATGTTAATGTACAACACGCGCGCGCCTGCGATGCAAAGTGATACGTCCTCCCGCTGGGAAGGCCCGGTCGCTACTGCCAGGATCGGTTTTGCGCGGTCCATATTATAGTTGACTTTGCCTTTTATTTACGAAATGAATTTATTGTTTATTTACAAAATAAATTGTAGATTCTAATAAATGGTTAACTTAAGATTAATATGCAATTTTTTAAATTTCATAAAAGGATTTTTAAATAATAGAAAAATACTTATTTGTCTCGAACTTTTCCAACAATTACGTTATTTCAACATTTTTTTTTTGCTATATTTTGTATCGAAGGTGAAAAAAGTGGTTCCGCCACGTGCAAGTAGACCATATAATGATGTTTATGATATTTTTTAATGTTCAAATTCATAAGTAGTTTCTTGTAAAAAGATGATCAAACGTCACTCTAGCGTCATTTTTTGGAAAACCTGTTGCTAATTTTTGTAATTTTCCAGGAATCCTTAATTAAATTGAAAAAATCCTTTCCGCTACATGCAAAACAAAGAACTGGACTTTACAAATCACAAATAATTTTGTTTAAATTCTTTTTCCCTGTCCCACAAACAATGAACAAAATTGATGAAAATCAGTCGATTTCGTGCACGGAGCCTTAACTGTAATTTATTTCATTGTTGTCTATCGCGCTTTTATAACATATCCCCTGTAAATTGAGAGGTCTGGCTCGTGTGATACAGGAACTCCACAACAAGAGCCAGGGCTACACAGATGTTTGTGACTGAAGTGTAAATAAAGAAGAATTATTAGAAGAATTATAGACATAAGTATGCATAGTGTATTTCTCAAACAATACGCTTATAAAAATCTCTAATTCCGTTTTCCAGAACAACTTGGCGTCGACTTCGCAGTATTCCTACTAGATCTGATAGAAAACCCTCCGGAAACAGACGTGGATGAACAGATACCGGACCTGTTCCTGACTCTAGTACTCGCATACAACCTGCAGTTCGAAGACTCTTTTGATAACCTACTGCTGAACGCTTTGGAGACCAGAGATAATGCCAAGACGTTTTGTGAAAAAGCTCTTTTGCTTCTCAATCGTGAAGGTAATATTTACATTGTTATGTGATTTGTTCTCGTTCTTGTATAAGAATACGGCTCGACAAAAACTTCTTCCTTCCTATCGATTGTTTCATCAACGTCACACATATTTTTTACGGTGTGTGAAAAAAAATCGGTTCAGCCGTATGGTGGCATTGCTGTCTTATTTCTCAATATGATTTGTTTTCGCGTGAGGAGCTTGTGGCTAAATAATAACTGCCGCACGGGTCGATCGATCAGGTTAAGCTACGCTTGCCGCGGTTAGTCCGTGGATGGGTGACCATCTGTTCATATCAAGATTCCTCCATGCCTCGGAATGTACGTTAAGCCGTTGGTCCGGGCTGTCATTTGTAGATCATTGACAGTTGTTACGGGTCGTCAGAAGCCCAAAAGTCTGACAACCAGTCTTACCAAGGGATATCGTGTTACCCAGTAACTGGGTTGTGGAGATCAGATAGGCAGTCGCTCCATGTAAAATACTGGTATTCAGCTGCATCCGGTTAGACTGGAAGCCAACATAGTTGGGAAAAGGCTAGGCAGATGATGATGATTTGTTTTCGCGTTTTTCCATTAAAAAAAAAATGCAATAAGGTGTCAGGCACCCGCGTGTTTAAGCAAATAGGCATTGTTGTAAAATTCCCAAAGACAATTTAAATAATTTAAACATTACAGAAGACCCGGTCCACATCTTTGACCACGAGCCTGCGCCGGCGCACGCGGTACTAAAGCTAGTGATGGACGTGTTCAGTCGGAAGAAGACGGCCGAGCACTTCTACACCAACGACGTCAAGGTCGCCATTGACATCATCGTGAGGCAGCTGGCTGATCTATCACCTGGGGAAGCGGTAACTAAGATACACTGCTGCAAGGATATTTTGTCGCTCGAATGGCGTTGACATGTAGGCGTTGTTTGTGTTGAAAAAAACAGATGACGGCGTTAGTTCAGACCATAGACATAGAGAAATGGACTGAGCGTTAGCCTCACAAAAGTGACCACTTTCTAGAAAGAGACGAAAGTGATTTTGCGGCCAATACCTGTCCCTGTTCTGCAAACCTGTAATAACACAGGCGCAGTGTTCCAATTTTAATTAATAGGAAAAACATTGAAAATTACTGTGACTAATAATAGAAAAGTATTAGGTATTTCTTTATGTTATTCATTATTATTTCTAGACTGTGACACCCAGTAAGGCTTTGGTTCGAGACTAAAAGATTTATGTTTATGATATTATTTTCTTCGCAATTAAAATTGAGATAATTAAAAATAATTAAAATATATTTTTGTAATATTAATAATAGTTTTTTTTTTCAGTTTTAAGGCTTACTAAGTCTTGTTAGCTTCATTTGATTGAATTTAAATAAATATATCGATAAAATTTCAAAAATTATACCTACTGATATTTTACAAGCATGAAAGTACACACCACATTAAAGTGAAAACATCTTTAGACCAATCAGAATTCTAGAAAGAGATAACTGCTGGCCGCATATTCGCTTTGTCTCTCTCGTACTTTTCGGTCTGTATTCACTGCACAAGTGAATACGGAACGCACAGTCCATTATCTAAGTCTTTGGTTCAGAAATAGCCACGCGCCGAAAGATCCTTGTACAGCTATATACTTGAACATTAACATTCCATTGCCACTTACTGAACTATCTACTTTAACGTTATGTAGTCTAAGTTTATTTTTAAGTGACTTGATAAAAACGTCCTAAATACACTTTGTCATGTTTGACATGACAAGAGCAGTGCTGGCTCAGTGGTAACGGTCCCGACTTACGAGTTGTAGGTCGTGGATTCGAACCGACCGGCACTTTGCTTTGTGAAAATTTATTCTCCACCACTGCTCTCAAAACGGTGAAGGAAAACATCGTGAGGAACCAAAAATTCTAAGACATGTAACATCTACCAACCCGCACTGGGCCCGCTTGGTGGATTACAGCCCACTCCCTCTCACCGAGAGAAGGCCTGTGTCCCAGCAGTGGGAACATTATAGGCTGATTATAATGAAGTTTTATTAGAAAAAAAAGATTAAAAATAGATTTGTAATTTCAATTTAGAATTGTAATTTCAACTTTGTTAGTATGACATTGAGTTTATTATTCCAAAACTTGATTATTACTTAAGATTTTGAATTTAACTCAAATTATACATCACATTTGACTCACTGTTTCTCTGATGTCAGCACAACTTATGTGGAAAATGACGTGCTGAAAAGATTATTCAGTCGACAAAATTGGTATTGAGGCTGACTGCAGAGTATGCTGGACTAATTTTAGGCATCGTCACTTTTGCAGGACTTTTAAAGCACCCTAAACATCTTTGCCAATATGATCAATCTTAAGTCCACCAGAGAACCTCAGTGTATGCTTGCTTCTTAGACCTGAGCAAAGCTTTTGACTATGCGAATTATGAATCCTCAAGCTCAAAAAGTCACAAGTATTATGTAGTATTATTAAGAGGCCAAACCAATCAAGTGAAATGGCGTGACACTGTCTAGTAGTTACAGGTTAGATTGTGGTGTTCGCCAAGGGGGGTTGACATCTTTCGACCTATTTAACCTGTATATAAACGATCTGAATGAGGAAAAGAACTAAAGTTGACTGTCACCTAGGCAATGTCTGCGTGGACAGCTTGAGCAATGCTGATGACATGGTTCTTTCAAGTCCCTCGATTAAAAGATTGAGGAAACTGTTGTCTGTCTGTAAACATTATGCTGATGCTCCCGGACTGAAATATGCAAATATATACATAAACTCACGCCTTCTTCCCATGGGAGTCGGTAGAAACGATAGAACGCCACCTGCTACGCTCCATTACATATTTCTTTTGCTTCGCCTACGTTCATACATCCGGTTATACATGCACGCCGGTTGCGAGTACTACGCACCTGACCTTTCTGAAGAACATCACCAATTAGGTCACTATATGTCCTCCTAGGGAGTCTCCCGGCGTCCCGGCTCACCTCTGCTTTATAAATACCTCTTGTTAGTTGCCTTTCACTCATCCTCTGAACCTGACCAAACCATCTAAGCATACTCTTTTCAATGTTGTCACTACATCTCCTCTGTACATCTTTTAAACTTCACCGTTGCTTTATTACCTCATTTTTGAGCCTATCATTCATAGTCACGCCAGACACGCTTCGCAAGGAACGCATTTCCACAGCATTTATTCTACTTTCATGCTTCTTTTGCCACACCCAACATTCACTTCCATACATAAGCTTAGGCACCAGCACACCATTGTAAAACAGTCGAGCCTTTTTAGTCATCGACTGATTGGACCATTCACTTTAGTTCCCGCATTTACTCCCCTTTCCACATCTTCATCAATCTTTCCATCTCTTTTAAACTGTCTCCCCAAATATAAAAACTCACTTGCTCCACACTCTTATCATTTATTTTCACATCACACACCGATACATCCTCTTCTCTTTCAAACACCATGACCTTCGTCTTATTCACATTTATATTCATCCCTTTCCTCTTATATGCTTCATCCATCACAGTTACCAAGTCTTGCAACTGTTCTGAAGACGGAGCAAGTAGAACTTGATCATCTGCGTAGAGAAGGCATTTGACAGGCAACTCATTCATTCTCAATTCTCAAACGCTACACAACCCTGTCTAACACCCTTTGAGATGCAGAACCAGTCTGTATATGCCTCATTTAACCTACCACAAGCACTGGAATCCTTGTATAAAGATTTCAGTGCCTGTACTAAGCACCAGTCCACACCGTATACTGATAGAGACGACCACAGTTTTTGCCTCCACACCTGTTATACGAGTAGGCCTTCTCTAAGTCAACGAAAGCACAGTAGACTTTCTCTAAGTCAACGAAAGCACAGTAGACTTTCTTGTGCTTTGCCAGATGTTTTTCGGCTATACACCTTATGGAGAAGATCTGATCCATACAGCCCATTCCTTCTCTAAATCCTGTCTGCACATCCCATATTTTTACTGAAATATTATGTTCTCAAAACCGAATCTATGGTATTCCGGTCTGGAGCTGGTCCGGGGAATATACCCAGTCCGTATTTGTATGGTGCGATTGTAGAGCCCTCTCAGTGAGGAGTACATGCTCGCGTGTAAATTTGTGAAGTGCACCATTGACGTAAAGAACACTGTTCAGAGCTTATTGCTTGTCAATGTACACCTGCCGATTTTGGTGCAACTTCACAAAAAAGATGTACAGCTCATTACGTGTTCAATACAATGACGCTTACCGAACTCTTATGAAACTGCCAAAATACTGCAGTGCGACTTTTACGCTATCATGAGGTCGCGTCTCTTTGGCAAAGTTTGAAACGCTCCAGTAACAACATTTTGAGGCTTGACTCGTGCAACCTAGCAAGCCCCATATTTTGCGCACTGGATTACTGTTCGCCTAAGTGAGAAGAAAAAACCGGCCAAGTGGGTGTCGGACCACGTGCAATGAAGGGTTCCGTAATTGAGATGAATTTATCCCAAAAACAAACTTAACATTATTATATTTCTCCCACGCACAGTAAAACCAACATCTGTTTCCACAGCGGCGTTTACAATACCTTCGGATCCTCCAAGGCATAATCCGCAACACAGACTACGGCGCCCACGTGCATCGCCGCGACGACCTGCTCAGATGCTTCGCGCGGATCTTCTGCGAGGAGGGAGAGTGCAGCCGCGAAGACCAGACCCTCGTGCGAGCCGTCTCCAACGAGTTCCCCCAGTATTTCAAACCTTAAGACCTGAAGGTAACACCTGGCTTTGATGGTTACAGGCTGTCAGATCCCACTTAAAATTATTCAAAAAGTTTCGAGATGGTTCTAGAAATTCGTGATTCTATTGTTTTGCTTTTTCAAGTGAACTTATTATTTGGATTTGTCTATGTCGGTCAATCTTGGAACAAAATAGGTCATTTTAGTTTTAAAATTCGAATCAGAGGTCTGGCAACCTTATGTAAGATAAAAGAGTCTCCGTTTACAAATTAAACTGAGTTCAGATGTGAACTACATTTTGGGAGACGATGGGCGTGGCTGTGTTAATTGGTATAGAAGATTCTTCGTATTACTGTTGCGAAATACAGTATGAAACTTATTGATCATTAGTGCTTGTCGTTTAGAATACCTTTGTTGTTGGCGTTACTACGTTAAGGGTTTAGGCACCTGAATGGAAAATAAGCGAAAAATGGCTGCCTTTTAATTTCTTCATGTTACTGTAGGGCTCTTGCAACTCTGCCTAAAAAATGTAATTCCTAATACAGTGCTAAGTTATGTTCTAGGTGTGTTAAGCCCTTTTCAACAAACGAGTTTCAAAGTATTCTTTGTATTTTGATATTTACATGTGATGTGATAATTCCGCGAAAAAAAAATCAGTTTAACGATGTATTCAAGAGATTCAAATCAAAATATATATACGTAAAAATATTAATGTGAATGTTACTTAGAAATCACTGAGTGAATTTTAACTTGCTTTGCAAATTTTTTATTCCTCCTTGTTATTTCTTGTAGATTTAAAATGTTGCACAATTAGAATATGTTTTGCATGGCAGTTATATTTGCACATAAAGAAACAATGCAATAGATTATATATTTAAAAAAATCTTTAAATGTATTCAAATATGTTAATTGTCAAGGAAATTAAAATTTATAAGATTATTTGTCTTAGATTAGGACAAAATCTTTAATTAAAATATTATACTTCACCACATATTAACATAAACAGTATTTACACTGCATTTATGCGTTATTTTGTCTACTATTTAACGTTACAAAGTATTTATCGTAGGGTATAAGCAATTTATTTTAATACACAAAATATACTGGGTGAGATTTTGAACTTGCTTATAGCTCTGGCCTTAAGGAAGAAATATAAAAAATATATGGAAGCAGGAAATCATAATTCACTATTTACTCAATTAAATCTAATAAATTAAACAAATAATATTAATGATTCATGTAAGAAGTTATGAAACACAAAACTAACAGAGCTATTGTTTAAATGAAATGCAAGGTTATGATTTCAAGTATGACGTAGTGTTGCCATTTATCACCAAAGATAATTGAATTCCTAGTAAATTACGCTCATTTTACAGTCAATTAAAAATGCTTTAAAGTATGTCCGATCCAAAAGTATGTGTGTATTTATTTTTACATTCCGCTACTTGAAGCATTCGTGAGCAATTTATCGGCCTATGTGTGTGAAAATTTCAATGGATACTTTATTAATTCATTCCTATTTCTAATATTATTATTGTGTTGTGTTTGTCGCTATATGCCAGATGATATTATTAAAATGTGATTAATTGATTAAGATCAATTGTGCCAAGGCTTTTGCAATGTATACGCTTCTATTCTGTTACTCTCTAGGAATGAGTGCATTTCCATTTATTTAAAACAAATATTACATTTATGCCACGGACCATCCTTATTTTAATTTATGTAATATATATTTTCTTATACAGTGATATGTATTTTTTAAATATTTAATCGTATAAAATATAGTTTTACCATAGCAACATTTAACTGGCACAATTTCCCTTTGAGAAGCACAACATATTTTTTCAATAAAAATCAAAAACGCTTTGATAAAATCATCAGTCACCAACTAGTTCAGACCAGGCCTAAATCTAACATTAGAAACCTACTTACATTACATGCGTTCGTACTTATATGAAAGAGCAATATTTTTCTAGTCAATAATTGTGAATGATATTAAATTAAATGTACTGGTAAATAAGATGTTTATTATATAATATTTAGATGTTGATTTCAAAATATTCACTTAACTCCCAGTCCAATAAATATTTTTGGGCTATCATCCTTAGAATATGATAATCACATATTCCGTACATTATAAGATGGCCAGAACTAATTTCTAACTTGAATATTTGTATTTATGTCTTCAAACTGCATGTCACACCTGTTGCACGAATTGAATTAAGTTGTGACCAGTATAAGAAAAAAAAACTGTTTTATCTTCATCTTCGCCAACGAAATAAGTAAATACCGATTTTAAATAAAAATCCGTCGTCACAACCAACACCACGGGGACTCCGAAGCGCTAAACCGAACTATCGGCCGAATGTTCGGCCGTTTTATAACTTCAGTTTTCTTTTTTGACTTTCGAGTCCTTACCCGACTTCAAGTCACAGTTTTGACTTTGGCTTATCTCTTCGACTGTCTTTTCTTTTTTCTCTGTAATCAGCGATAGTTAGCCGTAGTAAAGAAACGACCGACCATTCGGCCGATACTTCGGATTTATGTTCGGAGTATAAATAATTCATACTTTGTTGTGCCGTCTATTATTATAAAGTTATGACTCTATTATATCTTCTTGTTAAATGAATTTCAACGTCGACCAACATTTAAGGGTGTCCGTACTAAAAACTATTACAAATAATATTATGTAGAACGTATTATAAGTGCATTATAAAATCACAGGATCTAAAATCACAGTAATTTCATAATCTATTGTAATTTATCAAGATAGATTTCTTTTGTCATAACAAAATAATTGGAAATGTTAAAAATGTTAATTATATAAGATTTACCGTATTATTATATTTATATTGGGAAGTTATTAAATAAACTTTGAAATATATTATGATGTTGGCCTAAATTAAATTTATTATCTGATATAACATGAGCTTATTGTCGTTTCGGTTGAAAAATGCTCAAATCGAAGCCAAATTTTTTTACATTCTGATTATTACTCGTGCTAATCTTATGTAAATCAGTGATGTCAAAACTTCTGTACATATTATTTTTATGGTTAAAAGTAAATATTTATCTCATAGCTAAGTATTTTTCAATTATTTAAAATCAACTCAACCAAATTCATTACGATAAAAACTTGCCATGAAACTCCATTGATATAATAGTGACTAAAATGTGACATCCCATAACAATAATATGTGCAGGCTTCTTTAATTACTGTTCTAATAATTATTATAATTAACTTTTTAAATGTAACCAAAAATATTTAAATAATTCTTGGCAACATTGGTGGTGTGTGTTACATGATCAATAAACGCATGGCATTAAATCGCTTTTTATTTGATTGTGTAACATTGTCTAGTCAGTTTGAAAAATTAAAAATGTCATGATGTTGTCTCATTAGCTTTTCTGCGCAAATTAATTATTTATAATAAGTATTTATTCTTATTGAACGCTCTTTATTATTAATATTTAGAAGGAAGGTTGTCAATATACATAAATAAATGATGTTCAATCGTCTTTGATGTTTATTTTTTAGACAGCGATTTCAGATTAAAATATACTTATCCTCTCTATTTATGGTTTAGATGAGAAAAAACAAAAGATACATATTTCATATATAATATATATTTTCAAGCTACATCGGATGAAAACTCAAGCGAACCTTGTTTGAGTTTTCATCCGATGTAGCTTGAAAATATGTAAATACTTAACAAAAACATAAACACAAGGTTCTGGTTGTCCAAGCGGAGCTTCTCAGTTATTAATAATTTTATAATACTTACCTCTTCTCATTAATATCAATGAGACTCATACTCAAAATCTCGGTTCCTGAATTGAGAATTCGAATGTAATTCCTTCAACATAACATAACATCACGCCTGTAATCCCCGAAGGGTTAGGCAGAGGTATACCTATAGTAGGTACACCCACGTTTCGCCTGTTATGTTTAAGTCCCATGTAATAGGGGGCGAGCCTATTGCCATCAACCGGGCACAAATCCAGACTCCGGGCTGCTACTGAGAAATTCCTGGTGGAGAAACCCAATAACACTGCCCGGCCTGGGAATCGAACCCCGGACCTCATGCTCAGCAGTAACACTTGTAACCACTAGACCAATGAGGCAGTCATTCCTTCAACATACCCTGCGAAATTCAAAAAATCTTTGTAAAATCGGAATTAACTTAAAAGTGAATCCGCAGCAGTAGCCCGCGAAATTCAATTCAGAGTTAGATTTGTTCCCCAATCTCATGATTTCATGAAAAAGTAATTTAATGAAAAAACAATTTAACTTAGAGAGATGTTTTAATCATTCTAATGATTATAATTCTGTAAATGCTTATCTGTTATACGTTGAGTTGCACGAAACAAACATTAGTTTAAAGGAGACTTTAAATTTATGCCATCCCTTACATTTCGTATCAAAAAGAAAGTGACAGCATCAATTTAAAGTCTCCGTTAAACTAATGTTGGTTTTGTGCAACGCACCGATAGTCGCGTATCATATTTTAATCAAGATACAACCTGACACTGAACTGCAAATAGCAAAACACGTAAGAAAATTTGAATTTCACAGGCTGTAGGTGCAGATTCACCTTAAGTAATGCCAAAGAAGAGTTTGACAAATTCTCAACTTGAAATTCTTAATTTGAAAACCGGGTGAAATGGAAACCATGGAAGGATTAGGGATGAACAAATGAAACAACTCATAATTATTACAAGTATTTAATGTACCTTATGAATGCCGTATAAATATTTCAAAATGTAAAACAGTGATAAAATTCATATTTCAACCAATATAACTGTAATCAACGTAACTAAGTATGCGAAATTATATTTCAATATTCAAAATAATTACAATTGAAATAGTACGTATGAAACTTAATCTACATTCGCAACATATGATTACAACTGGGAATTGTTTATTGTTACAATATCCTTCACTATAACATTAATAAGCAGGTACCATATTTAAATCTCTTAGTGCATTTTCAAAAAAAAACGGAAGCGTCGGACTTCATAGTGTTCAATGTAAAATAGGTAATAAACTTTGTCACTAATAGAACTAACAAAATCTGCCTCAACTGTACAATTGGGGATCATATAATAATATAAAAACTTGGCCCCAGCATTTGAAAGGGATCCACAAAAACTAGAATTATTTTAATTTGTAAATATCATTTGCAAAAATTATAGCAAATCCTGTAATTGAATACAAAAGGACCTACTTATGAATGCAGTCTTCGTACTGTTGTATATCCATCAAAGAATGTTAAAGACATCGAATGCTTACATGGAATGCAATTTTATAAAATTGAATCCTTATATTATATTTTTATTATATAATTTAAAAAGAAATGAACGCGTCGGTACCCCTCGTATAAAATTAACACGTTGAGCATTACCCTACAATTAATGATACACATGCTACTTGTGATACGCAGTAATAATTGATTATAACAAACATAATTATGACCACTTGACTTTACACCGAATTTGGCAACTTGGATGAACACTTGTCTTATACAAAGTATCTATAATTATACATGTTAATGTTGTTCAGCTTTTGAATTTAAAATTTTGTAGTTTTTATTAGAAATTGTATGTTTTAGTTATAAATATATATATAAAAGAGAAAGATGTTCTCGAAATTCTAAATAAGAACTCCAAAAATGCGGTGAGCTCCAATCAAGTTATATTTAACACTTTATACTGTTTTCTGTTCAAAATTGTTATACGAGTACGTATGTTTTACTGATCGTTATAAATATTTTAATGGTATTTTTGCTACTACTCCATCACATTCTACACTATCGAACACTCGCACATTACATTAAATTAGATTAAAATTTATATACAAGTTACATCTAATATATCTTAACTAATCAACCCTACGTAGGTTAGTTTGATACCAACAAAAATGTATCATGTGTATGGCCTCTGACTTTTCATTTAAAAACAATAGATTTATACGGGTATTTTATTTTTGGTACTGATTATGTTTAGACAATCCTTTACATACTTGGTTTCGTTCCATACTTAGCTTATTGGCAAGTACTGTCCTAACGCTACTCGCTAATAATATAATTTCCACAGAACAGCGAGTACAAAGTTTTAAAGAAAACGAACCTATTTCCGGCTTATTCGATACATTTCATCATTATAGATTTATAGCAGAATACAAAATCCTCCACATCCATTGCATTAATTTTATATGACTAACGTTCGATAACTGCTTCCATTATTAGCGTTTAATAGCTAGGTACTTATACAATGTTGTTTACATTAGCAAAGAAATGAAATAAACACTACAGTTCCAATATCAGTCGAATTAATTTTGACTAAGACGGAATCAACACCCATGTTTTTCATCTAAAAATTTAAAAATGGAACAACGTACAACCCCAAGGACAATCATAAATAATGTCACCACAATAGAATTTGTAAACCTAAAGTTAACAAATTGAGCTAAATAATTATATTCTTTAATTGAATTAGTCGAATATAAACTTCACAAAACACAATAAGACCGTGTTACAGAATACATAGATATTTGTCTTTTATTGCGTGAAATTATCTATACTTAAGGAAATTGGAAGAATTATTATATTATTCGATTTTATGCTTATGTTATTCTACTAGTCCATAGTCATGGTGTTCTTTCGCGTCGAGCATAAAAACGAACTTACAAACTGTTTAAAAATGGTAGAAAATTGTTTGGTGACAAATCGCTGTATCAATCTCAATCCACAAAGATATTATAGCTTTTAATATATTTATTTTCTTCACAACAGAACATTTTCTCAAACTATGTAGATTTTCGTTTTCATCCTTAGTTGATGTGTCGAATCTTTACAGAAAGGACCCTGAAAATATTTGCTGTCCGTGAAAAATTGACGAGTGTGATGAATTTCAGTAGTTTTGGTTGTTCTTACACCATCCTGCATGTCTTACGACTGGAGGCCTGTCCGACGGTCGAGCGTGGAAATAATAATTTAATTTGCAACCGCATTGCTAAATTATAATGTGAATATTATTGCTTTCTCGATATAAAATTGTGGCATATCTTAATATTGTTATTATTGAATATTTATTTGCTGTTGTCAGGCAGTCCTCATCAGCAACATCAACAACAAGACACGTCATTCCGCACAAAATACATGGTTCTTTTAGGTGTGGTGTATGCATGAAGGTATAGATAAAAGTGGAGGCAACACTAAATACCTAAGTGAAGCCGACTGTGGGCCGAATCTCTCTTTCTAAATACATACATAAGATAAAGAAAACACATATCACTGTCTCGTTCTTATTTATGTATTCAGAATGAGAGAGTCGGCCCACAGTCGTCTTCACTTAGGTATTTAGAGTGTTGCCTCCACTTTTATCTATAAGCTTCTTGGGTGTAGCACCTCTTATGTCAAGTTAGGGACGTACCGAATTTATCTCAAATATTTGACAGCTCATGTCAACAAAGCGGTCTAATTGTTGATATCGCTGACACACACTCATCAATTTAAGAATTTGTCACCAAACTGTTGTGGATTACGTCTACATCTCTTCCTGGTGCTTAGCTGGGGTGCTGCGCGGCCACGTTGCGCAGGCGGTACCCGCCGGTGCCGCGCACGGTGTACAGCACCAAGATGGCTACCGCCACCACCGACATCCCGATTGCGTTGATCACGATGGCCTCGTTGTTCAGCGTCGCGTATACCTCGCTCCTGTACACCGCATGCCCCGGGTTAGTTGGTTGGAAATGTACACGGATACAGAATTGTTAGGACCTGATTCCTGAAGTCTTTACTGGCTGTCTATGCCCTTATCGAAAATCAGAGAATATTTCATGGTTCAAGAGCGAAATGAAATGAACTCCAGAAAAAGAAACGGGTTAGATATTTAAAAAAGTTGGGATTATTATCGGTTTTTGTACCTTAGGAACCAGACAATAAGAAGCTCCAATTAGGTACCTATTATACAAAATCGCCCATTTAAAGATCATGCCGTAGGAATTGATGGTAGGTTTCTCCCTGAACCAAAGTGCAACTTACCTTATTGTTGTTATGGTGGAGATAAATGGAATAAATATATTCGGATTTTGTGTTGGCGCATGTGTGGTGTAGGTGAGTGTTAAATATATTTTTTGTTCAGTTAATGGATTGATTTAACATAACAAATCAAGATTCTTATTACTTCTACTTCTTCTTTCTTACTTATATGTTTTAACATATAAGTGCTGGAAATCAGGACAATAAATAATCAGAAATATAAAGAGAGAGGGCTTCAACCAGAACCAATATCTAAGTATCTACTTCCCGTTATTAGAATAAATCATAAGTAGATAGTGGGTAACGGCTAAGACATTGAGTAACAATTTTTATGTAACATTTATGTGGTAAATGTTACATAAAAATTGTTATTCAATATCTTAGCCTTAAAATGTAAGTGTAAGTAAAGCGGAATAGTGGTGCAAAACCACAAGCATAAACATAGATGCAGACACTCCAACAAGCATACCAAGCGAAATGCTTACATAACATAAAACTACCTGTTTATTAATGTTTACTGTTTTAGTCAGTTTGTTACCCGTGGTCTGGAAGGGAGCACGGGTATTTTTTTTACCCATGGTCCCTTCGAGAAATACCATTACCGCGGGAAGGCTAGCGTGCGTGCCGCGGCAGCGGCCGCCGAGCGCCAGATTCCCTTTTTTTGGTGAATCATTTTGAATGTTTCAAGTAACTAAGAGCTAGAACTAACGGTCTACCATGTTAATTTGGCAGCATTGTATTTCTCGAAGGGACCACGGGTAAAAAAAATACCCGTGGTCCCTCCAGGGACCACGGGTATTTTATTTCGTAACCAATCGGTCAAACCCGAAATAACCGTAAATATTAATAAACATAATATATCCCACGAAAATTATAATATAAAATAATAAAACAAAGTCCATTAGTAACTTACATTTATTTTAATGCAAAAAAATACAGTGTTGATTCTTAAATTATGGAGTCATTTATTTCCTATTTTTTTATAGTAATTCTTCATTTGCTAAAATTACCTAATGCCTAAGTTATTTTGATCTGATACAGATCAAAGCTAATACAATAAAGCCTCGTTTCTGTAATCTGTGTAAATTGATAAAAATCTCCTCATTTAGGTAAATAATTTGTATTTGTAACTACCTTTAATAATGTAGCAAGGTTTAATAAGTACGAAATAGTAGGTATCTTTAAGGATAAGTCAATAATGATATCAAAAATATATTTGTCTCACTTATCTTAGCAACCAATTGCACTTATTTACATATTTATATGAAAAACTATAAAAATTCAAGTTGCAAATTCATTAAAAACAACTAGTATGTATCTATGTACTTATGTATACATGTTGTGTAATCTATTTGTATGCAAAATGATCGAATTTTCAGATGTCAGCTCAGAACCAATGATCCAACTAACATAACATTAAATAAGTTTTTACATGGCTAACCTAATTTTAAATCGCGTTTTTATAACTACTATCCTAAGTAATCATTGGCTCTGAATTGTAATAAATAGTCTAAATCTAGAGGTCTACTGAGGCCCTTATGTGCTGTCCGCGGGCCTCCGGCGTGCGAAACTTGTTCCTCGACAAGATATACATGACGACGGCTAAAATGGCGATGCAGGCGACTCCAATTGCGTTGATGATAATTCCCTCGTCGACCATGCCGCTGTACCTCTCCGCGCTGTGAATACGGACACTTACAAGCAACTGGCACAACACAAGACAAACAAAACAGAATATAGGACGAAGAACTAAGACAAAAGACAGTTCTAGGGCTATAACATGCTGTAATGACATCGAGCACACGTGCAGCGTACATACACAAATTAAAAGTGCAGTGCTGGGGTGACGGAATTTATAGAACGTGGATTTTACTACCACAGTGTACGTAAGTATTCCAGTCAGGCTGTAGTGATCAGTGCCGGATTAAGCAAGCGCAGGGCCCGTAGCAAATTCTATCGAGGGACCCTTAAACTGCTATGGGTTCTTAAGTTTAGTATAAAATTGTTAAAAAAAAGGGCCATTATGATTTCTGAATTATAATAAAAAATAATGTAGAATGTAAGTCTTACAAATAAATAGACAATATTACAACATTTTTAATCGAGCCATTTCACTTCTGCTACGCATCCACACTGAGTGTTGAGTAAGGATGCTCCCACACGTCACGACTTTATAGAGCCGATTCAAATCCTATACTTTATACGAGCGACTTTTTGTAGAACTTGTGCGTTTACCGTATGAAATTCTGTGTTTTGTTTTGCCAACGAAATAATTGGCTACCGATTGTCTGACGTGGATTATCTTAACAGTCTGTGATTGTCATAGTCGGTAAAGGTGTTACGTTTCACGTTTATGTCACATCAACTAAATTCAAGGATACGCGGGGCCCGTAGCAATTGCTACTCTTGCTACGTGGTTAATCCGGCACTGGTGGTGATACCCTTCATCTTTGCCTACGCTTTGGTGAGCTTTGACGTCACACAAGCCAATTTAAAACTGGCTTCAACTAAAATCCAAAAGATTGTTCTAAGTAAATCATCTACAGTGCCAAAATAAATATGACTGAAGCAAAGAAACATGCCGAGATTTCCTGTCCATTAAGAGACTTTGTACATACCCGAGGCTGAATATTGCCTTCTCAGTAAGTCCAGTGAGGCAGGCGCAAACTCCTAGTACGAAGGTGAGGATTCCGAAGGCTGCGTGGACAGGCACCAAGGAGGCACGGAAGCCAGCAGTTCCCTTATTGCAGATCAACAACAGCAGGAAGCTGAAGAAGCCGACAGCGTACTGTGGAAAATATTGAGCAAATTCGTTAGATATGAAAATCTGCTAAGATTAGGACATGATCGTTTTTTTTTGGGTGGGTAATTATCAAATAACTCCTCCCGCTCTGGGCGGAGCAGGAGGGCTTGTCAGAGTTTTACTGACTAAAACCCACCCGTGTTCCTTCCGTTGCCTGTGTGCCAGGGCCACGATATCCCTTTCGGACAAACTCGCATCATGATCCTAATGTGTTTCCCAACCAAGTAGGTACAGGTTAGACTGCCTGATGTATGCATCCAGTATCTGCCTTCAGATAATGGTAACCTATCATGACACGTCGTAATTATTTATTAATATTCCAAGGGACACACCTTTTTTTGGGTGGGAAATTATCAAATAACTTCTCCCGCTGGGTGGAGCGGGAGGGAGTGTCAGACTTTTACTGACTAAAACCCACCGTGTTCCTTCAGATGCCTGTGTGCCAGGGCCACGATATCCCTTTCGGACAGGCTCGTAACCCTGGCAGGTAGGGACACACCTTGGAATATTAATTATGCTTTTGATCGATACTTAAGTTTAGTAGGTACCTAATGGGCTATATCCAGATGTGAGAAGATAATGAAATGTAGGTAGGTAGAGTCACATGTGTTCATGCGAGCATTCACAGTGTTTTCAGATTCCATGTCTTAACTAAATAACAAAATCGCAAACATAATTTTTCCTTAGGATTTAACTATCTCAAACCATGACCAAGTCTTACGTCATGGTCTACAAAACCAGTGTGTAGTTGGAGACCTCTCCAAAAGCTTTTGATGCAGCTGAACGAATTAATTTGGACAAGCATTTGATCCGTAATTAGCTTATCGCATCCGGCCGTTAACGTTGCTAACAAGTTGCTTATCTGCCGTTGTGCCTCACTTAGGCACTATCTTCACGCTTGTTTTGCGAGCAAAATTTTACGATATGAGCTCCAAATTCATTTTAACGTGACATCAAATTATTTTTGACTTTATAACATAACACAAAATAATGCCACGCCTGTACCTATTCTCCGTGTGTTTACTTAATCGTATAAAGCAAAGCCATCACTTGATGGAGTTCAAATAATTCTCAACACTTTTCTAGGCTTTTTTTTTTTTGGGCGGGAAAATATCAAATAACTTCTCCCGCTCTGGGTGGAGCGGGAGGGAGTGTCAGACTTTTACTGACTAAAACCCACCCGTGTTCCTTCAGATGCCTGTGTGCCAGGGCCACGATATCCCTTTCGGACAGGCTCGTAACCCTGGCAGGAACTTTTCTAGGCTAATAAGAGGTGTCTTGATTGAAGACATGCAGAAATTACCTGTAATCCAAACAGTCCCATAGCAACGAAGCCGATCCAGCTGTGTAGCGAGTAGAAGTTGTTGATGCCCTTCTTGTTGTGGTAGTCCAACACGGCAAGGAATCCGATGACGATGCAGGGGAATGCCAGCGCGTGGAAGATGGCGTGCAGCAGCTTGACATAGATGCGCCTGAAGCAGCGGCAGATGCGGTACAGGAGCACGGCTGTGGACGAAATGGCAAAGGTCATTTAAAAAAGGAAGAAGCTTATGGTTTTCATGAAAGATTAGCCTAGATTATTTCAAAACATTCTGCTAAATCCGAATGAAGAATTATTCGGCAACTCTTTTGACTCGCATGTAGATTGCACTGGTACATACAAACGCCGCATATAATGAGACAGATACAGTTTTGGCCATGCTGTTCACGTTCTGCCTTCGCCATTCGTACTTGCCGGACGAACTGATGAGGACGGTCGTAGTACCAATTGTTAAAAACAAAACAGGTAGTTTAGCAGACAAAAACAATTACAGACCGATCTCATTAGCGACAGTCATCGCGAAAGTATTTGACAGCATGCTTAATTCTCAGTTAAACAATACAATAACTTTGCACGATAACCAGTTTGGGGTTCAGGCCCAAACTGTCCACAGATAGTGCTATACTGAGTTTAAAGCATGCAGTCAGATATTACACGGATCGGAGCACACCTGTTTACGCTTGCTTCCTCGATCTTTCCAGAGCATTTGACCTGGTTTCGTACAAAGTGCTGTGGAGGAAGCTGCTTGATAGGCAAGTTGCGCCTGAAGTTGTTAAAATCTTCCAGCACTGGTACGGGAACCAGGTCAACAATGTTAAATGGTCGGGAGCTCTGTCGGACTCGTACAGGTTGGAGTGCGGAGTGAGGCAGGGAGGATTGAGCTCACCAACGCTCTTCAATCTGTATATTGATGGACTTGTTGCCGAGCTCAGCAGCCGCCATATTGGATGTCATGTTGATGGTGTTTGCTTTAACAACATCAGCTACGCTGATGATATGGTGCTGCTCAGCGCGTCAATAGGGGGACTCAAAGAGCTAATAAGCATCTGCGAAACGTACGCTCATACTCATGGCCTGAAATATAACGTAAAAAAGAGCGAGCTTATGGTTTTCTGTGCGGGTTCTAAGTGTCCGGCGGAGGTTCCACCAGTAAGGCTGGCTGGGGTGCCCTTGGAGCGGGTACATACTTTTAAGTATTTGGGCCATACTCTGACGTCCGACCTGAAGGACGATGCTGATATTGAGCGAGAAAGGAGGGCGCTGTCGGTGAGGGCGAATATGATTGCACGCAGGTTTGCTCGTAGCTCCAAGGATGTGAAGATCACCTTGTTTCGAGCCTACTGCACGTCTTTTTATACGAGTAGTCTGTGGGTGTCATATTTGCAGAAATCCTACAGCGCTCTCCGCGTTCAATATAATAACGCGCTGAGGGCGACGCTGCGGCTGCCTCGCTTCTGCAGCGCATCGGGAATGTTCGCGAGCGTCCGCATTGACTGTTTTTATGCCAGCATGCGCAGGAGGGCGGCCTCGATGGCGAGTAGAGTGCGGGGCAGCGGCAACAGTCTTCTTGCCGTTGTGGCCAACAGGTTGGACGGGCCTTTCATGAAGCACTGGCTGGCCTTACATGCACCCGTGTATCAGGCTTGGGGCAGGTAGATTTAAAAGAATTGCTATATATTTTTTTATAATTTTTAATTTTTTTAGAAATAATTTTTATTTTTAAATCTTGACATTTGAAGTTTTTTTTACAGTTTGACTTTTACTATTTTATATTGGACATTTAAATTTTTGTAGATTCTGACATTTTATATTTTATTTTGGTTTTTTTTTTTTTTTTTTTTTTAAATTAATTAATTATAGTTTTTTATTTTATTGGTCACAGTTTTATGTAAGTTTTAAACAGTTGTTTGTGATTTGGATTTTGATTTGGGTTTCTTTTAATTATTTTTGTCAATGGGTGTTTCTTACCTGAAATAAATGAATTTATTATTATTATTATAAGCCGTAGCAGTGAATAAAGAACAAGGTGAACTTGGAAATATATTTTGTAGGTAGGTATACAACAAGGACTTGGCCTGAGGTGTTGAATTCTCGCCTGATTTCAAACAATTAGGCAATCCTGTGGGTGTAAATGGCCACTACGAGATTAATATCAGTATAAGTGCCAGTAATTAGGGGGTCTACTCCGAAGCGCTAAACTGAAGTATCGGCCGAATGTTCGGCTGTTTTATAACTTCCATAGTTTCCTTTTTGACTTTGAGTCCTTACCCGACTTCAAGTCACAGTTTTGACTTTGGCTTATCTCTTCGACTGCCTTTTTTTTTCGCCGTAGTCAGCGATAGTTAGCGGTAGTAAAGAAACGACTGAACATTCGGCCGATACTTCAGACTTATGTTCGGAGTAGACCCCCTGGATGATTAGAGGCGATGTTCTCCGCTTTGATTTTATTATGGCAATGTCTTATACGAGTATGTGTTAATTGTAGCATCATTGTTTAGCAGTGAACTACAGACTTTCTGTAGGTAATGATATTCTTTTAAACAAACATAATACTCCCAAAGAAATCAAATGATAGCAAAATGTCACTTGCTATGATCCTTAGGTTTTCTGCATATTTATAACGAGATCTTTTATAAAAGGAGATATTGTTGGTCTATCTTCATATTGAAGTCAAGCAGCCAACAATACGGCTTGCATAAAATCCGAGCTGATATTTCCAATACCGAGAATACTGTAATATCATCGACTTTATACTTTTGTATCGTTTTATCGGCAAAATGCGCCCGGAGCGATGCCTTTTCTTCCGCCTTAACTCAGTAAAATGTGACTGTAAAACCTTCTAGTAGATAGTTTTCAAATACTTAGATGTTGACTATGGCAATCTTTTATTACGATTTATGATTTCAAAGAGTAACCAACGAGGATAAAGACTCCATTAAAATAAAATTAGCAACGTTTTGCCTTGTGCAAATCCGTGGACAATAATGTACGAAGTCAATTTTAATTTATGTAAAGAATCTATGTACAAAATTTCAAAACAGTATCATGAAAAATCACAAAGTTATAAGGTTGTTATGTTACCGGGTTGTCCGTACAAAAACATGCTAACGGCGCCCCCGCGCCTCTAGGGTCGTCTTGCGCTCATTGATACTAATTTGGCAGTAGGTACCTACCTAACCGAACGGCGATTGTATTATAAGTAATTAAATGGTGATAACATTTTCCAACACACTTAAATATTTTTGGAACAAAATATGTATAACATGGTGTAAAAATTATTGAAATCGATTCAGTTCCTTATTCTGAACAAACTATATTCAGGTTTCGCAATATACTAAAAATAAATGTTGTATAGTAAGAGCTAAGTAAAGGTACTTACAGAACCCGCTGAACGTGATAAATCCGGCCACCATAAGCGTAGGATGGAGGTTGAACTGCTTGTCGGGCAGATCATCGGCCCAGGCATATCCTTCGCGGTAGTAGAACACCCAGAACACGGTCAGGGCCGACACGCCGATCAGCAGGATGGTGGCAAGCGTGATGACGAGCGCATACTCGCACCATTCGCACGCCCCCCTCTCATGATCGTCCGATTCGTACGAACGACTGCGTTGGCTGGAAAATAAAATGAGATTATAGCAACATAAACAAGCAACGCAAACAAAAAAAAAACCAAGATAAACGACCAATAAAAGAACCGTGAGAACTTGCTTTTCGAGGGGTCTTAACCTTAAACAAAGAAAGAAAGCTACTTCTATTAAAACCTGTGTTTTTTTAAACAGCCGATATTTCTGTACTTATTCTATTTTTGATATGGAACAGAAAACCGTCCCTGTCAATTGTATAAGTAGACGGCATACGGTTTTGCTCGCTGCGAAAAAGCTACGGTCCTAATGTCGTAGACTTTTGCTACGATCCGTCCTACCGGATATTACTACAAATTGGTATTTTTTCATGATAATTGAAAGACGTATCCAAATGATATTTCCTATCCTGTTATTCTTACAAAAATCCGTGGGAATTTGTTTGTAATCGAGATCAAAAGACGAAATAAACGGAGGACCTAGGAGTACCTAGTACCGTACCTAGGCCTATTTCAGATTGGGATTTAAAAACTGCTTGTCTTAGGTTACTTTTATTTAAGAAAAAGGCACGCGGGTGAAGCCATGGGCAATAGCTAGTTCAAAATAAAACTATTTTCAATTTTGCCATTTTCATACTCCGGGAGTTATTCATTTATGCCCAAAGATGTGTTAAAATTAGTGTTGAAATATGGAAGTTTCGACGCTCATAACTTTGAAACCAAGTTTTTTATTTATTCTTTTTCCGTACAGGGCTAGATAGTGATGAGTAATGTAGATATAATTTTTAATGTAGGTACACTGTCAAACAGTGGAGTAAACTCTATAATTATGACGATAGTATGGAAGAATGACTGACTAACGTAACCTAACTAAAAACAACCAGCAGGTTTGATATAGTTTGTAGGTATCTTACTTACTTTGATAGCTTAAATAGAATTAAGTAAGACAGAATATATATTTTATCCTGAAGCACCACCCCGCAGTTTTCCGAATTTCCATACCTCTGAGGTGATAAATGTTTATACTTACTAATAATTTAATTTTCATGCTGAACATCCGCTTCAGCTTTAGCCCCAAATTAAACAAACTTTCAAACTTTGCCATCGCAAACAACTGTCGTTTGCTTATCAGCTTAAAAGTGTTTAATGTTTCAATTAATTCTAGCAACAACATCAGAACTTCCTCTAAAACCAGATAGGGATCGATAAACTTTTGATCTCAAGTTCTCTAGTCTATTTTATGAGAACAAAACCGCACTAGATAAAACGGACCCAATAAATGGACTCGCTATACGGTTCTGTCGGCTCTAGCTCCAGCGTTATCAAAGTTAGCCAATCGCACACGAGCAAAGAAAGCCGTCTCATTGAATACTCAGCTAAGTTAAAGCAGGTTACTAGACAGGAAACCGCAGTTCCATTGATACTGAGCTACTCAACTAACTAGCTACATAGGCTATATGTTTAGGCAAAGTGTACAGTGTACTCCTGTGGACCACACAAGGGTGTCGGATGGCGTGAGATCATTCACGCGACAACGCCGGATGCGCGGCGCGTCATGCAACGATGGAGTATCGAGCTTTTTCTACATAAAACTTGCTACGTATCATCTTAGTACGTCCTTTTCAATACATGAAAACGTAAACAAGAAAATGTGATATATTTTTCTTGCATCCGTCTTCGTAAGTTGCAGAAAACAAGTAATAACTGTCCGCAGCAAACGTGTTGACGCTGGGAAAATGTTACGATATTTCATATCCTCGTGTAAACCGAGAAACATAGAGCTATTTGAAATTGTATTCACGCTTAGCAATTTTTCATTCCACTGAAGAAATTGTGTTTCAAATAGAAACAGACGTAGAAATAACTTCGTTATCTACGTGTTGTCGTATTATGAGAAAGGTCGTTGTGACGCAGGTGTTCATGGTATAAATACTTATACCTTTTAGTTAGGTACAGGTCACTAAGCCTTTGCGTAGGAAAGCCTTTACTGACCTATTTCCCTGGAGCTTTAAAATTAAAGATCAATCACTGTTCCATTCCATACTTATCGGATGAAAAATAGTTACTATCTATACGAAACTTATTTACACTTCATTGCACAAAAGCTCGTTGAGGTCAGCTGCTCTTTTGTTTATTCATTAATTTATTGAACGTTGTCTTTGATGTAACCATAGAATAAATCATCAATTTACCGGAGCGTGAGCATGTTGACCGTGTTTGTGTAATGTAATGTATCATGAACCCAGCTTATTGTAAAAATAAATTTCCGGACAACGGTATTACGAAAAGGTCAACAGGATTTAAGTAACAAAAAAATAGTAGGTAGGTCTAAAAGCGAACCTGTAGCAGATGGCGATAAAGGATTAGCCCTTC
The DNA here is from genome assembly GCA_963921375.1 of Tiliacea citrago. NCBI lineage: Eukaryota > Metazoa > Arthropoda > Insecta > Lepidoptera > Noctuidae > Tiliacea > Tiliacea citrago. The sequence continues at coordinate 17,135,898 of OY992792.1, forward strand.
AACACAAGTGACAGGGTCGGCTTCTGTTCCAACCTTTATTTAGCTTGCCCTTGCATGCCAAAATTAAGTTGATTAAAAATGTGTGATGGAATCCTCCGTGGTAGCAAATTCCTTCCATCCCTTTCCCCCACATTCTTTCCGAGCAATAGGATGATTTAATTCCATTTTGCATGAAATTGAGATTGGGGACCTCTTAATATTTGTTCAATTTGGGTGGGTCGAATTGCAAAATCCAAACAAAAATGTACCTATTCTGTTTAAGGAGTCAAAGCTCGGTTGAATAGCGGTTTGGACAGTGGATAGTACGCAGAATATCAACAATAAGATGATGTGTGCCAGTGTTACTCGTTGCCAGGTGAAAGTCGCGTAAAATGCAGAAGCGACCATTGCCCTACCTCGACGAAGGTACTTGCTCTGTCACTACCTATTTATGTTGGCATACGGTACTTGAGGCTTTGTCCGAACACACATTGGCTTACTGCCCAGCCTCCATAGTACTGTGTCTAGGACAGGATAGATAGTCTTGACTTGATAACGGCCGCGACTTACAAGTTGTTGGTTGTAGGTTCGAACCTAGACAGGCGGTTTACTTGGTGTAAATTATTATCATCCCCACTGCTCTCAAAACGGTGAAGGAAAACATCTTGAGGGAACCGGCATGTCCTAGAACCAAGAATGCGAAGACATGTGACATCTACCAACCCGCACTGGGCCCGCGTGGTGGATTATGGCCCACTCCAACTCACCGAGAGGAGGCCTATGTCCCATTATTATGGGATGATTATAAATACAAACTACATAAGTTACTTTTTTTCCGGATCGTTGAAACATGAAACAACAAAGTTCCATTTGCGAAATAACAGGAACATTGTCCACACATCAGCAGTCGGCGATGGTTATGTGTGTACCTACGTACCTATGCAACTCCATGTGCTTTGCAACATAATATAAGCTTTCTCTCTAAACGACTGCATTCAGAATAGAAACGTTATTGTAGAAGCAAATGCTTATATAATTTAATCCAAAAGGCAATGACATGCACGTTCTGTTAGCTTTGTACCTATTAGTAATTCAAACATGGTTGTTGTTTAATGCGAAATTACGAATGAATTATAAAACAGAACTTTCTTTAAGATGAATCCGCAGCTGTAGCGCGCGAAATTCAAATTTTCTTACGTATTTGCAATTTGCAGGTCATTGTCAGATTGTTTTTGTTGTTGATCAAAATATGATTCGCCACTAACAGATATAATATATTATGTATTTACTCTCTAAGTTAGATTTGTTCCATTGAATGACGATGATCAAACGTGCATTTATTTCAAACTCTTAGATCGAAACGTCGCAATAGATGTGCTATTCCACACAAGACTGCGCTTTACTCAAAAAACTTTTTAGGAATGGCACCCAAGTTATATACTTAATAAGTTACCCAATTGTATAAAAGATCTTGGCAGCATACACCATTTCAAAAAGGCTCTTCTTAATTTATTAGGCCAAAAAGCTTACTACACAGTCAACGAGTACCTAGAAGACAAATTGTAATTTAATGACATTTTATTTATTTCCATTTTATTTGTCAATAACTTAATTGTTTTATTTAATCTATTTAACTTTAATGTACTATTATCTGCTTAAATTTATTGTTATTTTAATTAATTAATTATTGTTATAGTTGAGTTCATTATTAATTTCACTGTTTTTATTATGTTTTTTACCAATTAATCATTAGAAATTATAATTAGAAATATTTGTACGCCGTTGACGGCAAGACATAGCGCTCATTTATTAATATTGACATCTGTATTTTTGTTTACCTATGTTCTACAAATAAAATATTTGAATTTGAATTTGAAATTTGAATGATTTTTCATGAAATCATGACATTGGGGAACAAATCTAACATAGAGAGATGTATTAATGATTCTAACGATAATAATTCTGTATGTAAATACATACTTTTCTGTTATAGTCGCGAATCATATTTTGATCAAGACTCTGACCTGCAAATAGCAAAAACCGTAAGAAAATTTGAATTTTGCGGGCTACAGCTACGGATTTACTTTAATGAATTCCAACAAGCATATTTGCAAACAGCAAAATCGTGTTTATCTCGATCCACAGCTCGGTGCAAAATGGAATGTCTATGCAAAATTAGCGGCAGGTGATTTGCTACGGACGTAAAATACAGTGACCAGATTCGTGATAGGTCAGTCGAGAAAGTGGAGGAAATGCAGGTAGTCATGCTATCTTGCTACCGCAGGCTTTTTACAAGCCAAGCTTTATACAGCTACGTCTTTATTTCGTAGTAAGAACATAATTTAAAAATACGTGACTTGAATGTTGGTATCTTGTGTGTGTTACTGCGTAATATCGTTTAGGGCCTCGTTTGTGACCGTAAATGAGGTTCATCGTTTGGAGTATCAATACAGCTTTTTCATACCACGAAAATGAAAAAAATATGAAGCAACTTTCGGTGAAACTTTATCTTACCCGCTGTGCGAGGCTTTTTATGAAATAGCCATTGACAAACCGAGAAGGCGTCAACTGGAACCCTTTTATTAAAATTGCAACCAATTAAGGCGGAAATGATCAATCGTTTGGTCACGTCGCGTCGGTGCAGCCCGTGCCGAGCAATCTTTGAGATAACTCGATTAACCTCGATCACGATCTGTGACCGCATAAGTTATAACTTCGGCTCCAGTCGGCCATAACCGAACATCTCGTAAAACCGCACAATTACCGCAAGTTGCCATAATTACACAGAGTAGCAGAACGAAAACCCACTAAACGTTGAATACGGTGCAATTAACAGACAATGGTCTTACTGACCATTATGCGATAACAGCAGGTTTTAAAACTCAACGGAACACATACGGTCTCAGTATGTATTTATTGTGCAGCATTGCTTTCTCTGACTATTCAGACAGAGTTCACACATTACAACAACAATGAAATAATTTGAGACGAGATCTGATAACTCTATTTGGCGATAAAGTTAAGATTTCTATTTTTTTTTAAAAGGCCGGACAAAACTAGTTACATTTGCTCTGGCGGAGGTACTTGAGCGAATAACTCGTGCAATGCGCCCGAGTGGAGAAATGTAGTAGTGCAGGGTCTAGAGTCGACGGGGTGGGGAGGGGGGGAGGTCGTCGACCCCACCGCCCGTGGTACTCCTGGCCTACTTGGGAAACGAAGAGCACGATCGCTCTTACCATAACTCGTATTAAGATTGACATCAAAGATGAACATTCAACTTAAATATTAAGGGAAGAGACAAAAGAAGCTCATTACAATTTGCTGGCGTAAAGATCAAGTTCTCCGAGGAACGTTTCACAACTTTGTTTTCATAATCCTTCTTCAGACAAATGTTTGCAAGATTACGTAACTGTTAGGAAGAACCGTTAAATTAACCACATTCATTCGGAAAGTTCTTGGAAGTTCGCCTCGCAGTCTCAATGTCCTTATACAGTAATTAACTTGCCAGACGAATGAAGCCCTTAGCTCCATCTGTGAACTCTATCGAGGTCTTCATAAGAGCCACTTTCGATGCCACGCTCCATAAGTCATAAGTCAAATTTACATTAATAAGCGAATGGAGAAATGGAAAATTGCAGAAACTGTACGTTTATTAGTCGAACAAAGATGGTAACTTTTCAGTTGAAGTTTAGTCGAAATTAAAGTGCACGGTTATTACGGAATAATTCAAGTTTAATATAACGAAACAGTGTTTCGTTTAAACGAAGATAGGTACCTAATAATTCGCAAGTCATGCTTGAGACAGCAGTTGATGGAATAACAATAAACCCTCATTGGTGGCGGTAACAAGCAGGTTCGAACCTTGAGCCATCCAAAAATGAGATTTTTCTTTATGAAGCTCCAGTAACAGATAAATGAGTGATTCTGATTACGTAAGTTATCTTGGTCCACCTTCTTATTACATCAGAGCCTTATACCTACCTACCGAAATCGACTAGCGAAGGGTTTAAGACTTCCCTCTTTGTTTTCTTTTGAGGGGCTAAACAAGCATAGAAAACATAATTAAAACTTTATTGTTTTAATAAATTATGTCAAAAATAAAATAGAAATCAGATAATTAAAAACCAACGAGTCTTTATACATATAAATTGGCATTTTTATCAATTGACCGCTATCTGAATTATATAATTGTAACCACCTATTACATTAGCAATGAAAAGTATTACAATCTTTCAAATACAAACAGTTGAATAGTCGTGTCCCTTTCAAAGTTACAAAATAAACGAATCCCATACAAACTTGGTGGCTCGCTAAAGCCATGAACATTTCAATGGAGATGGACTCTTTTGACTGTACAGACCAGTGGCCTACTAATTCACAACTGAGAAGGATTTGACGAGTGGTCATACAGCTAGCAGTAGCGACGATGAATAACGTTGATTTTGCTGAAGTAAGGATAGATTTTCCTTTTGTAAGTATCTACTCCAGCAACTACTTGAAGTAATTAAAGCTTACTGGAATTCCATAAACTAATTATATTACTTAGGCATTAACAAATAATTCATTATTCCGAGAGTCATAATGAATAACAGACTGATATGAGCAAAAGGCTTGCGTTTGAAAGAACCCTCTAAGCTGCTGTCCGAACGCTCGTGCACCGTTTACATCAAGCGAGCGAGCATTCTTAGAGCATTCCATAGAATCTCCGCAAACAAGATAGAACAACGAAAGAAACCTCTTGTCTCTGTTTACACCTAAAGTATTTGATGGACTGGGGATAGAATGAACATTCGCTCGTTTGGTCTAAACCCACCTTAAAAAAAGCTCGCGCAACGAATGTTTGCAAAACAAATTCGAGAACCGAATGTTCACGGTGAGGATGTTGCTTATGTTTTTGTAACTAATTTGTGAGCTATTTCAAAACTATTCCATACAAATCTTTTGTTTCATAAAATGGAGTCCACACACTATAAGGACGTAAAGTTTGTTTTTTTAATCCCAGAGACTAATTTGATATTTCAAATGATTGTTGTTCGTTTTTTCAATTTGGAGTTTGCACCTGTCAAGTTAGTGTCCGGGATTCAAAAACAAACTAAAGCGGTTCCGTCATCTAAAACCGGAGGCAGTAGCCGCTCAGTATGCCCCGCGTGACGCGGAGTAGTCATTGAGTGCATTGTTTTAGTAAACCGAAGAAGTAAACGAAGTAATCGTGAAGCCGTCGACGTATTCCGTCAGTGTGCAGTGTCCTTTACCGCCATGTAACGTTTCGACATATTTTAAGTAGGTACCATACAATTGGTCTCTTTTGGACACGAGCCATTTCCGTATTTCTTTAATAACCAATCTTTCTTTGTTTAGTCAAATTCTTTTAAACGACTAGATTGGTTTAGTGATTGCATTTTGCGTAATTTTTCGATTATGTAAGTACATAACTAGTATTAAAATGTAATAGCTATTCGATTACAAATAATAAAATATAGTGATTATACGCAGTGGCGGACTAAGCTTGTCGGGGGCCGGGGCGACATAACTAAATAGGGCCCCCCGCCAAGGAACGAACGTCGAAATTAGCACGCTGCCTCGAAAAGGTTAGGTTTTATTTTGGCCATTGATACAGAAATAGGAGATACTACGCGAAAACAGAAAAGCTAGAGCATCAGACGAATAGAGAAGCTCCAAAACTGTTGTACCCCGCATAGTTTTAAAATGCAAGAGCGAGCGAAGCGAGACTTTAGCACCGTGCGTTTAAATTTGCCGCCATGTTGTTACTTCGAGTTGTACGATGATTTCTTTTTGACAGTGTCACGTACAGACAGCGTTGCCAGACGTCCCGATTTTTAGCCCGCAATTAAAGTTTTCGGTCGCAATAATGCGCCAAATGAATCGACAGTGACGCGTTTAATTACTACATTTGAGACCAAATTTACGCTGATGGATCAGAAGATCATTGTACGTCGTCCTTGTCGGTCACTCGAAAATATAGCCAAAGTAAGGGAATCTGTGGCCGAGAATCCAGGAACTTCCATTCGACATCGTGGTCAAGAATTAAACATTTCCAGAAGCACTATGCAACGAATTTTGGTAAAAGATCTGCATTTGCACGCGTAATAGGTTCAATTGGTGCAAGAGATCAAGCCAAGGGACCATGCGCAGCTCCGTAAATTTCTTTAAAATTTAATCGCCAGATTTAATTTTAAAGGGACACTCTTGTTGGGACATCCTTTATATAGCGTAGGGGACCCTAACTACAAACTACCTTTTACTTACTGAACATACTTTGGTCTTCTTTGGGTTTTTATTTAAAAGTGTTTCTGGTGATTTGGGGCCCCTCAGGATCGGGAGCCCGCCCCCCTCTTAGTCCGCCATCAGTGATTTTACGGGTATTTTTTATTAATTTTGTTCTTCCGGATTCACATAGGGGTTTTCTCATTTATTACATACATAAAAGAGCACTTGCATTAGACCCAATTTATATTTCAGCGCATAAAGAAACAAAGTTTTGTCTAAGGTGAAAAAAGACGATAACAATGTTAGTTTCTCACAAGAATTTATAATTGCGTTTTTATGTCCATGTGTTACCGGTCGAATCTCACTGCCGTACTTAATTGTAACTTGTTTTCTCTTGGCATTGAAGCCGCAGATACAAATCTTGACACTCGCATTACTGTCGCGGCTAACTAGAACAAGCTGTTTTAAGTTATGTGTGTATGTGTACAAGTGTCGTGTGCCTTAATAAGCTTGCTTTTATCTGATAACTTTGGTTAAGTTATGTGACTTAAATTACGATAAAGAATTGTGCATAATAGATTTGGATAAATGATTTTAAGTAGATTTGAACAAACACTTTTACACGTCAATCATATTTCAAAAAACTAGATGAGGTCGGCTTTTCCTATCTGACTACTCTGAGAAGAAAGGCTGAAACAAACTCAGAGGTCACAGTCTCTTTTAAAGTCTCTTGGACAGATCATGTAAAGGCCATGTAGATTATTGTTTGAAATGGTATTTTGAGGAAAGAATCACACAGATTGAGAGGACTTGTCAAGTCAGTGCACGCATTTGTCAGTAATCGTGCAGCTCAACTCAGAACTTAAGGAGCTCAATGATGCGACGATTTATACCAAAGAAAGGACATTTGGGTAGTCCGCATACTCAAACTGCCAGATCATGATTAAAACTAACTGAGAAAAAAAAACATGACCCAGATAATCTTCACATACACAACAATTAAAGTAATATAATACTTTACAAAGTATCTATAGTAGTTCATGTTTTAAAGATGCTGGTCGTGTCAATTGTTTCGTAATGATTTAAATAATAATAACAGAATAAGAACAGGAGAAAGATGCCTGGGTATTTCAGCGAATTCCCCTTTTTAAAGGGCTCGAACTTTTCCGAAATGGGAAATGGAGGAAAACCTCTAGAATAAAATATTAACCCGAATTATGTTAACGTGTTTGATGTATGGGTAAGTTGTCGTATGTATTAGCGCCAATTATAAATCCTTCATACTTTAAGGCGCAGATATATGATTTTAATGAATTTTAATATCTGTTATTACGCCTTCATATAATGCAAGTAAGTTATGCAAAAAATGTATATTAAACGAGTACGCATACACATCAATTTTATATGTGATTATTTAAGTATTGTAGTAAAATACTTTATGAAATAAGTTCAGGAAGTAATATCTACCCAAAAGCATAAAAACGATATTACTTTCAAATCACTTCAGATATTTTCATGTTTTTTTTTTTTGTATGAACAGACTATTATATTATCTATAATTATATCTGTTTTTTTTTTCAAATATTCGTATTTTCGTTACTAAAAATAAATATTCCTTATGAAACCGAACGTCGACGCGGCGTGAACGCAATGTGCATTTTTATGGGCACGGTCAACGGCGATTACCCGACCCTTAATGTAAAAAAGCTTCCAATGACATTATGGGAAAATAGGATTTCCCACATGCAGTGGTCAAAGGCTAGCTCGATATAACCCACTAACACTAATGCGATTCTTAAACCTAGCACATTACGATGCGCGTGCGCTTCAAACGTTCCCATTAGTAACGGTTAAAATTCTCTATTCCCAGAACCACATTTACAATAATGAGTGCTGTACCAATTCAAAAACGATTTCTAATAAATAAAGCCAGTTTACATGCATGAATATTGATGTTGAGAAAAATACCTATGAAATGGGAATGCACTATCTCCCCGTAGCGGCACATGAAAGCTGGCGCGGGAAACAGACATAACTAGATTTCCTTTGGCGCTGAGTTTGAAAGTGCTACAGGTATGTTACATACTTAGGTTTTAACCTTTCGTATGAAAACTTAGGTTCTTGCACTAAAGGAATCAAAATAATGTGTTTACTAATGCACAATATTATGTACCTACCTACGTTTAAAAGATGTAAAAATTATGAATCCATAATAAGGAAGTACTTACCAAAATTTTGTTGTAATAACTTCCCTCGTTAACAATGAAAAAGAAAAACATGACTCGACTTTTACAAAATAAACATTATCTTACAATGAAAAATATTTATCAAAGCATTTTTATACATACAAAGATTAAATAAAAACATTAACCTGCAATTCCGTAAACACGAGCATGAAGAACCGTAATTATTTGTGAAAACAATACTCGACTCAACTCAACTTATTTAATAACATTTGTTGGCGGGAGTGTCCGTCTCTGCAGCAGCTTTTGTTTCTATGCAGAGCTACGGAACGTTCAACACAAAAGCGTTCGTTCATTTGTTCGTTCCATTTAATGAGGAAGTGCTCTAGAAAAACTACGGTACAATTATTGTTACGAAATGCCACCGTTCTGCCGTATGTAATTTGTACCGCTTACATAGTCGTGTAAGCAATCTCCACCATGTGAGATATGTGTTACTATCGAAGCCATTATGATAGGTACGCGTTACAAAAATTACAGTGATTAGCTTGTTGAGGTTTCATAATGCTAGGATGCTGCGCATTAGCTATGCTTTTATTTTCAATGTTATGGTTGAAGCCAATGACGTAGAAATGATGCAGAACAATTCAAGGCCACCATCGACCATGACCACTGAAAATTGTTTAAAATGTCGGTAAATACCTAGATTTAAAAACAGTTATCTGTGAGTAAATCGTAATGTTTTCAAACACATCATACAAGAATCTCTCAGAGCTTTGCTTTTCTTCCTTATTCCCTTCCCATGAATAAGGGAATGGGGACGTGCAAACATGGATGAAGAGGACGTCGCATATTTACAACATGTCGTGCAACCTCACTGCCGTGACCGCGGAGTAATGAAAATGGAGTGAATATGTGCGGCCGAACTGTCATTTGGCGTCTTCACAAAGAGCTGAATCATCTATAATCATCTAATACACGAGATATTCCCACCCCACCCCTAGCCCACATCGTAAATTTGCATATTATCCCGATTCTGTATTATCCTTATTTATCTGGCTATCTCGATAGCATAACGTAACTACGATATTATACGTGTTCAAAGAAATGCTGTCACTGATAGTTATTTCTTCAGCAAAGGTTTACAGGCTGATAACATGAATATGATCCAGCGTGATCCCAGCTTAGGAAAAAATAGGCAGGTAGGCAAAAGTATGTAGGTTATATTTTGTCGGCTATTTCGATATCATAAGGTGACTACGATTCATACGTGTTCAAAGAAATGCTGTAGCGCTGGGGCTCTGTCTCGCATAGGGTTGCAGCATTATGCTGAGCGGTAGCCGTTTTACGTGGATGTGACGCATATTTTCCCCCCAACTTGTTCTTTTTTATATTTGTGTTCTTTCTTTGCTTCATGTTTATCGCAAATAAACCTATTGTCTTTCTTTCTTTCTGTCACTGATGGTTATTTCTTCAGCAAAGGTTCAGGCAGATAACATAAAACTAAATATGATCCAGTGTGATCCCACTTTAGGTAAAAGTAAGTAGGTTACGTTATGTATCAGTTAGGTTTATTCAAGGGCGTGGCGTAGTTAGTACTCCATTTTTATACTATTCCGAGATCATGATCATCTGTCGCGCCGGTCTGTCATGGCTGCCGTTGCATGTGTAAAGCCATTTCAGCGCCATTATATGCAATACACTGACCCACTTCTCACCTAGACACATCACGTACATCTGGCGCATTTCTAATTAATTACTACTATAATAGCGTATTCGTCTAATAATGGCCGAAAATTGTGTTGAGCTATTAATGGAATTTAAATATTTAATTGTAAGTTGATGATGGATAAATGTGAGTCGTTACTCTTTTTTTTTCTCGTAGACTCCGATTGTGGCATAGATTTTAATACTTTCATTACACCGTACCTACTAACCGTTACTTCAAATCTAAAGTTAGTATTTTAGTACGCTTAACAAAACAAGCGTTATTTTTGATTTTAATTTCCAGCTACGTAATGTTACACAGTTTAATTTCATATTATGTATTTCATATTGTGTATTATTTATTATTATTTATTTTGTCTAATCTTATGAAATTATATTATATGCAGAGGCCACCCATCCATTCACTTACAGACATGTGTGACGTCACGTCAAAATGCGCGCACTTAATTACGAATATCTTCATTAAAAATTTTAAATCGTATTATGTTATAGTGGTTGCCTTGCACAAGCAACGGCGGCGTCTGCTTCAATCGAAGTATGCGCGGGAGTCGATAAACAATAATAATTGCGTGTGCGGACTTGTGCGCGGCCAACTGGTAAATTTGAGCTCACTTCAGCATCGATATCCTACGCTCTGACGATCTAACACCTAACACAGTATTTCCGAAGTCCTACTTTAACCTTACAACATTTTCACGCACGCCAACTATAGTTGCCAAATGTTTCCTAATAAAACTATTTCTAACAAAATCACTTCCGTACATTTTAGGGGTACCTACACAGTTACCCACTTTCAGAAGAACGTGATTTTAATCTACCGTGAAAGCAACTGAGTCCGCTAAGTTAGTGAGACGATGTTCCTAGGCAAACTTCTGAAAACGTACCTACTTACAAGTTTTAGTATCCAAGTTCACTTGCAACAATCAACTTAGCAGATAGACACAGAAATTCAAAATGTTTTCACTCAAAAGTAAGGGAATATTTACGTACCGAAGAATTCCGGGCCGTATGATAAATTCGTGCTTCATTTTGGCGAACACGAGAGAGAGTGCAGTGATACGAGAAATCTGCCGTCTAAATCTGTATTATCTTTGATTGAATGAATGCATTATCGGACATATTGTTTTATTCACTTATCTTTCAACTCAGAGAAGCGGACCAAGTTAGTGTATTTCGCAAGTACTACAAACTTTTAACTTCGTGTTGTTTTGGTGTCACTTCTTGGCGCAAAAGTGTCATGTGGTCCAGTGCAACAAACTTTTTCTAATGCGACAAGACATTTGACTAGCAAGAACGTTCGTATTTTTCTAAACTTCTGTAAGTATTAATCTGCAATACAACTAAGATTCATTCAAGACTCATTTGCGTCTAACACAACATACTGTATGTTGTGTTAGACGCAAATGACATTGACATAGCGAATGCAACAAACGGGCTAGCGTGCACACCTGCCACTTTTACACTGGGTAGGTATGTAATTATTTCTAACGTGGAAGTAAGTCTACATATAATATGTTCCTCTTATTGATCAATATTTATTATAAAAACGTGCATTACAACCAAGAAAATAAGTTTAACCTTGAAGTAGGTGAAGGTTTTTATAGGTAAACCAGACCTTACATTTTCGAGAATAACTTATACTGAATGTTTTTTTTTTTTCTAATCAGAATTAAGATAAACTTAATCCATATTTTAGTTTCTTTTTTGTTGTTTTAATAATACAGGAAGTAGGTACATTAAATACCTAAATAATTTAAAAGACGAGAAACTAAAATGAGATGACGATTTTTATTTCATACCTTTTTTATTGGAGAAAACAATGCCCTTATTTTTGTTGAGGTAAACAAGCAAAATTTTATTAGGTCGTGATAAATAATTTATCTCACAAAATTGAATGACAGATAGGCGTATATCAATTTATTTTAATTAATTCATCAATTTTATTCATGTTTATATTGGTGGCATTGAACTTTTCAACGGGGACTAAAGAGACCGTTGAAAAGTTCAACCTCAATAAGTACCATTAGGTACATAAGTACCTAATGGTACTTATTGAGGTGAGGAATTTAATAATTGGCTAAATGTTTCTTACAACTACGCCATACACCCATTATTACGGTCGTGATAGCCGTGAGAGGTAGTATTTTTGACTAATGCATTTATTATTAGTGCTATTAACTGAAATTGAACTTGTAGTAGTAGCCATTTCAGTTTATTGTTCATATTTCCTGACTTTGGACGTGTTCGTGGAAACTTTAATCAGTTCTGGTTTGTGGTCTTTCTTATTTAAAATCAATATCTACTTACAGTTCGCCAGGCTTGCCTTAATTAAATCTCTAGTTATTTTAAGAGCGTATACGCTGTACGGCATTTCATACAAACTTTCAAGCCCTTGTTTGTCGAAATGACTGAACCGATTTTAATGAAACTTCATACGCATAAGCAGGATACAAAGGTCTAAAAAGTTAGTTAAGAACATTTTCGACCGCCCGTCCTTTTTGCACAAAGCCAAGGTGAATCTTTTGTACAATTCTGCTAAGTTAAGACCCCTAAACAAGGTACGTAGACCGGATTACAGTCGGCCCAAACTTTTTCTATCTCCGTGTTTCTCAGAGGCTCACAAGTTCCATAAAGTTACACATCAGTGAGTATCGACGGATTAACTCTCTGTGGGAAGAACGGAAATTAAACGCACTACACTCTACAGCTACACGACTTGATGAGCGTGTGAACGGAACGCACGCGGGGAATCGCAGCAAGCCTTTTAAACCGTCCGAGGTCAAGGTGCTGTAAACGTAATCAGTGAAATGAGCCTCTTAGTTTTACTATTTTTTTACTGCATGTGAAAATTAACATAATGCCGCAAATCGTCAACATTGACATTAAATATAAAATATTTACAGTAAAAAGTTTAGAGATTTATCAAGCCGACACGCGAAACACTTTTTATTAGATGACATGTAAATCAAAAAAATTTAAATGATCACATGTAAATATAAAATATTTCACAGTTTAACTAACCTGAATTTTTTGTGCAAATTAAAACGGAAATGCAGCGTAACCGCCATAAATGAAATGTGCAAAAAAACGGAATTCAAGCGCAGAAAAAGGCTGAATATTTTGACTCTACGATAATTTATCGATATTCATGAATTCAAATCTACTAAAAATAATTATAGGTCTACTTTTTAGCGTAAAACAAGTCTTCAAAAAAACAAGTTTTCTTGGCCCACATTACATTAATTCTTGTAACCCAAGTGACGTATAACAGACAGTTTAGCGATGCGCATGCGCCCAATAAATGGTAAAAAGTGGCTCACTGACCGTATGCTAACGGTAAAAGAAACTACGCCTGTTTTCACTATCGGTTTTGTGGTCAATCTTGCTTACCAATGCGAGAACCTGTTCATTTGCTAGCGTCTAGAATGCAGGGGGTCTACTCCGAAAATAAATCCGAGTTTCAGCCGAATGTGCGGCCGTTTCCTAACTACGGTTGACAATGGCTGACAACGGCGATAGAAAAAAAAAGACAGTCAAAGAGATAGGCCTAAGTCAAAGTCAAAAATGTGACATGAAGTCGGGTAAGGACTCACAAGTCAAAAAAAGGAAACTTTGGAAGTCAAGAAACGGCCGAACAGTCGGCCGATACTTCGGATTATCGCTTCGGAGTAGACCCCCTGGTGTCAGATGCCAAATTATAACCACTTGGGTGAACCGACCAACTGCTCGTACCATTCGTGTATTATTTCTGAGCTCCCGTCGTTCTGCATCAACCTACATCCAAGGCAGATAAAGGAAACGATAAGGTATATTTATGGAGAACATTTTCCCAATTTTCTACGAAATATCGTCTGCGTATAAGTAGCTCGCCTTTTACAACGTTCAAGGACTAAAATATGGCCGTGTTTTAACTCAAGTTTACATACATTTATTTTACTCAGTTTACAAGGAATTCTTTCCCATTTTAGAGAAACCTAAAGGAGAAGATTATTCCTAGATAGGTACTTACTATTAAACTCATGTAAATACGACATAATTTATTTACCTATGTAGCAATTTACACAAACGCCGAAAATTCTCTATGAATACTGTCACTAATTAGTCCAGCAAAACTAAACCGTGCTCATTGGGGGGGCTTTTGATTAGTCAATATAATCCCTAGCTGGCTGAAAAGCCAGTCAGTCGTCTAATTTACTATTCAGGGACACGTGTGCGGATCAAAAGCCTGAATACTGCACGTGTACATTCATTACCTATAAGTACATAATATGTAGATACAGTACGCGCAAAATTTTATGAGCGATAAAAGTATAAATTATTTTTGTGATGAACAAATCAATGCTTTACGTAGGCTTAAAGGTTCTATAAAAATGTTATTTAACTTTAATAATATGATAAGTAATTAGCAAAAAGGTTCCAGTAGTGAGGTATTGAGTTAAGACTAGATTCATTAAATTAGCAAAAAGGTTCCAGAAGTGAGGTATTGAGTTAAGACTAGATTCATTAAATTAGCAAAAAAGTTCCAGAAGTGAGGTATTGAGTTAAGACTAGATTCATTAAATTAGCAAAAAGGTTCCAGAAGTGAGGTATTGAGTTAAGACTAGATTCATTAAATTAGCAAAAAGGTTCCAGTAGTGAGGTATTGAGTTAAGACTAGATTCATTAAACTAGCAAAAAGGTTCCAGAAGTGAGGTATTGAGTTAAGACTAGATTCATTAAATTAGCAAAAAGGTTCCAGAAGTGAGGTATTGAGTTAAGACTAGATTCATTAAATTAGCAAAAAGGTTCCAGAAGTGAGGTATTGAGTTAAGACTAGATTCATTAAATTAGCAAAAAGGTACCAGTAGTGAGGTATTGAGTTAAGACTAGATTCATTAAATTAGCAAAAAGGTTCCAGAAGTGAGGTATTGAGTTAAGACTAGATTCGGAATCTAGAATAGTCAATTGTTATTAAGAATTAAAAAATATTCTAATAGTCTTTAGTCATCGTGGAGTGATGCAGACGGGATACGTACAGCTGCGTCGACGGTGTTGCAGAACGCAGTCACATATTTGGTCCCGCCAGAGCAGTACCACATCGATTACGGCAAGTGGATTTCCTTCGCTTCGACTTCACTGTCACGAAGCCCTCCTTGTCTGTCTGCCCTTTTTTAGGGGCTAGGGACAAAATGCTGGGAGCCGGTACATTGCGGCTCTTAAATGCCCCCTACTACTTATGATAAGTAATTAGAAATCAAAGGAATTCCTGTGAAATCATTGATGCATATAAACATTCAACATTAGCCTTGTATTGTTTACAGTAGGTACCTAGTCATCATTACTGACCTGTAAATAGAAACAGCTGAAAATGAGCCTTCAAAGAAATTAGACTGGAAACTGTAATGACCACCGTGCTTGAAATATGTATTGGTGACCGAGGCATGCTGTGTGAATCAGGCAGAAAGATCATTTGGGTAGGTACATACACAGCCTGGTACCTAAATGATCTTTCTGCCTTGCAGCAACACACTGAAAGCCCTACCCTTACCTCATTTCTTGCCTGTTTTTCGTCAAAACAGAAGACAATTTAACATTTAGAATTTGGAAAGAATACGTGATAACCGAACCTGATAAAGCATAACCGAAGGGGTGTTTTCATTGAAAGCAAAAAAAAACATACTAGATACTTTCTTAATCAATAGTTTAGTGCAACAGAGAGCGATATTCCATCATTTCATTTAAAGTTCGCTTTTTAATCCGCGATAGTAATTTGACAGGTGCAAATGTCAAACTCCAAATTGAAAAAAAAACAACAACAAAGACTTTAAATGACAAATTACTGTCCGGGATTAAAAACCGATCTTTAGATATTGATGAATTAATCAAACAGCAACCAGGCCATTAAAATATGTAAAAAAAGAATTTATCAAACAACGAAATATTTGACAGCTATTTGTGACGTTGCCAACTTTCAGAATACACCCGCTTGGATAATTTTAGATCAAAATCAAAAGTCATTTATTCAAACTAGGCTGAGAATCAGCACTTTTCGGACGTCAAAAATTACATAAGACAGTCCCCCAAAAACGCCCACCCTTCACCACTTCCTAGTGCTAAAGCTGGGCAGAAGAAGTGACGCAACAAACTCCCCAGCAGCACAGCTGTCTGTTCAGATATAAAACCTGAATCTATACAATAAAATGTAAAATAATTTGCATTATGCAACACAGAACGTTAAAATAATTATATTATTTGCCTTATAATAGCTAGCACACGCCACTATACCAAAAAAAAAAAACATAAAAATCGTAGATAGACTGCTAACCAATATTCATATCTCTAAAACGCACTATTTAGTTCACACAGTGGTGGTTATTAGCTCAACAGTGCGTACATATTGCGATCAATGTGCATTCTGTGTAAATTTACAGTTTTTGTGAATGTGAGAAAGTGCCATACAATAAGCCTGCCACTTCCATGTTACTTAGAATTGACAAACAATTATATTATACCCTATGAGACTTACTGGGCCCGCGTGGTGGATTACAGCCCACTCCCTCTTAGAGAGGAGGCCTGTGTCCCAGCAGTTTATAAGACTGATTATGATGATGAGAAGCTTGACTTATTGAATGAGCAATTTACAGCTTTGAATTTGTTTATTCTTTATGTATGAAGCAGTTTAAACAACTAAAGCTTTTCTAAGCTCAGTCATTACTATAGTTGAGCTTTAGCTCTCCCAATAAATGTTTTTTTTATATCCTAAATTTTTTTTAACACATATTAATAACACATTTCTATACTTTTTACGTTATTTACGAGTGCCTTAGCGAGCCGTTTTTGAAAATCGAGCGCTGCGTAGGTAACCTTTCTATTTCTTAAAAATGACAAAACTTCACTCTTTAGCAGGATGAGCACAACTTCAACAGCAAACATTAGATATGTTTTATTAACTATAGTTTTTGCAGTTGCTATTCAAGACATAAAAGTTGAACGACATCATTCATGTGTCCACATCTTTGAAATAAGACAAGACATTTTTACCGCCGACATTTCTGAAAAAGGCTAAAGCTATAACAATTATTTATTTTCATTTAATTACAACATAATTTCTTGGAGTACTTGAGTAAGTAATTATAACCTACCTATTTTTTGTTATCAACCAAAAATGTGTTAATTGCGCCTTTACAAGCTGTTGGCTAATTTATATACCTACCTAAATTAAAGTTAAAGGGCAATGACCAAGTGGTGCATTTGGTTTTATACCGCGGCCATCGTTGAAACCTTAATCTTAATTGGCAAAACCAATCACAAAAATGAAAAGATAAAAGATTTTTCTAGAAATGCAGTCCGAGATGATATATTTCAACTTGAATTTTGATGTAAAAAATAAGCTCTAAGCTGTACAAATCTGCTTTTATATGATAAATAGGTTTTTTTGTTGTTTATTCACTATACATCATCACACTAATATTATAAAGGCGAAAGTTTGTGAGTGTGTGTGTGTGTGTGTGTATGTTTGTTACTTCTTCACGCTCAAACGGCTGGACCAATTTTGATAACATTTTGTATGGAGGTAGCTGATACCCTGGATTAAGACATAGGCTACTTTTTATTCCGATATTCCCACGGGATCGAGACTTACGCGGATAAAACCGCGGGGCGCAGCTAGTAATTATATAAAACTTGGTTCAGACAGATGATAGGTTATGTTACCTATTAATTATTAACTTTTGTGCGTCATATTATTCGGCATCTAAAATAATGCAATTAAAATTTAATTGCACCATTTTTGGTGAATCATGTGATTCATAAAAGGTAGGCAATTATTTCTGTTTATTTGAACAATTGCGTGACCAATGACAAGGTATGACGTGTTAACTAACAATAAAAATATCAGCTGACAAACACATTAACTCAAAATAACCATGAACCATCATCATTCACATGAGGTGACGATATCTCTTAATTTTATAAAACTAACTTATAACTAAACTTAACTTATAAAGCCAGTCAGCGCGATGTTTATAAGAGATCTAAATACGCTTTCTGTATTTATGTACCTATTTAATACTTCAAGCACACAGAGTTTGAGGTCTTAATGCTATATATATTTTTTTTAAAAGGTATACCTACTGAATTAAAAGGACAAATATACGGAGCTGAACAATTATAGCACAGTACATTAAGTTAAGTGCAAATTGCTAGGTAAAGGACCTGTAAGAGGTCGCCAATCAACACCTAACCTACTGCTCTAGAAGGCTAGTAAGTACTCGTGACGCGATAAACAGTTATTATGTGGGTAGGTTGTAAATTAAACGCCCTTCCCATAACTAAATTGAATTCCGATTTGTGAATAGGGAATAATATGCATGTAATATTTTATTCACTAAATCAATAATAGACAGTAATTTAAACCCATGAAAAGTTAAATTGAACTACTGCTTGTTGGTCAAAAAAAATATGAAACTCCAACAATTTTCTACTACAGTTCAAACGTCCGTTTTTGTCGCGGTCATGATGTGACGTCATTATCCACGAAACTGCTTTGCTTAAATCTGTTTTTAGAACAAAAAAAAAAGCCCCAAATCATATACATTAAATTATTTTATATGCTTTATTCACGCAGAAATCATACTTACTTATTTACCTTAGTGAGATTTCAAGCACTTAGCAAAGAATAGATTTTATTCATATGGTATTTTCGTCACTTCCGGCATTTTAGAAGAAGAAGCGTTTTAAGTTTGTGTTCCGTTCCACGAAAAAAAGCAACAAATATTAATTAATTGTGAAATAATTAATGCATTAAAAAATGTAAAAATAAATATGAATTTGTTTCTTGACTCCTAACACAATGTATATTAAAATATTGGATACGTTTTGAATTATTAATATTCCCTATTGCAGACGGAAAAGTCAAGACAGAAGACAATGTTTAGCAAAAGAAAGATCTCTAATGAGACGTGATTTTAAGATTAAGTACCAATATTCGTCCAGTAAACACTTTTTAGGGTTCCGTAGTTAACAAGGAACCCTTATAGTTTCGCTATGTCCGTCTGTCTGTCCGTCCGTCCGTCCGTCTGTCCCCGGCTTAGCACAGAGACGCTTAGTACTAGAAAGCTGTAATTAGGCATGGGTATACATATTACTCACGCCGAGAAAGTCGTAAAATAAAACGACGTAAACTGGGGATGATATTTTTTTTCTCGTCTATTCCATGGTGTGGGGTATCGTTGGATAGGCCGTTTAAAAATATTGTGGGTTTGTAAAAAACATTTTTTAATTCAGGAATCCGTTTGCGTAATATTAAGCTTTAAAGTGCTATTTTTTGTTAGAGTCAAGTGTCCCCCCCCCCCCCTGCCAGCTAAATGGTTGGTTTTGGATATGTGAAAAAATTCATGGCAATAGTATATAAAACGAAATTAAAAAGAAAACTACAGAATAGAACTATCACAACTAAGTAGGCTTCACAAGTTAATGAGTAGTCGACCAACTTAAATTTGCAGTTGGAGAATTGACCGTAACGTATATCGATGTATGGCAGAGCATTTTATTCAACTAGAATGTTAAGTTTGTTTTTGGGATAAATTCATCCCAACTACGGAACCCTTCATTGTGCGTGGTCCGACACGCACTTGGCCGGTTTTTTCTTCTTTCTTTTTGGCCTGGGCAGACAGCCCGCAAGGGCTAGGTATCCTACTAATCGTACTTAATGATACCAGGATCTGAGATCAGGATCATAAAACGATGAAAGAAGAAAAATTTAAAAAATGAAAAAGAAGAAGAGAGAGAAAAAAAAGAAGAGAGAAATGAAGAGATGAAATTAAAAGACAAGATTTTTGTCGTTTCCTAAGGTTATTCGATTCTAGAGATAGTATCATCAAAAATGTAGTACAGGTACTTAGATCAGAAACTATAGGTAGATAGTAGCTGATATATTAAATGTATCTACCTATACTATATTTTTGAGAACACACAGAACAACGAATTGAATTGACATACATGTTTGGACGATTTGAAGAACACGCTAACGGTGTCCATTAACACGTAAGCAATAATTTCGAATGTAAATGAACAACTGCGTGTTCTGGGTGAATTCGATTATTTCCTTACTGGTCTCAATATCATAGGTCGTAAAGGTACAAAATGGTTCGATGGACTCAGTCAAATACACAAACTAATTGGGCATCCACTGAACAGCTAATTAGCTGGTGACAGAGGGACTTTAATAACAATTCTTATAGAGACATATACTGGCCACAAGCTATCTTGTCCTCCAAATTAGTATCTGCACTCTGTTTACTGGCTTACTTTTTGACCACTGAACAAAACAACTTTGATCAACAAACAACAATGAAGTTTACCAAGCGTGATATAGCAAATATTGTCTTCTTTAGGTTTTAGCGGTCATTGGGAAAATCATCATCGACAGTGGATGTTTACGTTCAGGGGTAAATTTTAATGCTAGTTGATCTTTAACTAGGACTTTTTCTATCGGGATTACTTAGGTTCATATTTTTAAGATAATATTCATTTAAAAATTTATGTAATTTAGTGGTCACGAACCTAAAAACCGATTGCAATCGATTCCATTCGATTCGATGTGCCTTAAGTTTTCTCATAACCTCTTTTCATTCAGGCCAAATTACCTGTTCCGCAACTATTTTAATCATGTTTAACTTTAGCTTATTTTAAATTATTTGTATGCGATTTTATTTTGAATATTAATAAATTATTAAACGTGTTAAAGTGGTGAATTTTCATTTTTATTTCGCTACACTTCTCATGACCAAATCAAATCAGTTTATTGCAAACATGCAAAGATTAAAAGTTTTAATTATGTTTAAAACTTTTAATCTTATTAATAATTCATTTCAGCTAAAAAACGTCCACTGCTGGACATACGCCCATTCTCTAGTAAGTCCCTTAGTCGCCTTCTACGACACCCACGGGAAGAAATGGGGAATTAATAATTAATTAAAATAAATTCAAACATGCGCCCTGTAATGACACTTCGAGACTAAATAAATAAATTACAGTACGGTACAATACATAACATATGACTTATTTTAATTATGTCCTGCCATGGATTGTGGTAGACTGAGATATTTAATTGAAGTCAATAGAAAGGAAATTACTAACTGGTAGTGTTATATATTGAGTGTTATCATTTGTAATGTTTTATTTAAAGCGCTAACAATAGATGCTTATTACGATGAAAGGGTGGAGCTATTGTTGCCAGAAACAACACTTCGTTAGTAACTGGGAATATTTTATTAATGGCTTGTTTTTATACAATCCCAATCAGAGAGACGATGATTCCAATGCTTTGGGAAATAGACTTTTAGATTGAACGGTATTAAACAGACACCTACCTAGGTCTTAAAATATATCGAAGTTGAGTGTTTCGAAAAAGTAGATATAACCAGTTCTAACCGAAACATTGGATATAGCCTTTGAAGAAGTGGGTGCCTGACAAGCTACCGACATAAATGGCCTATTCAAATCAGACATGACCAGTGACAAGTGATCAGATAGTTATCCGCTATTATGTAGGTATTATATTTACATAAACATGTAGAATTAAGTAGCTCGTATTTTTTTTATTTCTTATTTAAGTATAATCTAACTGTATGCTGCACCGGTCGACGTCAACTCGGGCCCTGTCGTTAAAAACCAGCACTGGGGCTCTTCTCGCATAGTGTCGCAGCATTATGCTGAGCGATGGCAGTTTGGTGGGGATTTGACGCATATTTTCGTTCCTTTATTAATTTGTGTTCCTTCTTTGCGTCATGTTTACCGCAAATAAACGTATTTTTTTTTCTTTTTCTTTCACTTCTTGTCTCTTAGGTATATATTTTGGTAGTTCTGCGATAAGTTCATTATTAGCATCACAATATAAACGAAAATAGAGGTAAGGAGAAAAAGAGCCACCAAGAAGAAAATACACGGACCAAAAAGCTCCCATGTTGAGGCATTTAAGAATACGCATTACAAAGTTGGAAAAAAAACTTGCGGGGCAGTCTTTGGGGACTGCCGATAGAAGTGCAAACTAGCGTTCGGTGACGATGACGCGAGTTCCATGATTTTTGTTCACCCAAAAAGTACACATATATACATATAGCTCATGGAAAGCGTTCGGTGACGATAACGCGAGTCCCATGATCACCCAAAAAGTGCTCAACGCGCCTAAAGAAGCTTCAGTTCAAAAGATGATGGGAATTGCTAAATCCATCACTTAGTTTTGGTTGGATAGTACTTATATTCAAATACCATAGGTACCTAAATATCGAAATCATCTAAATATCGAAATCATCGTGTCCCATTGGTCCGCCATATTACTACGTATAAGTTCAATACTACACGCGCAGTAGGACATCTGCTTAGTATTCCGAGCACCGGGCGGCACAAACACGGGAATCTTTCACCCGGCATACCTTCATCGATGTTGAAGGGAATACGGTACCCATGGCGTTTTTGTAAGCTGTATGAGTATCGGTACTGTTGGTGCTCTCAATTTCTTTATTGGTACCTAAGTTTAAATGTATGTCAATGTTTGCATGGAGTGTATCTATCTGCGTATTGCCAGGTAAAAGGGCATTATCATTATTTACTTAAGTACTTATACTCGTAGTTAATTAGGGTTCCGTACCGTAGGGGTAAGGGTAAAACGGGAACCCTATTACTAAGGCTCCGCCGTCTGTCTGTCTGTCTGTCCGTCTCTCATCAGGCTGTATGTCATGAAACGTGATAGTTAGACAGTTGAAATTTTCACAGATGATGCGTATTTCTGTTGCCGCTATAACAACAAATACTAAAAAACAGAAAAAAAATATTTAAGGGGGCTCCCATACAACAAACGTGATTGTTTTGCTCGTTTTTGCTCGATATTGATAACGGCAACAGGTAGAAGCTTGAAATATTCACAGAATATTTAGTTATATATTCACTTTAAAAATAAGAAATTAAATTAAAATAAAACAAATATTTACGGGCGGCAAAATAATAAAAGCGGTATAAAAACGGCAAAAAAAATCAATACAACAAATGTGATTGTTTTGCCGTTTTTATAGATAATGGTACGGAACCCTTCGTGCGCGAGTCCGACTCGCACTCGGCCGGTTTTTTATTTTATTTCAGAAACATTTTTGGTACTTAATTTTTGTGTTTTTAAGATAACTATATTCTTAAATGAGTTTTCAGTGCCAACCGAAATAGCACATTTTAAGGTAATGACCACTTTAGCCGCATACTCGTAGCTGTACCCTTTGTTGCCAACATCCAAAAATAAAGCCCTGCTTGTGGAAGAGTTAAAAACTGGTGATTGGTATATTTGAAACCTACGTCCCATATAATACCATAGAGCGTCCATGTAGTTTCTTGCCCATTCATTGCTTTTCAACCTACACTTATTAAGCTTTGGGCGACTAGCTTCATCTTTCTGACTGACCGACCCCCGACAGTGCCTGTTATTGGTTTAATTGAAATAAATGCTTTCGGCCTTATTACAAAACAAGGTTTATCTTTAGACCCAGGTTTAAACCATCGTATCATTTTTGAATTTCGAACCTAATTCTGTCTGAGATAAAGTTCTTAATACAAAAACTGACTTTAAACCTGAGTCTAAGTTGTGAACTTTGATTAAGAACTTTATCTCTGACAAAATAAGGTTCGAAAATAAAAAATGACACGATGGTTTAAACCTGGGTTTAAAGATAAACCTTGTTTTTTAATAAGGCCGTTTGAGTTCGAGTTTACATAAAATATTATAGTATTTTGCAAAAGTAAGCTAATTTAATTTTAATTTAATTTATTTCACCAAAAATAATACAACGAGTTTCACAAACTTATAGGCTAGTAGGGAGTACATAACATGGGAGCATCTGTAGCCGAACTAGGACGAGTCCTGTATCTCGGCATACAGCGCCAGACCCCTCAAAACAGACATAAGCTGCAGATTAAATAATTAAATTGGAAGTACCTAGTCAATAAAGACACCGTAAACTTTATACTACCTGAACGCAATCAAGATGAACAAGAACGATTGCCTATTCCGGATAAATAATATGCACTGATAGCAAAATACGACCAACGATTCGATTTAATAAAATGGTAGTATATTCTAACTACCTAAGTATTCCTAGAAGCTGTCGTAGCAGGTTCTTGATTTATACAAGGTATCACGAAGATTTATAGGATTGAAATAAGATAAAAACCTTTTTTAGGGTCCCGTATTCAATAACCCTTATTCTTTCGCCGTGTCCGTCTATCTGTCTGATTGTCCCCGGTTTAGCTCAGAGACTCTTAGTACTAGAAAGCTGTAATTTGGCATAGGTATACATATTAATCACGCCCACAAAGTGGTAAAATAAAATATTGAAAAAAAATATCTAGTACTTTATGCCTACGAGTACCTACACACTTAGGTATAGGTAATTAGGTAAGGACGATGGGATACAATTAGGTATATTCTAACTTATTTGTTTTTTTGGAAATTAATATACCTACCTACCATTCCACTGGTACCAGGTACCTAGGTACTTTTTAAAGTCAAGGCCCGAGAATACTTTGATTTTGATTCGGCGCGGGAGGGGCGCAACACAAGTGAAATTTATTATAATTATATACCATTTTAAACTTATAAATAGGTAAGTAATTAAAAAACAATATTTGTTGCAGTTATTTATTATACAATTTTACAAGGCTATAAACAGGAATTTTTTATACATAATACTAATAAAATTCAATCAATGAGATGTTTGACATTGTCTACTCAGGGTACCTCTCTCACACGTAAAGTGGGGAGGATATTGTTATCTCGTCTATCCCAGTATGTGGGGTATCAATGGATAGACTGTTCAAAAATATTGAGGGTCTGTGAAGACCATTTTTTGGATTCAGGTATCCGTTTTTAATATTAAGCTATAAAGTGTAAATTTATGTTAGAGTCAAGTGCTAGCTGAATGGTTGTTTTTGGACACGTGAAACAATCCATGGCAGTAGTACATACTCGTACAAGGAAAACTATCATAGCTAAGTAGGCTTTACAAGTTAACGAGTAATAGCCGACCAACTTACATTTGCAATAGGAGAATTGACCGTGACGTATATTCGATGTATGGAAGAACATGTTTTCAACTACAATGTTAAGTTTATTTTTGGGATAAATTCATCCCAACTACGGAACCCTTCATTGTGCGTGGTCCGATACGCAGTTGGCCAGTTTTTTTGGATTTTTTCCGCAACCAAAGAACATTTATACTCACCTACGGTGAGTGCGCAACGCACTGCACGCATTGTACCGAAGAGAACGCCGCTTTTAGTTCCATTTTCAAAAATAAAATGTAATTTTTTAATGAAACAGTAATAAGTCGAGTCTTTATTCATGATTATGCGCAGCTGTAGCCTGCGAAAATCAAATTTTCTTACGTTTTTTGCTATTAGCAGGTCAGTGTCAGGTTGTATCTTGATCACAATATGATTGGCGACTTTAACAGATAAGTATTTATATAATTAAAATCATTAAAATCATTGATACAGCTACAGCTGCGGATTCACCTTAAGAATAATGACTTTTTCGTTTTTGTAGGCTCGTTGTCGTTGGTAACAGACAAAAATAAAACCTTTGTCCCCTAGACCTAGCTATTTTAGCCCCGCTCTGGTACACTACAATTACGGTCTTTTTGAGCAAGAGTATTGAAAAATTATTGAAGGCACCGAGTGATAAGCGGAAAATCCTTTTACATTTGCGTATATATATTTTATGATGAATCAAATTGTTACAATATCTCTGCAGAAGATTCTTAAAGCATGTAAGTATCACCTACATTTTAGGAGTGATCAATCAAAATATTTCAAAATAGCACATTTTGCAAACAAGAAAAACTTCCGAGATGTGATAACACAAGGCCATGTTTCGCACACAGATTCTTACTGATAAAGAAGTAAGAACACAGCGTGACACTGATAATGAACGGCCTTGAAGATAACGGATGTAAAGGATTTTAGTTAAAAATGTTTGACGTAGCTACAATTATCTCTAATTTGGCAACGGCTGCTGAGATTCTCTAAGCATAGGTACCAAACATAGCGGTAGAACAGAAACAAGGTACATTAACACTGGAACAGCTTTCAAAGATAAAGCTAGCGTTTCAATACTTCAGCAGTACATAAGCTGTTACTATCCCAGCAAGATCAAAGCGATTTTTTACACAAATTATGTATTTCCATCTCGCTGAATATGACAGCAATATGAAAATAAAAATACCACCTACGACAATTTGCATCCTCCTTATGAATGGGAGAGACATTCTGCAATAAAACGCTTATGTTGCCAAAGAGGCTGGCATCGTTGGCCCAGATGTGTGGCGATAAAGCGCCATCACCGGCCACTGTGTAAACATGATTGTGCGAGCGCATACATCAGCGATTCGTGACAGATGTCCGAATTACGAAACTGTGCGACGTGGGAGGGAATCCTGCTATTGTATGCAACCTGTCGATGTGGACTAGATGCCCTCGAACTTAAGAAGTGCAGTACTTTCTACAATACACATTATGACGCTGACAACAGCTAAAGCGCGGTCACTGTCAGACTACATACAAAAGAAAGAGAAGCGCGATGACACAACGCTTGTAATTTATTACAAAATATGAAGGAATTATCTATTTACTGAAAATTGAGTAATCGAAAATCAAAATCAATCAAGTTCTGCATTCAAATAAGACAAAACGTCTTATTTGAATGCAGAACTTGGTTGATTTTGATTTTCGATTCGTCACGATTTTCGACTCATTTAATACGGATATTTTGAATTGAAACTCAAAGTAAAAGGTTAGTTTACCGTTAATTTGTATCGAGATTTTTTTTCTAAACGTTTTTTGGTAACTAGCAAGTTCTGAGAAATATGTTCAAGAATAACTTATATTTTTTCCGCTAACAAACTATATAGATTTGGCAATATTTTTGTTTAAGACAAGCCTACTTGGATCACTTGCCTCTTATCAGCGCCTTAATATGTAGGTATCTAAAACTGTAATTGTATTTTACAAGAATCATCAAACATCTATGTGAATAGATAATAGGGACAAGGTAGTTTAATATAAGGGAATTCATTTGTTATAATGGTAGGAAGATGCCCATGTCTGGTGACGAGCCCTACAGGAACGTGCGGACAGTGGAACACTTTCCCTTTCCCGAAAGGGGAAGCCGATCTTAACACCAATGGACCAAGGGTCGGCTTCCAGTCTAACCGGATGCAGCTGAATTGTATTATTATTTTATTTTATGTGTTTGTGTTGTATTTTACATGGAGCGACGGCCTATCTGACCTCCACAATCCAGTTACTGAGTAATACGATACCCCTTGGTAAGACTGGAAGTCAGACTTTCGGGCTACTGACGACTTGTTACGACTGTCAAAGATCCACGAATGAAAGCCGGGACCAACGGATTAACGTGCTTTCCGAAGCACGGTGGGATCTTGGTACGTAAAGATGGTCCCCCATCCACCAACCAACCGCGGCAAGCGTAGCTTAACCTGATCGACCAACCCGTGTGGGTGTTATTACTTAGCCACAAGCTCAACACTAATTTGGAAAAATGATTATTTTTTCAGCCTAGGGTAATTTAGGAACAGTCACATGTCGTGGTTTCTAATCAAATAATAAATGCAAGCATTGCTTATAACTGAGAGTCGGAGTCGCGCACGAAGGGTTCCGTACCATTGTCTATAAAAACGGAAAAAAACACGTTTGTTGTATGGGAGCCCCCCTTAAATATTTGTTTTATTTTAATTTAATTATTTATTTTTAAAGTGAATATTTATAACTAAATATTCTGTGAATATTTCAAGCGTCTACCTGTTGCCGTTATCAATATCGAGCAAAAACGAGCAACAAAATCACGTTTGTTGTATGTGAAAATTTTATTTTATTAAATATTTATTTTATTCTGTTTTTTAGTATTTGTTGTTATAGCGGCAACAGAAATACATCATCTGAGAAAATTTATTACTTATCTTTATTACTTATCTCATATCAGTAGATAAACTTATATCGGAGCTATTAATTTAAAATTCGATGACAGCTTCACAAAACAGAAGATTATGATAGATGAAGATAATATGACTTTTCTAAAAAATAGTATTGAGACACTCAAGCAGCATGATTACCTTTCTCTGGCCGATGTAATTTCCGGTTACGATTGGACGGTATCAGTGTTACCAAACAATAAAATGTTTTATGATAACAGTGATGTAATGCGGTCACTGACCTCTACAATTTGTCGACACTGATCTCTGGAATTACTGTGAGAGCAGCCATAGGGTTCAGTATATTCGGATTTATTGTTATTTTCATTTGTATGCGTTTAACAAAGTTAAATTATTTATTTTAAATAGGCACATAAGAGGCACTTTTGAACGTAAAAATTTACAAAAAATAGAATTGATTCTAGTTGCCCCTTTCAAAAAGTAAGTTTCGTATGGAGAAGACTGGGCACTGAAACTGAAACTCCACCGTTACTCTTTTAAAAATGTTTTACAATGTTTTGTTTAAGTACATTAATTATAATTATATCTGAAGATAGGTAAAAAGTATTTAAAATGAAACAATGACGCCTAACGTACACCTCAATTAATAGATATTACTATTACGTTATTAAGTGCTAGGGCGTTTTTCGATCACTATTTTTTTGTTCTTTGAGAAATTAATGTCTTTAAACCGAATTTCTTAGTAGCAACCCGGAGTCTGGATTAGTGTCCGGTTGATGGCAATGGGCTCGCCACCAAGTTCACCTCTATACCTACTACCTACTCTTCGGGGGCAGGCGTTTATGTTATTATTACAAACTCTAACAAGATTCTTTCTACAAAGGAATGGTTTTATTAATTTCACGTTTATTATTAAAAGTTTAGGTTTTAAAAAGAGATTCGAGTAGTAGTACGATTGGAGGAGGGGGGAGGAGGTAGGCGGTGGTAGTAGCATTATTTGTTTTATTTAATTTAAGTGTATTGCTTTTGAGTATGTATTCTATTTTCTCTTCTACTCTTACACACGTGTCTACATCTCTTTATCGACTTTCCTATCGCAGGTATGCTGGAAGAGATTTATTTAGAAATAAGCATCATGTTAATAAGTTATCATTTTTCTGTTCCTTTCTGCTTGTATGTTTATATAATATATGTGTGTACATAAATGGTTAAATAAATAAACAAATAGA
Source organism: Tiliacea citrago (assembly GCA_963921375.1). NCBI lineage: Eukaryota > Metazoa > Arthropoda > Insecta > Lepidoptera > Noctuidae > Tiliacea > Tiliacea citrago. Next base: position 17,165,214 of record OY992792.1, read on the forward strand.
ATTGCTTAAAAAGCACAATTTCCATGGTATGTAAAAATCTGCACTTACAAATATACATGTCGCTAACTAACTTATTTAAACTTTGTATGTTTTATCAGATATAAATACTAATCGCTATCGCCTATGCAACGTAACCACAGTCAAACATGTTTAAACCCCAGATGCGATTGCCAAACACGCTCGCATCCTCTACGTCTATGTTCTAAGTTATGTGGTCTGTTTCTGCTGACTGTGTTCTATGTATTTGTATTATGTAGGTAGTAAGGGAGGGACGTGCTCAACATTCATTCTAGTTACGGGAAGGATACAATTTACATGTTTTGTTTGCAGTTAATTTTATCTAAACGTTTTGTTTACCTAATTTACGGGGTGATACTGAGTAGGAGGCATATCAAATTTGCAGGATATAATGTTTTATAGGAAACTTTAAACAAATAAAACAGTTCCTTGTACCTACCGCTAAAATTTTAATATTATACAGTTTTGCTTATATAACCACTGCAAATATTTTTTTATAGGACAACTCAATTAGTGAAAAAAAAAATTTCAATGAATATTTCGATTCCTTTTTTGCTTTCAAGAGTAAGAGTTTTTAAAAGAAAATTAACTCCTTTTCTAACTAACAACAATTAACAATTTCTTAATTAAGTGCCTACGTTACTATATCTTAGCTTTCATGAAGAAACACTAATCTCTAAAACCAGTTTCTTAAGTCAAACTGATGTTTGACTGCGTTAAAGATAAGCTTAGATACTCAATAATTCGAGTATCTAAGCTTAACTTTAACGCAATTACATAAACTAAACGACGAACTCGATAACAATTAGGTAAGTACACTTCGCATTTAAGAATTTGTTAAGGTTAACTAAATCTTATCTAAACGAGTCTTGACTCGGTTAATTAGTTAGGATGAGTTAAAACTACAAGTACCATTACCTGGTACAATATAAGTTTTGTGGGGCAGTAAGATGAATACCTACTACCTGAGGAGCTAAGAAAAGTTTGATTTTCCAGCAGTTTTCAATGAAAACTTTAAAGCAGGATGTGTCAAATATGTCATGATTGACGTAAGAAAGTACACAATAGCACAATTGTTAATATTGGTAAAAAGGTATATTATGGAAGAAAATCTTATAACTTCTGCACTTAGGTACACATAAGTTAGGATTAGGGCAAGTTATCTTTAGCTCTGCGGGTTAAAAAAGATAAAATCCTTCTTCTCGTAGTGTTAACAATTGAATCTACGCAAGTAAAGTTCCTGGACATAGCTTAGCTAGTACCAGTGGTATAAACAGTGGTTATTTCTTGGAAAGTGAAACTAGGAGCGCACTCCATGGCATTTACGTAATTACGGAACGCACGGGCCATGGTAAGGCGACGTCACCATGGCAACGCTCTGATACCTCAGAAAAGTGAAACTAAGGACGACGACCTACACCATAAGGTGTCAGACCCCATTAACGAGAAATTTATCACCAATTCAACTAGTTAGCTCCTTTTTGCTTTTCCATCACATTAATAACATCGCATTGCGTAGGTGGTTTCTTGTCTGCGTATCTTAAAACCAAGTGCAGATCTACAATGACGTTAGTGTTAATCTATCATCAGACTGTCTCGTCTAAAAAACGTTTATCTTTTTGCATTATATCGCAAAATCTTAAAAATAATCTTAACTTCAACATTTATCAAACTAAAATTACCGACTTCCGTCAAAATTAACTGAAAAAAAAACATAAGTGGCATATGTATCTACTATTTACGTAAGCAGCATCTTGATATTGAATAAGATAAATATCAGATAAAATTCGCAACTAAAATCTTTCCTGTCCAAACGTCTTTTACAATGTCAGTCTAATTAATAGTTAACGCTTTTTAGACATGGCCCTTCAATTGAGTCTAGTCAAATTATCATGATTAAAAAAAAAAAGTGGCTTGAAGGCTATAGTTACAGCTTACAGCACTAAGGCACAAAAAATATACAGCCCTATCTTAAAAACCGGCCAAGTGCGAGTCGAACTCGCGCACGAGGGCTTCCGTACCATTATCTATAAAATCGGCAAAATCACGTTTGTGGTATGGGAGCCCCCCTTAAATATTTGTTTTATTTTAATTTAATTATTTATTTTTAAAGTGAATATATAACTAAATATTCAGTGAATATTTCAAACGTCTACCTGTTACCGTTATCAATATCGAGCAAAAAAAATCACGTTTTTTCACTTAAATATTTATTTTATTCTGTTTTTTAGTATTTTTTGTTATAGCGGCAACAGAAATACATCATCTGTGAAAATTTCAACTGTCTAACGATCACGGTTCATGAGATACAGCCTGGTGACAGACGGACAGACAGACAGGCAGACGCCAGACAGACGGCGGAGCCTTAGTAATAGGGTTCCCGTGTTACCCTTTGGGTACAGAACCCTAAAAATATGAAATCGAAAGTTGAAAAGCGAAATTAACGCGACGCTCTAAAATAATGGCACATATGGTGCAACATTATGTAGGAGTGAAAGATCGTAAAAATGTTTACAACCACTGTAAATTCTATGTGGGCGTAATAAAATGTTCTTTTAGGCAGTAGGAGTATAGGTACCTATGCATTTCCCAAGTGTTCAGTAACATTTTAGGTGCTCGCAAGTCTAAAATATATTCGCATAAAATATTTTTGCGAGCATATGTGCGGTCTATGTTAGCCATAAAAAAAAACTTTACAATCCCGAGCCTTTGAAAAACCAACCTGAATCCCTTGGTGAAGAAATCTCTCGAGGTTTATGAGTTAGCGCTATCACTATTCATTTAGATACACCGTGACCCGAGGGAATACGACGATATCTTATAACCATAAATAATGAAAATCGCTGAAATCTCGATGTTTTCCCGTGTCCTGTACTCTATTATTCATGAAAACCTGATGTCATGCAATTTATATAAGCCGGCTCGGCCTTTGATGCCCTGGAGAAATTTAATTTGCACTTTTAAGCTCCGCCACTAACAAAGCCATTTTCTCCTTGGGAAACCACTATTCAAAATTTTACCTTTTATAAAAGTGGGCGACTCGGCAGCCTTGTTAAAGGCAAATGGATTCTGAGTGAAACTCAAAGAGAGGGAAACTTTAATATTTTTCAAAGCGTATTTTCCTACTTCAAGTCAAGCAGAAAATCAAAACGTTACCTACTTATTACAAAGACCTACCTACAGTAGGTACGTAGGTGCACGTAAGTTCCTATCCTTATACATACGTTTAATATTATCGCTTATAGAACATGTTCGGTTGAGTCGCCTGCGCTGAGATCAAGGGTCAATCATAATTGAATTTGTCGACTAAGGACCCTCCCTCACAAGTCAATTTATATACCTTTCTACGAACTATATTGGATTTCCAACACTATGTTCTCTCAATGTGTGTGTTCCAGCACATCCAGCGCTCCGTGGGAGGGACGCTCAATACTAAGTTAGGTAACAACTAGTTGCACACGTTTGCACATCAAAGTTCGGTGAACTACCCGTACGACCGCCCGAAACTGTTCGTGCGGGACTTGGAACGATACATTGCGGATTACTCTACAACGGGGCTACTAATTGAGGTGTTGTTAATAATAATTGTGCACCAACTTCACTTGAACCCTTCGACAGCCGCCATTACGTGTACATCACGAAGATACCTTCAACCACAGCCCAACAGCTCCGCCAGCCAATAGCTATTACATAGATTAGACATGCTCAAATTAGGTACGCTCCAAACGTACGCTTTACAATATGTAGTACCGTTTGCATACCGCAGATATTGTCAGAGTTCTATGTAAGCCCTGTAAACGTCGGAGATTTTGCCACTTATAGACTACCAGAATATACCAACATTCCTCATTTTATAGCCAATTAAAGTGGACACGTCTTAGTAAAGAAGAACGGGATGGTTGTGCAACAGTCCGCACACACTCGGCCGCAAATCATCGGACATGATTGTGCCTACGCTTAGAGGCTGACCTTTATCGCTGTCCAGGAATTAGCCAACCGGCGTGCAACACGGCTGAGGTACACCGCGGCTACACTGCACGGCTACACTGCACTAATGTAATCATCTCACATGAGGAAACAATAAGCCTATAATGAATCTGACAAACAGGGAAATGAGCTCGTCATCCTAGACACATTCGTGATGGATATCTATCACAATTTTATATGATTCCCTAGAAAGTTGACTCGAATCGTCGTCGATTTTATCGCGCGATATTGAATTTTGATTAGTTTGTAAGAAAATCGTGAGTATATGCTATGCTATGCTATGCTATGTTTCTTATAGTGTTAACTCATCTTGCAGTATAATTAAAGGCGCCGGTTATATGACACTTCATAAAGTCTTGCGCAGATTTCATGACAGTAAAATATTAATGTTCTTAGTGTTATCAAGCATCGTGAATTTCAAGCTGTGTGTGGCTACAGTCCTAAGGTAATGAATCATTGTTCAAATTATACGCCCCGGGTGCTTGATGACTTGAATTTGCGTCATTTCTGCAAACAATGATTAGATTCTACCTTTCAGGTAATTCACCGGAATTTGTTCATCATGACTATGGAATTCCAAAGTAAAAAAACAAGCTGAAATAATAATATGTGCATGTTATTGTCTTCACCTCCTTTTTTGACAACTATTACGAAGAAAAATGTAAAAGTAGGTTGTACACTATATACCTATAAAGGCTTTCCTCTATGAAATGGTAAATTAGCTAGCGAAACTCCGCAGACGTGATGGGTATCGATAACTAAAGACGATAATTTAAAATAGATGTGACCGCTGCTAGTATTGTTATTTATAGTATTAGTTGAGAAAATCTGTTTTGTTTTCTTTTAAACATTTGTTTATCGTGTTTAGATTAAACAGACAGCTAGGGTTCCGTACCTCAAAAGGAAAAACGGATCCCTTATAAGATCACTCGTGTGTTTCTGTCTGTCTGTCCGTTGGTCACAACCAATTTGCTCCGAATCTAATGGACCGATTAAGTTGAAATTTGGTATACATATCAATTTCTGTGACCCAAACACGGACTGTTACGTTAATAAATGAATTTTCAATATATCACTTTTGGGAGCGAAATAAAAAAAGAGTTTTGCACACTGTACCGTGTGTCACATCAAGTGAGAGTTTCACTCAAGTACATTTTTTTTATAATTTTAAAATAAAAAGTTCATAAGTTATATATGAAAATTGACCATTATTGACCCCCCTTATCTCCGACAGGTAGTAGGTAAACCAAAATTTAAAAAAGTACTGAAAATAGTTCTATACTTATAGATTACAGGAAAACCTATAAGTCTATATAGTCTTAAAATAACGTGGTAAATCTCCCAGTATTATGCGTACAAACTTACCTATTTGCAGTTGGAATGTATGAGAGAACATGTTTGTTATCCCAAGAACAAACTTGTTCTTGGGATAAATTCATCCCAACTACGAAACCCTTCATTGTGTGTCCGACACGCACTTGGCCGGTTTTTTTAAGCTTTTTTTTTTCAAATGCGGTCGAACCTCACAAAAAAATCATCAAATTAATTTATTTTTTGTTTTCTCATGTTTATATTAGGTTGGGGAAGAAGTCTTTTCGCATTATAGTATGTATGAACTTGTAATAAAATCTCTTTGGCTATACTATTTGTATCTGGCTGGTTTTGGTATCCTTGAAAGTTTAAATTTTAAAGGACATAATTCCAAATTCAAATTAGGAAAATGTGTGATTTTCATTTGTTTTTCGTACTGTCAAGATGAGTGAATTTAATGAAGAAATTCGATACATTTTAAAATTTTACAACAAAAAAGGTAAAAATGCAACACAAGCCGCGATGTTTATGGACCTAGTGCAGTGTCTGTGAGAGTAGCACAAAGGAGAGGTCAAAAGTGGTATAATATTCCAACGATTTTTAAACGCTAATGTGATGTACCTTATTAGAAAGCTTATTTATTATGCTACTCAATTATAGTTAAATCTGATTTTTTCAGGCGCCCGTTTTTGTGAAAAAGTGAAAAATGTTTCAATACAAACAAAACGCACATAGTCTATATTTATTCATTTCTATGCAATATAATTATTTAAATGTGGCTTATGTTTCCGTTTTATTAAATACTTTGAAATTTTATTATAATTTTAGCTGCAGCTCCATGAAATTAAGACAAAAAATATTGATTATCATGACAATGCAATAACAAAATGTTTCGAAAAAAGGCAAAGCTGTAAAGTCAGACTAAATATCCGCTGTAAATGTCAAGCCGAGTCCTGCTGACTGACGTTGTCATTGTCACGTCATTTGCCACAGGGTTGCCATACCTAAAATATAAATAATGCTTGCAAACATTTTATTTTTCAACACTTGTTTTAAAAGAAACGGGCGGCTGTAAAAAAAAATTAAATGCCCAAATACATCAAAATAATTACCCTCTTTCAGCCTATATAGGTCAGAAGGCTGTTTAAATTTTCAATTATTTTAGTACCAAGGCCCATCCATACATTTTGTGAACGTCTCCTTTGGTTTAAGCGTTTTCAATCCTGAAATTTTGATGTCGAAGACGCACGTCGCTCTGGTCGCCCTATTACGGATAAAATGGATGCCATTTTTAACCGACTTCCAAAAAGGAGGAGGTTATATGTTCGGCAGTATGTTTTTTTTTTTATTTCTTTATGTATGTTCGCCGATTACTCCGTCAATTGTGGACGGATTTTGAAAATTATTTTTTTTTATGGAAGGGTATGCTCCCGAGGTAGTCCCATTGCCACCAAATCAGAATCTGATGAGGGGATCCCATGGAAATCGAGGGAAATCCTCAAATTTTATAGGCATACGTATGGCGATTTGAGTATTTTTTTTAGTAACTCGTGCATTTGCACTCGAAAAGCACCATTTGGTGAAGTGGAACTGATGATGAAGACCACAGATGGCCACCGGAATTATAACTATTTCACCGTTGCCATTCGATTAGGCACTTTAATATGGTTGCTAAGCAATTAATGCCCTCAAAATGCATATGGTCAACTCACCATCAGTTCTTCTGGTTCTTACCAGGAGAACTCCTCAACAATTAACGCCCCTGCATCGGGAAAAGTAATATTGTGTAAAAGGTGATGAGCATTTGACATTAGGCTATTGTAAATTAGATAAATTACAAACTGACCCACTAAAAAGTGAAAAATAAAAACTTTTTACAAAAAAAAAAACATCCGACTTCCAGAAAATACACTACAAAGTGAAAAATAACTTTAATTTAGGAAGTCGGTGACAAAAAACTAAAATACAGATCCAAAGACGCCGACTTCCTAAATTAAAGTTATTTTTCACTTTGTAGTGTTTTTTCTGGAAGTCGGTTGTTTTTTTTTGTATAAAGTTTTTTTGAAAAAGTGGAGCAAGATGCATATCAGTAGTTACGACGTAGCTGAAGAACTGGGAATTGACCACAAAACAGTTTTGGCACATTTGAAAAAAACTGGGTACACAAAAAAGCTCGATATTTGGGTACCTCACGAGCTTACTGAAAGAAACCTAATGAACCGTGTACTCATTAGTGATTCTTTATTACGACGTAATGAAAGCGAACCATTTTTGAAGAAGCTGATAACTGGTGATCAAAAGTGGATCACGAACGACAAGAACGTGCGAAAAAGGTCGTGGTCAAAGGCCGGTCAGGCTTCATAGACTGTGGCGAAACCCGGGTTAACTCGCAACAAGGTGATGCTGTGTGTGTGGTGGGATTGGAAGGGCATTATTCATTATGAGCTGTTACCACCAGGCAGGACCATTGATTCTGAACTCTACTGCGAACAACTGATGAGATTAAAGCAAGAAGTTGAGAGAAAGCGGCCGGAATTAATCAACAGAAGGGGTGTGGTTTTTCATCATGATAACGCTAGACCTCACACATCTTTAGCCACTCAGCAAAAATTAAGAGAGTTTGGCTGGGAGGTGTTAATGCATCCACCGTATAGTCCTGACCTTGCACCTTCAGATTTCCACCTGTTTCGGTCTCTTCAGAATTCTTTAGGCAGTGTCAGGTTAACATCACGAGAGGACTGCCAAAACTACTTGTCGCGGTATTTTGATCCGAAGTCCCAAAATTGCTATAGCAATGGGATCATGTCCCTACCAACAAGATGGCAAAAAGTTATCGAACAAAATGGTACCTACATACTTTAGTTAAATGTAATTAGACTATATTAAAAAATGTTTTGAAATTTCTTATAAAATGCGAAGAAACTTTTTCCCCAACCTATTATAATATATTGATACCCATCACGTCTGCAGACTTTCTCTAGTTCATTAAATTTGACCGTGTAGGTATAGATACGAGCGAAAAAATATTATGGAACAGTGCAAAAAATGTAGTACTCTTTAAGATTCGGGTTTAATTACCTAACAGACAGACGACCTACCGCCAAAGAAAAAAAAATCGAAATCGTTGCTCACAAGGCAAAACAACAATAATTCAATGAGTGCCGACTGCATTCTTCCTGCCTTCACCCGACCACCTTGAATGTACTCGATTGTTTAATAAGTACTCGAGTTGCATACCTGATGCGATTAGCAATACTAATACAATAAAAATATTCGGATATTTTATACCTATTTGTAATTATTTGTATCTGGTTTCAAAACAAATGCGATTCCTCGAAGAGGCTCATGCAAATAATGAGGAATTTTGTTTATCATCGATTTTAATCGGTGAACCTACTCAATCAAATGTGCAGACTATTCATTGATATTGTTCAAAAGCAGAATGCAGTACCTAGTACTGCACTATTTTGTTTATAAACAACGCTACACACACAGTGCTTCAAAAGGGCAGAAGTAACAAAAGACACTAATCAATCTAGAAACATTATATATTTTTCTAATTATTTTTGAACACTGAATAAGATTAACATAAGCATAGTCTTTTACTCACAAATTAAACAACAGAAAGATGAGTCCATCAAGATATTCATGAAACTACGAAATTAGTCGAAACATGAAATTATACGCGGTTATTCTACGAGCGAAGAACTAGAAACAAAACAATATTACAAAATAATATTAACTCGAAGCAATTAAACTAAGAGAAGAGGAGGACGGAGAGGGGAGTTTCGGTAAAAAGAGGGCCTGCAGAAGAGTTCCAATCTAACTATCCGACTAGCTTCGCGAAACAGGCACAAATTAGATTTACACGGGCACCCAACTTGCTACTCAGAAAAACAATGTTGAGTATTTAACCTCCCGGGGAAATGAATTGCTACAATTTACCAGCACTGTGCTGTAAATTAAGGTACTTGTTGGTTTTTTAATGGAAAGCAATAAGGATTAGAATAGCCTACCTACGCGAGTAATGATACCTACCTACTAAAGTTCCTCGAGCTAGCATTTAATGGGAAAAATATTCACCAGCATTTTCAGTTTGTCAATCAACAGTAGTGATTCTAGGAATATTATGGTGATGATCATGGTCTTGTAATAAGCAATTAGGGCTTCCAGTAGACGCAGTACCTACTTATGGATTGGTGGTCCATTTCTATATAGGTTGCATGCGATTCAAAGGAGGTACTCTTTACATTCCGTAGTAAATATCAGTGTATATTCAGTATTAAAATGATCAGAAATCCCTATAGAATTGATAAGTTGCCAAACAGTTCGGATATCCACAAAGGTTTCCGTACCACAATGACATTGAATGCAAGTGCGCAATTAATTCACTTTGCATAGAAATCATGACTCGAATCAGCCGTATGATTATCATTAATAATACTCATCATGATTTTTTACGGTGGATCATTACATGCCGGAATGTTCTGTACCTACATCAACAACCTTTAATAAGTGAGGACTAATAAAAAAGTGTCCTTATAAATATTGTATGGTCCGTTCTAACCGATGACATGGTTTAGGAAGTTTCTTAATAAAATTACAATAATAACGGTTCTTTGATAGATCTCTATTTAACCAAGTATAATAATAATCTCTTTGAAACAGGAAATGTTCCTACACCAATGTGTCAGTTAATCGTTCGTCCTGGGGGCCAAGTCTGCTATTTTCAATGATTGGTCATTGTGACGACCATACCAAGGCAACACTATGACCATTGTGCCAATAGTTTGTAACCTCCTAAATTCATAATGGCGTGACAGTGGCCCATAAGGAACTCAAAATAATAGGAGCTTGTCAGTACGAGATTACCAAATACAGACAATTTTTCCAATGGAGTATCAGTGGCACGTCATCGGAAAATCATAAAGACGCCTTTCAATTAGGAGATTAGCAAAACTGTCAAACTCTACAACTATGGTGCCAACGATCGGTCATTCGGTCACAACTGCGTTAGCAGACTTGGCCCCCTGTCCATTAATGGACAGGGGGCCAAGTCAAAAGATCACTTTGATATACAAGTATGCAAAGCCACAGTATATCGCATAACAACATACAGCGAAACTGTAAAATTTGTCATTTTGCAACGTTATTGGATAACAGACATATTGTGAAAAACACCTGTGCTCATAGTAAGTTTACATGCTATACGAATCTGAGCATTTTTACACTCACTGTGCAAGAAAATTGCTTATTCGCAAAATAAACATTTTTTTTCTCGACGGTTGTATGGCGCATTGTTTCAAAGTCTCACGTTTAGAGAAGTAAAAAGTGTATAATTTGAAAATAATTCCGTTGGTAGGTACGGGAATGTACGCTATGGACGTGTTTTTAATAATGCCTATAGATATAAGTCAGGTACCTAACGCTTTTTGCGATTCAGAATTTGCTTTAAACCCGTAAGTCTGTTGTATCTGCACTAACCCGTAATACACGAACGTGTATAGTCATGGTCAGATCTGGCTAAGGTTTTTATAAGTAGAGAAAGTTAACTATGCTTATTATAATATATTCCTCAGGGATGCTGATGCAATCGTTCCCAACGTGACCACGAGAGAAAGAAGCGGTTGAATCCTTAATCAAAAATAATTCCACTGATACTAACTCTACCACTTAATTTCAATATATCACAACGAATCTCTCACTTGCATGTCCCCAATCAAGCCTCTCCACAAAAGGAATTGATAAATCTAGGTCAATATCTAGTTCCTCACTTGTAAACTGACACATCTATACAAAGATTGTTCGTGAAGTGGCAAAAAAATTGCCGGTCTGCTATAGATTGTAGGTGGAGGCTGTTTGTCCAGGGCGCGTAGGACATATTAATTAAGATTATTTCAGTGCAATATTTATTAAGAATGATCTAATTAATGAAATACTTGCCGAAACAACCGCAAAGCATCGTATTTCACGCTCAGTTTCACGTGTCAGAGTAGATAGTACGAAACCAGTCGTTAGCTTTAATTGGCAACGTGTGACCCGTATTGTTGGGATTTTTTATAAAACAATGAATATTTGTACTAGAACTGATTCTGATCGAGTATCGTAATGTTGGGGCGCATTGCTGTGTAGTGTTACGTTGTTTGTGAAAAAAAAATTCAAAGCAAGTCGTTTTGCGCCTATTTACTAGAAGTAAATTGTAATTTGTTTAGTGACGAGAGTTGTCTAGACGACTAATTACAGTGAATCAAATATATGACTTCATACATGGTCAAACACCTAAAATCATGTCTGCTTCAAATAAAATACTAACCATGCTCCTCAAAATATATACAGCAATGCTATTCTGTAACCATCTCACCGTGAATACTTGGTGAAGTGAGCGTGGAGTGAACTGTCAGTGAGGGATTGACACTTTAATAAGTCACTTCAAGCTCACTTCACCTACGTTTGCACGGTGATATTTATTCAGAATAGATCGGCAGATACCACCGTGCACCGTGGCTATCACTTGAGAAGAGCTCGTGAACAGTTAAATCATTAAAAAAATCTTTATTTGACACTTTTCTTATAAATATGTTTTCAACAACAACTTCAAAACTAAAAGGTTTGCAGTTTATTTAATAAACCTTCACACAAAAATCTCCCATTCAGAGTTTAACCATAATTGTCAAAACAAGTTAGCTGAGCTCGATTTGCATATCAATTAAAACAACACCTTGGTTGCAGAACTGGCCCTAGCAGCCTAACAACGAGCCTTTTACCCGATGATTGGCGAACCATTCCGCATTCTTGTCTCCAGCGGCCGGCGCAAGCGCAAGCCCACGCTTCCCTTTACTAACCAATCTAACCATTCCACGTTTAAATATTTTGAAACCTTTGCCCTTTGGGTTTAAAGAGAAAAATAAAAAGAAGTTCAGTTTTTTTAATTGTGGGAAATAGTTGCAGAATGTCGTCACAGATTTTAAGCTGCGTATTGAATTTCATAAGTTTCGTTACGCAGTCCATTGCGTGTTTTATTTGAAACGATCATTATCAATTTATGTAATTGTTGCGTTGAGAATTAACTAAAGTTATACTGACATGTAATACTTCAATTTATCTCCTGATTCTGCACTTATTTTTGTATTGTTTGTACTCGCGAAGTCGCGATTTGCTCTATGAGCATCAAGGCTATCTTGATAATGATTTCAACTGATTTAATTATAATGTGATGAGATGTTTATGTAATTTACGTAAGAACAATAACATAAACATCATTTTGTAAAGGCATTGTTGATCTCACCTGTTATTGTAAACACAAAGGAATGCGGTATTTTTTTGTACAAACTCGTAGAGTAGATTCCCTTTCAATTAGAAAACTAATTGTAATAGACCCTGAACCTTCAAAATATGTATTTGAGTCATTACTATCAGCAACGGAAGTGACAATAACCTTGTTACGGGTGTCGGCTCCCGATCGGAAGGTCATGGGTTCGAATTGAGTATAGTCGAGGGGCCAACATAACGATTTCACACAAATTGTTCACTTTTTTCTCCGATCTTTTCCGATTCTTTATTGGCTACGCCCGCATCGAAACTTTACGCTTAATTTAGGGACTTTGAGAGTTTTGTTGTTCAAACGAATTATAGGAAATGTGTGTCTTGGTAAAAAATAAAATGGAGAAGGCTATAAGATAAATAATTTTATTTCTGTAAGTAGGTTTGTAAATAAACACTTTTACACGTCAATCCTATTTTAAAAACTAGATGAGGCGGTTTGCTATCTGACTACTCTGAGAAGAAAGGCCGAAATAAACTCAGAGATCACAGTCTCTTTTAAAGTCCAATCTTGGTCAGATCATTTGAGGACCATGCAGATTGGTGTCTGGAATGGTCTTTTGAGGTAAGAACCACACAGTTTTGAGTGGACCTGTCAAGTCAGTGTACGCATTTGGCAGTTATCGTGCAGCTCAACTCAGGACTTAAGGAGCTCAGATTCAAATGTTGGCAGACTGTGATACTTAAGAAAAACTGTCCTTAGGTCTCAATTTCACAAGTAATTTTTATCAATCTGGAGATTCTCAACGGAATGGAACGGAATTGTATCATGACCACCAACTTTACATTTTAATTCCACAATCCATCCAGTTTCGCCGCCCTCGCAAACAAAGGACGGTGTCGTGTTTGGATTACTAAACATCCTGCAATCAAGGAAACAACTCGACAACTCAACTTGAGAGTTGCGAACAGGATACTCAATTACATAATTAGTTCGGACTTACAGGATAAGTATAATAAAGGAGGATAGCCCTTCAGTTGTTGGGTTGGGCCCTTTCTTTGATGTGTACAACAACTATTAAACTCGTAAAAACTGCAATTTTTCGTAATACTTAGATGAGGACGGCCCTTTACTGCTAAAGTTTAGTAGTATCGCAAATAATTGAAAATAGAAAACACGAAATCGTTCCTTGACACAATATTCCAGTCATTTGGTAGTTTTATATGCAAAGTTTTCCAGTGTTTTGAAAATTAATGATTATATTGATTTCGGCGTGCACTATTCGAATTTTCATTTTGCCACCTCGTATCTTTACCGCTCGCGCCGCCATATTGGGAAAATGGCGCCCAAAAACACGTTTTTGAGAATATCTCCTTTCCGTTTAGGCCAAATAACTTATTTTCACGCCATGCAGCAACGCGGAAAAGATGGCAAATGGCATGGCAAAGTGAAAATTCTAAATCGAAATCCATAAAATCACCAATTTTCAAAACTCACGAAAAACTTTCTAGGTAGCTAATCCACTTTTGAACACCAAATCCCTATACTACAATGAAGATTCGCTCATTTTTGTGTTGGATGAACTTTAGGAATCTATTTTATTTAGTTACATAGAGGCCAGTGTGTAAAGCAAACATGAAATGGGAAACAAACTTTCTAGTTTCGACACGCGTCGCATCCCACCCCTACTTAAGCATCATAGTGAAACAGGACCATATATATCTATATTCATCAAAATTTCAAACCGTGGTCACAAGGACGATACATTTATTCTAATTTATGTGTAGGTAACACTTCAGTCGTGTCCATTATAATAGCCGTATGGCAAAATTCGAGCACATAACAATTAAGGTCACTTGGTGCGAATAACAAACTATTTTCGTCCACATCAGATGCTGACATTAACACAATAGAATGCAGAACTATTGTATATACATGTGTGTTTAAGTATAGACAACTATTAAATAACGATTCTATGGGTATAGCTAACACAAAAGTTGGTATTATTGTACTTTCCTTTTTTTTGTGGGAAATTATCAAATAACTTCTCCCGCTCTTGGTGGAGTGGGAGGCCGTGTCAGACTTTAACTGACTAAAACCCACCCGTGTTCCGTCAGATGCCTGTGTGCCAGGGCCACGATATCCCTTTCGGAGAGACTCATAACCCTGGCAGGATTATTGTACTGTCCTAAAGAGACTATCTTGCGTAGAACGCTACGGGATCGCATGAGCTGGAGTCTATGAAATGCATTTCCTAATTGCAATTGTTGTCTATGGATCTTACTCAAGACTCAAGCATTACTTGAAACTAGTTTCAACCAATCAAATGGCTCTAAACGAGTCTTAAGTAGTGCTTGACTATTGAGTGAGGTTCTGTAATACGGGCCTATGTCCCTAACCAGGCTTTTAAGGTTTTTATAACTTCAGGAAGCTAACCCTTTTTGTAAAGCTATTGTTTCCGACTCGCGGCATATAATATCTAAAACCATCAAAGGTACGGTAAGGTAAGGATACTTTTACATACGATACGTAAGGCACCATCTTCCCAGGGGCACTGTAAATGTTGAGTAAGGGATTTTCGGGTTCACGGTTTGCAGCATTAATAATAATATCCTCTGAGAAAACCTTGTGTTTCTCCAAGGGCTGACGGGAAAAGGCTCATATAATAACTAGCAAACCGATGTTCCTCGTAAATCTTTAAAGTAAAAACTTAAAGTCTAACCAGAAATTGCTCTAATTTTTTTATTGGATGCGTCATCAAGGCCGCTTATCTCTGAAATCACGGTGGAAAAGCCGTATTGTCAACGTAAACAAACAGTTTACTTATCATCAATCTTACTCAGTATTCAGGCTGAAGGACTTACCTGGAACAGAAAGATACATAAAATCAACAAACGAGTAGGTAATGAATTTAAGCAGATGATACAAATGTTTGCTTATAATACAAGTTTTCATGTTAATACCATGCCTGTTCATAGTTTCAAGTCTGAATGCCAGTACGAGACACTTTTGCTTTGAAACAAGACAATTATTGTTTGCACACCCGACGAAGTTTTCCGTCAAACAATGTTTCATATTACAAAACATTCAACAATCGTACTTTGCTGCCTGTAACTTTACTGAAACTTCGACATTTCTGCTAAATGAACCAACATCTCGTTACTTAGTGCAAAAGAAACAGAGACAGTTTTTTTTAGTAGATGCTGCTTGATAATTAAGGGACAATGCATACAACTATGCAGATCTTGATAAAGTTTACATGCTGCCTTACACTTGTTTGTTGTAACTATTATCAAAGCTGGCATCAATACGAGTACACGTAAGGAATGCTATTGTTCAGCATTATTTGTATTACTTTCTAGCTTATTGTATTCAGTAGGTAGGTAATTGTGATCATTTGCACGTATAAGATTTGAATGTAACAAATAACAACAAGTTTAGTCACGTCAAACAAGCGGTCAGCAGGTCAAGTGGAAGCGGGAGCTTATGTTTTATTTATGCACGTAGGTAAACTATACGTACGGTCTCTGCTTCAGTTGGTATCTCTGACGCATTGTGACGACGTTTGACTAGAGGAAGGTAATGCTTGTAACACAGTGTAGAAGGCGAGATCACTATAACATGGGTTATTCACTAGATAACCGCACAGGACGCCGGGGAGTCACAAGCGGTGCCATCAATCGGCACGAGCACGGGACCGCGACCGAGCCGACACTGGACAACTTGTTTTTAGAAAATTCGCAATTGGATTGTAAAAGTGCTAAATTGTCCGACAATTACGACAGGCGAGGATGTAATTAAGCATTACGGGTGAACGTGTATCAGTCGGTGGGTTGGGCGCGCGACTGCGGCGGGCCTGCGCGGGCGCACCTCGCCCGTGTCCGCCGCGCCAGCCCGTGGCGTGCAATCAATTTATGCAAATTACCGACGGGACGGTCTGCTCGCACGTCCAATTGACTATTAGCTATACCGGGAACGCTGCGAGATACAAACGACATTGATGCCTGTTATCGAGATAAATAATTTAACACATTTAGAAATTCAGTTATTAAGTACGCCGAGCTCGAAGTGTGCCAACTAGGCGAAATAAATTTAGTTGTGGTAACAGCCTGACTGCTGTCACAACAGTGTTCGCAATTCGGCAACGGTTCCGCTTCACTGGATGTTTATAAATACTGGTAAATTTATTACACGGATTTACCTATACTTAACTAATTAGCAACTGATAACAGTTCCGCAGTTTTGTGAAACTAAGTCACGTCATGAAAACTTATTTTATTTATTTATTTTATTATTTATGTACACACAGTAAAATATATTCTTCTAGCAGACCTGCGAAAGGAGAAATGAAAAATAAATGTAGAAAGTAGTGTGTATGTGTGTAGTCTGTAGTGTGTGTGTGTGTGTAGTGTGTGTGGGGGTGTGTGTGTTTATTCACCTGCAGATTTAATGCCTCAGAGGCTTATCATTTATAATTCTTGTTTATAACCTCTATATATCATATAACTATTAAGTACTGAATAAATATTTGTAAAAAATATAAAAAAGATGTAGTTTTATTTTTGTTGATAAGACTTTTCTAGAAGACCTGGATGCGTACCGCCAGGGCTGACTCGAGGTGGCGCTGGAAACGAGTTTCTGGGAGGACTTGCTTTTGCCCAACAGTGGGAGCTGTCCCACTGCTGGGAAAAGGCCTCCCCTATATAGTATACAGTCTCGTTATAATTTAAAAATTAAAATAAAAGTAAAAATTGTAAAATCTTTTAAAAATACATGATTTTTACAGTATAACGAGAATACGGCGAATGATAATAATTTGCATCACTCTCGTGATGCAAATTATTATCATTCGCCGTATTCTTTCCGACCGTGATGCTTTCAACCAAAATAACTAGACATGAAATATTGCATTTGAATGAATGATCAATTCAAACAAACTCCGAATAATAATTTGAATAATGCTAATAAGTAGTATCGAATCGAGGGTTTAAGTTTTATTACATCACGAATATTAAATGATAACTGCCCAATATTATTATTGTAATTGCATGGTATACCTAACGTTGATTTTGATGTAATAAATAATATTAGATTCGAAATTGGCGAAGATTTAATCCATCTGGATACTCCAGTCTCTAAAAAGAATTCCTTCAAGAAAAAGATCGGCTTGTCTTGTTTTGCTAAGTACATGCCCGCTTTCTCTACTTTTCAAAAGATGATTGATGACCGACGTTATGAATCGTAATATTAATAAATAATTATATATAATAAGGACATGGGCCGAAAATGTTGTCAAGCTTTAACACCCCCTATATTGTGGTAAATTCCCAGCATATGCACTCATATTGTTATAATCACACCATTATATGATAAATTATATTTGCAGGCACTTATTACTATTTTCACCCTTGGATTGTAGTCGCAATGAAGTCTCCCCATTATCAATATTAAAAAAAATATTTCAAATCAAAAGTCATTTATTCAAACTAGGCTGATAATCAGCACTTTTCGAACGTCAAAAATTACATAAGACAGTCCCCCAAAAACGCCCACCCTTCACCACTTCCTAGTGCTTTAGTTGTGAAGAAGAAGTGGCGCAACAAACTCCCCAGCAGCACAGCTGTCTGTTCAGATATAAAACTTGAATATATACAATAAAATGTAAAAGAACTTTTATTACGCAACAAAACATTAAATTAAATTATTTGCCATAATTATGTTAGCTAGCACAGGCCACTATGCCAAAAAAAACTTAAAAATCGTCGAAAACTATACTAACTACTAACAAAACCAAATATTTTAACACAGTGTCATCCTGCACCGTGAAAAGTACTTAAAATTATAAATCCGTACTAATTACTAGTAACTCGTGCTAAGTTAAGTCGTGCTGACAACATAATGCGTTCGTGTAATCATTACTTTACTGTGCACTTTGCACATTCATTAGTAAACGACTGTTCATAAACATACCTAATAGATAAAGCCCAAATAAACGTCGTATTTATGAGAACAGTACAATTGTTTGTAGGCCACAAACATATCAATTGATAACTATAACAATGTAGGTACGTATTAGAATAACAAAGACGATATTTATTAGTTAACAACTAGTCTTTAGAAAATGTGAACGAACTTTTAAATAGAAATCACTACTTCTATTCTCATTTTTCGATAAAGCTGTTTATACAGGGTTAAATTAAATTAGCTAGCTAAACTCCGCAGACGTGATGGGTATGGATATCTAAACACGAAAAATGAAAAAGATGATATTTTTTTTGCAGGCGAATAACGCTGTGTGTTGTTTACTGGAAGTATGAGTTGAGAAAATATGTTTATTTTTCGTTTTTAGTTAAATTTCACATTTTTATGGGTATCAAACCCATAAAAATGTGAAATATAAAGTAAAAAAAAAAAAAAACTGATTTTTTAAACAGTAATTTCAAGGGACTACACTACGCCGCCATGGGATCTGGAGGCAAAAGTCCTCGCGCACATCTGGGAGTGGCGCGAGGAGGCGAAACGCCGGGGTGAAACTCCGCTGCCGCGAGAAATCATGGCACAGCGGACAGAGCTCCGGCGGGATCTCATGGCGACATGGAGAGTGCGATTGTCGCAACCCAGCGCTGGGCACGCCACAATTGTGGCGATAAGTCCCCTCTTTGAGGAGTGGCTAGAGAGGCGCCACGGCGTCCTCACCTTCCGCTTGACGCAGGTCCTCACCGGACACGGTTGTTTCGGGAGGTTCCTGTTCAGGATAAAGCGGGAGGAAACGCCCGGGTGTCACCACTGTGTGGATCGCCCGGAGGACACGGTGGAGGTCTGCCCGGCTTGGGCGGAGCACCGCCGTGTCCTCACGGAGGCGATCGGCGGCGGTGATCTCTCGTCCGGGCCTGGTTCAGGCCATGGTTCGGAGCGAGAGTGCATGGGAGGCCGTCACCTCCTTCTGCGAAGCAGTAATGCTCGCGAAGGAGGAGGCGGAGCGCGTGAGGGAGAGGCAGGGTTCGCGCCCTCACGTCCCTAGTCGCCGCAGGAGACGCCCTGGGCGTCGGGAGTCGCAAGCCGATTTCCGGCCACCGTAGGCGCGGGCTTGCGGACGGTGAGCGATGGGTAGCTCGCCGTCCGATAAGGACCAGGCCCGGGTCGACGGCGCCTCGTGTTCCACGCGCGCCTCAAAGAGACGTCAGCACGAATTGACGGGGTCCATTAGGGCCAATGCGTGCCAGGGTTGCGAGTTTGTCCGAAAGGGATATCGTGGCCCTGGCACACAGGCAAATGAAGGAACACGGGTGGGTTTTAGTCAGTAAAAGTCTGACACG
Source organism: Tiliacea citrago (assembly GCA_963921375.1). Classification (NCBI taxonomy): domain Eukaryota; kingdom Metazoa; phylum Arthropoda; class Insecta; order Lepidoptera; family Noctuidae; genus Tiliacea; species Tiliacea citrago. The sequence continues at coordinate 17,185,107 of OY992792.1, forward strand.
TCCTCCCGCTCCGCCCAGAGCGGGAGAAGTTATTACTTCACTACCGGCGGTTGATGAGTCCAACAAAAAAGTCATCAAATGAATTTCGTTTTTGTTTTATTATGTTTAGATATCACGTCTAAGGAGTTTCGCTAGCTAATTTAATTTGACCCTGTATAGTAAAATATGTTTCTGTGCCCCGGAAAGCACGTTAATCCGTCGGTCCCGACTGTCATTCGTTGATATTTGACAGTCGTTACGGGTCGTCGGAAGCCCGAAAGTCTGACGACCAGTCTTCCCAAAGGGTATCGTATTACCGAGTTACTGGGTTGTGGAGGTCAGATAGGCAGTCACTCCATGTAAAATACTGGTATTCAGCAGTATGCGGATAGACTGGAAACCGGCTCCAAAATAGTTGGGAAAAGGCTAGGTAAATTGAGATAGTAAAAAATAAGAACCGACTACCAAAAATAACACTACAAAGTGAAAAATAACTTTAATTTCGGAAGTCGGTCTTTGGATCTGTATTTGAGTTTTTTGCCACTGACTTCCGAAATTAAAGTTATTTTTCACTTTATAGTGTTATTTTTGGTAGTCGGTTCTAGTTTTTTGTAAAAAGTTTATTATTTTACACTTTTTAGTGGGTCAGTTTTGAATTTATCTTAGTTACAATAGCCTAATGTTAACTGCTCATCACCTTTTACAAAATATTGATTTTCCCGATGCTGGGACGTTGATTGTTGAGGAGTTATAAATTGCTTAATCGCAACCCGTTAAATAGGGGTACTCATTATTATAAAAATGAGTGGGGTACTCATTTTTATAATAATGAGTACCCCTATTTAACGGGTTGCGATTGCACATATGGCCACCGGAACAATATATTGTTCCGGTGGCCATATGTGGTCTCCATCATCAGTTCCACTTCACCAAATGGTGCTTTCCGAGAGCAAATGCACGAGTTACTTGTGTTGTATTTTAATAGATTTGAAATGTGGCTTCAATTACCCGCCGCCGACCAGCTTTGCGCCCAGGATGTTGAAGCAGCTCCGATTCGTCCCGGGACGGGCTGATAGTTTTTACGGGTTTCACAAGGTTTAGGCCGTATTAATGGGAAGTTATATGGTTCAGGCACTCAGGTTTTGTTAGTTTAGTTAATTTTGAGCGCATGCAATGACGGCGTTGCAGGCTCCGCTCGTTCGGTTGTGCTACTGACATTGGCGCCACGCGCGCGGGCGGGGGCGCATCGGGAACTTTTCAACTCGCGCACGTTGATTGGCGCCGAGATGAGCCGTTGGCAGGTTTTGGCGGGATTTATAGTGGAAGCCAAAGCAAAACCCAACATTCCCCCCAACGAAATCCGCCAGGATTTCCCGGTTATAAGGTCATTTGACATGGTTGTCAAAGTGTTGAAGTGTTGAATAACAATATTTAATTAGGTAAGCATTGTTGAAAACATGTGATAATGTGTAATATATAATTGTGTGAGTAGTGGACTGTATAAACTTAATTATCTACGTTAAACTATAGTTTACTTAACTAAATAGTGGACTCATTCAATTTTCCGAATGAGTGCCTAATGAAATACAAATAAATATATTTAAGATTATTCCTGCTCCAAAGGGAGCGGACTAAGCTTGACCACGGGGCGAGTACGAGTAATGACGTTGTTCTTGGTACGAAGACCGACCACGCGTATGATGCCATCAGGCCCCGGATATAGTTTAATAATTCGACCTAAGGCCCATTGAAGAGGAGTTTATGAGTACCAGGTCTCCTTCTTTCAGATTGCGACAACCATCCAACCACTTCTGGTGTTGTTGGAGCGTGTGCAGGTAGTCTCTCCGCCAGAGTCTCCAAAATTGCTGCGACATTTGCTGTACCGCTTGCCAACGATTCAGCTTCGATAGAGGAGAATTCGTCAAGTCGTACTCGGGAGCTTCTAGAAGTTCTCTACCGATCAGAAAGTGCGCCGGTGTGAGCACTTCGAACTCACTGGGATCTGAAGATAATGCACACAGCGGTCGTGAGTTTAACACTGCTTCGACGCGTGCAAAAAGGGTGGTAAGCTCTTCGAATGTAAGGGCTCTTTCGCCTACAGTTGAGTCTTTGCGGATTTTATTGCTGCCTCGTACTGCCTCCAAAATGGCTGCCTGTGGGTGGATTATGCTTCCACGTCACTTTGCGTGTCGTAAAGTTGCAAGAAATCTCATCAGTATTAGCTTCAAGGAACTGAGACACATCTGCCAACTGTTTACCAGCTGCGACGAAGTTTGTGCCGTTGTCAGATACTACAGCACTACACAATCCAAGCCTGGCGGTGAATCGATCGAATGACGCGAAGAAACATTCTGTGCTCAGAGACGAGAGCGTCTCCACTTGGAGACGCTCTCGTATTTGTTTGTTGCGCAACTCGTGCAGTGCACTTGCACTGCACGAGTTGCGCAACAAACAAATACGCATAGATATGATTTTACGGTACGAGTATTCCTACGAGTTGACTCCTTTGTATAGAAAGGGCCACCGATATCAACACCGACCGTGTGAAAGGTATGTATATCTTGAGTTCTAAATCTGGGCAGTTGGCCCATAATGGGTTGCCAGGACTTAGGCCTGACCTTAAAGCACGCAATACATTTACTAGTTCGCGATCTTATTACACTACTAGCTGATACTATCCAGTATTTTTGACTTAATTTACCTTGAAGAGATCGCGGTCCTGAATGTAAGTAAAGTATATGGTAATAATAATCGATAAGACTATACGTGAGATTAGATTTTTTAGGAAGCAGCACTGGATGCTTCTTATCATACGGTATCCTAGATTGCGAAAGTCTGCCCTCCACCCTGAGGAATTTATTCGCGTCTAAGAAGGGGCTGAGCTTTCGTACATTCTGATGAGGTTTCTAGCCTTTTGACAGCGCTATGATATCCTCAGTAAAGTGATGTTGCTGTACCGATTTTATCAAACTGTTATGTGCCTTGCGCAGATCAACTATCGTGAGCCCAGTACGTTTGTCTCTGGGTAGTCGACAGTTACGGATGAACTGGTGGATACGTGCGACCACGTGCCACAGTTTGTTGAAACTGGAATAACACTCGGTTAATTCGTATATTGCGTCGGTTGAAGCTTCAGTGGACACCAAGCTCTTTGACTCGATAGAAGGCTTAAGCTCCAGTGGATGGTCGTCCCTGAACTCTTCTATGGAACGAATTGGCCAGTTGTCTTCAGAGAGCCACTGTGGACCATTGAGCCACTCTGGCATTGTGAGAAGGGTCGAAGGTAACGCGCCACGAGAACACACATCGGCTGGATTACTCACTCCACTGACGTGGAACCAACAGCTACTGGGAACTGTGTCCAGTATCTTGGTCACGCGGGTCGCAACAAATATTTTCAATTTATAGCCAGGAGTGTTCAGCCATACTAGAACAACTGACGAGTCTGTGAACAACAGAATCTCGTCAACTTGCGTTCTGTTAAAATATTTTTGACGTATTTGACTAATTTAGACAATGAATGTGCCGCCATCAACTCTAAGCGGGGTATCGATAAAGTTTTTAAGGGCGCGACCTTAGATTTAGCTATGAGAAGGCTGACCTTCTGTTCATTTTCTATGTTTGTGGTTTGTAAGTATATAACAGCGGCATAACCAAGGGTCGACGCATCGCAAAATCCTAGAATTCGACAGAAGGCATTTTGCCTGACCATGGCATGTCTATCATGTTTAAATTCTGAAAGGAGAGGCAGTTCCCGCACGAACGCAAGCCATTCTGCTTCAAGATTCGCAGGTAAACGTTGGTCCCAGTGAAGCTGTAAAGCTCAAAGTTTCTGCATGAAGCACTTGGCATAGAACACACAACGGGCTACGAATCCTAGTGGGTCGAACAAGCGTCCTATCTGCGATAGAATAGATCGCTTTGTGACCTCTTGATCTAATGGTGCAATCCGAAACGAGAAACAGTCAATAGCCGGCTGCCACTGGAGACCAAGTACTTTAAGTGACAGATTCTCCTCATCATCAAATTCGATAGATGTCTCACGGTGGTCTTCTGGTACGGCTGCTAATAGTTGAGGACAATTACTCGACCATTTTCGAAGTATGAACCCTGCACGTTCTAGTATAGCTCGAAGATCCGTCTGCAGCTGTAGTGCAGCGTCGACGCTAGGCTCTGACCATAACAAATTATCCATGAAGAATGCTGTCTTCAAGACACGCGCGGCTGCCGGATACGTGTCCGCTTCAGCATCTGCTAACATGTGCAACACCTTGATGGCTAGGTACGGACTGCTGGCTACACCGTATGTGACTGTGTTGAGCTTGTAAACCTGCATGGGTTGATCTGCTGAGACTCGCCACAAAATGTGCTGATACGGCCGTTGCTCTTGGTGAATGAGGATCTGCCTATACATTTTACAGATGTCTGCTGATAGACATACTTCCTAAAGTCGGAAATTGATCAAAATGTTATTAATGTCTGCTTGAAGTTTTGGGCCCGCCAATACTACATCGTTAAAAGATTTTTGAGTGGTGGTTTTACATGACGCGTCAAACACTGTTCTCAATTTTGTCATAGTGCTGGATGGCTTGTGGATACAAAAATGCGGGATCAAATATTTGGAATCCACGTCTTGTATCTCTCCTAAGCATGTCATGTGCCTTAAAGCCTCGTATTCAGCCATGAACTTTTGATACTCGGACTTGAGCTGAGGCTCTCGATTCAGTCTTGCCTCTAAGTTGACCAGGCGACGCACTGCGCCTTGTCTGGATTCGCCAAGATCATGGTCGGGTCGGAGCGGGTATTTCACCACGAACCTACCCGTCTCGTCGCGACGACAATCTTTGGCGAACAGCTCTTCAGCTAAGGCGTCGTCCGGTTTCATGGTTTTTTCTGACGGTATGTTCTCAGTATCCCAGAACGCGTTCATGATCTGATCGAGATTAGTTGAACTTGTGAGACCGCAGAAAGAATTGTCCAAGCTGGCAGAGGTAGCTGACGTCATCGAGTGCCGCGGATTCCGTTGGTCGAGAACTACTTGACCGGTAATTACGTATCCAAAGATGGATTCGATAGCGACAGGCAACCCAGGTTGAGAAGGTAAGATCTTGTCACCGCCGTAAAGATATGGGAAAAGATCACTAGCAATCAGCATTTCGACTGGTGCCGGTTTGTTAAAGACAGGATCTGCCAAGGCAAGATGTTGATATTGATTAAATATCTTGTATGTACTGTTGGCAGGTTGCCAGCAATATTGGCCACAACAACAGCATCAGTGGTAAGCACTGGAATACTGGTGCCACGTACATACATTTACGTAATAGATTAGGCTTTTCTATAGTTTACTAATAACACGATGTAATTAAATAAAGTGACTTATTTGAAGCACACATAGAAATATTACAATTTATGACAAAACGTTTCGAATTCTAGAACAAGTAGGTACGTACCAATGGCGGCTACGAAATAACAATGTGTTATTGTAATGAGTTTACTGAGTTTGTATGACCATATAACTGGGTTATCTCGGCTCGATATGACCAAAAATGTGTTGTATTTGAATAGATTTGAAATGTGGCCTCACTTACCCGCCGCCGACCAGCTCTGCGCCCAGGATGTTGAAGCAGCTCCGATTCGTCCCGGGACGGGCTGATAGTTTTTACGGGTTTCACAAGGTTTAGGCCGTGTTAATGGGAAGTTATATGGTTCAGGCACTCAGGTTTTGTTAGTTTAGTTAATTTTGAGCGCATGCAATGACGGCGTTGCAGGCTCCGCTCGTTCGGTTGTGCGACTGACATTGGCGCCACGCGCGCGGGCGTGGGCGCATCGGGAACTTTTCAACTCGCGCGCGTTGATTGGCGCCGAGATGAGCCGTTGGCAGTTTTTGGCGGGATTTATAGTGGAAGCCAAAGCAAAACCCAACATTACTATAAAAAATACCCAAATCGCTATAGGTTTGCCTATAAAATTTGAGGGTTCCCTCGATTTCCATGGGATCATCTGATTCTGATTTGGTCGATTCAAAATCGGTCCATAATTAACGGAGTAATCGCGTAACAAACATACAAAAAAAAAAACAAACTGCCGAATTGAGAACCTCCTCCTTTTTGGAAGTCGGGTAAAAATGAAATTAAACTCTGCCTTTGTACCGTCAAATTCTACAAACAATACATCGTTATATTTAGATGTAAGTGTAGCTATTTAGAAGGTACTTACTTATGGTTAGCACACAAACAAGTGAGACCACAAAACTGCAAGCAAAACGACATTGTATTAAGAAAAGTGGCGAAAACCGACGAGTAGTTTAGAAATAAGAGAAAGGTGACAACGAAAGTGTTTGTCAGACATCTCTGATGTTATCGTAAATAGAAAATCTGTACGTGAGATGACTAAGTGCTTTATTTCTAGTAAACTATGATGTATTTCATGACACGTTAAATTAAATTCATCAGAGAAATTGCTATAATCAGTAACTGGAGTCTGTCAAGGAAAGATAAACATAGTTTTTGTAGAAAGACGCTACTACGGATTCCAAAAAGTATTCTACTTCATCCAATGTGAGGTGAATTAATTACAGATTTCAATAAAAAAATAAAAATGCTTAGAACAGACATGATATTTTTTTTCGAATTACCTTTCTGTCAGATCAGAGTTCATTTCTAAATTACGCTACAATAAAACATCTCGAAAAAGCTTAATCAAATCCAAAATATTTCATAAATATATGAATTTTTGAACCTTACAAAGTTACGTCAAAGGGTCATTGACACAAAAATATTTTCCCGCATGTGTAGATGTCAACTGGCAGACAGACGCACAGACAGACGGCAAATAAAGTGGAGTGGTGCACTAATGAAGCGCAGCACCCGCCAATTAGCCAGGCTCGGCCATGCAACATGAGCTTAAAATCGCTCAAACTCAAAATGAATTAAACGCCACTAACATTTAGATGCATTCTTCCTTTTAAATCATCTGGTTTTTAATATTTTTTGCCTTTATCTAACAAAATTACCGAGTTTTCACAAATGTTTTTGAGCTTTGTAACTTTCTGATGAGAATGACCAGAACATCGAAAGTATAAAAATACCAGTCTATTATTGTCCAACTACACGGAAAAGTGTATTGAACAAAATTGGCATCGACTTGAAATTATTTATGGGAGTTACTAACTATAATGATTTTAATCAAATAAATAACCTTTAATTTGATTTCAGACATACAGTAATTAACATACAAACAAACAACTTTTCGCTTTCAGAGAGCTTCCGGCGGAAAAATGTAAATTAGATATGTAATCATTTTTATGCATTATTTATTAGAAACACAAAGTTTAAAGCTAACTTGCTCAACAATATACTTGGGTACTAATTTAACAAGGCATATTACGAAATGAAATATCTGTATGTCTGCAGTACATTCGCTGTTGACGGTTACGCCATTTGTCTTTCCAGCTAACTTGTGTAACATAATATTTATTGCTTGATCAAGAATGTGCTATCATGTACTGCAACTGTCGTTTTAGTTTACTTGCACTGCTTTGCATCACAATGGATTTTGATTTTATTATGAACTAGCTACGCCCCGCAGTTTCACCCGCATAAGTCTCGATCCCGTGATAATATCGAGATAAAAAGAATGCCATGTCCTAACCTAGGTCATGGTGTACCCATATGCCAAATTTCATCCATAACCGTTCAGCTGTTTTCCCGTGAAAGCGTAACAAACAAACTCACTTTCACATTTGTTAGGTTAAGATTATGATCAACTAGCTGCTCCCCGCGGTTTCACCCGCGTAAGTCTCGATCCCGTGGGAATATCGGGATAAAGAGTAGCCTATGTCTTAATCCAGGGTGTCAGCTACCTCCACACAAAATTTTATCAAAATTAGTCTAGCCGTTTGAGTGAAGAGGTAACAAACATACACACACACTCACAAACTTTCGCCTTTATAATATTAGTGATGTGATACCTGATAACTTGAAATATTGCCTAATACCTATGATTTGTCGATGAGGGTTAACACTGGGGTTAAAATGATCCGGCTCGAAGGACCATTTTTTTTTTTTTTTTTTTTTTTTCACGCTGAGAAATGCATTACGCATGTCCGCTCGTGGGGGACGAGTCGGGGTATGTGGGACTCCTGTCACTACAGTATACCCACTAAAACTCAGCGGTGTTCCCACATCGCCGTGTTGGGAGGGCCATGGGATAACGGCTCAGCCTTTTCTTCCACAACCCTCCCAGCGCATGCCCGCCTAGCTGGCGGGCCCCTCATGCCCCCCCGTTACTGGGGGGCTACGGAAATGGCCGGGAACACCTGACCATTCCCGTCCGACACTGGTGGAGGCCTGTGCAATACAGGTAAGGGTGCCCCCGCACCCGTTGCCTGCTGGCCTCCACCTGGGAGGAGTCGGAGATGACGTTCAAACTGACGTCTTCTTCGACCCCTCCTCCGCCTTCGGAGCGGCGCCGCGGCAGGATCGTCCTCCCGCGCGCGCTCTGCCGCCTCCTTCTGTGACATGACGTGTTCGCAGAAGGAGGCGACTGCCGCCCAGGACCTCTCATCCCTCAGCATGGCGTTAACCAAGCCGGGGAGTGAGAGGTCCGATCCAATCACCGCGTTCAGACTGTGGCGCGGCTCGGACCACGACGGGCACACTTCGAGGGTGTGCTGCGCCGTGTCCTCCGCCGCGCCACAGTGGTGGCACGACGGCGTCTCCTCCCGTCCGATTCGATGCAGGTACGATCCGAAACAACCGTGTCCGGACAGCACCTGCACAAGACGGAACGAGAGGAACCCGTGCGACCGCTCGAGCCAGTCTCGCAGGACTGGCCCAATCGCGTCGAGGGTTCGGCGGCCAAAGACTGCAGTGGCGAGTTCCCCCGTCCAATGGACGACGATGGCGTCTTTCGCCTCCCGCCGGACTGCAGCCCGCTCTTCCGGGGCTGGGCGTTCTCCTCTCGCCCTCCGCCCTGCCGTCCATTCATACACTCTGGCGAGCACCCACGCCTCGAGTTCCCAAGGAGGGGTGCTGGCCAGAGCGCATGCTGCCGCAAAGCCCACTGTGCGATGGGCCCGCACCACACGCTGGGCTATGGCCCGTTGGGGTGCCCGCAAGGCCGCGGCGTTCTCCCTCCTGTGGAGGGAGTCCTCCCAGATCGGAGCTCCGTAGAGGGCCATACTCCTCAAGATGCCGGCGTAGAGTTGCCGGCATCGCGCGCTAGGCCCCCCCAAGTTGGGAAGCAGCCACGAGAGGGCGCCCGCGGCCTTCAGCAGGCGCGACGACAGCACGCTAAAATGCGGACCAAAGCGCCACCTGCTGTCGAGTACAAGGCCCAGATATTTCATCTGGGCCTTCACCTCAATTCTGACGCCCGCCACAAATATGTGGGCGTCAGGTGGGGGGCGCTGCCGAGGGCCGTGGAAGTACACGGCCTCGGTCTTGTGCAGCGCCACCGTTAAACCTAGACGGTGGATCCTCCCTGCGACCAAGGATCCGCCCGCCGATGCCAAGTTGGCCGCCTCCCTGAAACTCCCCCCCCGGGCGGTGAGGAGAGTGTCGTCCGCATAGCAGACAACACTCGTACCTCGGAGGAGAGTTCCCCGCAAGAGCCAATCGTAGCCGACGTTCCAAAGGAGAGGTCCCAAGACTGACCCCTGCGGAACGCCGGCCTCAACGGCGTACCGCCGGACTTGGCCAGTCCTATCCACCAGGACGATCGCCCGATCCTCCAGGTAGCTGGCCAGCAGACTGCGCATGTGTCGAGGCACTCCGTGGAATCGGAGCGCCTCTAGGATGGTGGAGTGGGGAACGGAGTTGAAGGCGTTGGCTATGTCGAATGACACAGCCAACAATCCGTCCCTCGCTTCTATCGCCCCCTTGACCTGGCCCTTAAGGCAGGCCAGCGCGTCCACCGTGGAACGCTCAGCCCGAAAACCGAACTGAGCGTCCGACAAGTCCGGCCCGATATTCCGCAGATGGCCCTTTAGGCGGGCAGCGACAATCCCCTCGAACATTTTGCCGACCTCATCGAGCAGAACGATGGGCCGGTATGCCGAGGGGGAGTCTGCTGGGCGACCCTCCTTGCGAAGGAGGCACAACTGTCCCTCCTTCCACGGTTTCGGGAACCTTCCAGACGCAAGGCATGCGCTGAAGAGTTCCCGAAACCTCTCCTCCATTTGAGTGGCAGCGATCGCCACCACTCTCGCCGGAACACCGTCGGGGCCCGGAGCTGTCTTCTTGGCGCGGATATGGAGAATCGCCGCGCCAAGTTCCGACTCCGTGACAGGAGGGGCCTCCTCTTCTTCCTCAGCTGGCGGAGCTATCCCCCGCGGTGAGCCCATCACTGGTGGGGTGAAGTTGTCGTCCCTGCACGGGAACAGGGACTGAACCACCCCATCCAGAAAGGAGGGCTCCAGGGTTTCGGTGACCGGGGGACCAAAGGGACGCAATTTGTTGCGCGCCGCCTTGTATGGTCTCCCGTAGGGGTCGTTGTTGAGACCCTCCAGCAGCTCTGCTCTCGCCGAGTCTCTGGCGGCGGCGATGGCCCGGCCGAGGACCATTTTGGCCTCCAAATATACCTCATAGAGGTGGTCCTCGTTGGCCCGGTCCCGTAGACGCCGCCGCCGACTCCGCGAGTAGGCCCTCCTTGCCGCCACACACGCTGCTCGAAGCCCCGCCAGCTCCACCGACCACCAGTACACGGCGCGGTTGGGTAGAGGTCGGCGGGACCGAGGCATGCTGGAGTTGCATACCTCGGTCAGAGACTCCTTCAGGTGCCCCGCCACGGTGTCCACATCCAGGCCGGTGGAAGGCGGCGAAAGCCAGTCCTGGACGAACGCCGCCTCCGCCGCCGCCTCCCTGTCCAGGCGGGCAAGAGCCCACCGTGGAAACGGTGATCGCCCCGAGAGGGTTCGCGTCTCTCCGGGGCCACTGGTGGAGATGTCGAACCGCACGTAGCGGTGGTCCGACATAGTCTCCACCAGGTCCACCCGCCAGTCCAGCACGCGCGCGGCTAACGCAGAGGTGGCGAAAGTGACGTCCACTATTGAGCCACCCTGCCGCCGCACGCATGTCTGGACGCTTCCTCTGTTCAAAAGGGAGAGTCCAGAGGAGGCTGCCCACATCTCCACTGCCCGCCCGCGTGCATCGGTGGCCGGGTTGCCCCAGGTCACTGACTTGGCGTTCAGGTCTCCCAGTACGGAGACCTGACGCGGCGCCGCCCTACTAACCACAGCCGCCAGGACTCCGAGATAGTTCTCGAAGTCCTGAAGAGGGCGGTTTGGGGAGAAATAGACCCCCACAAGGGCCAAGTCTCCCCACGCGGCGGCCACGTATCCCGGTCCCCTCTCTAATAGCGAGAGGAGAGGGGAGTCTGTGGAAGACCGCGCCGCTAGTGCCACCAAGCCGTCCTCGTCACCCAGCCAGCTGCCGGGGATCGAGTAGGGCTCGGCGACCACCGCCACGTTCACCAACCACTCGGCCATGACCTGCACTAACAGGTCCTGGGCCGCTCTGCAGTGGTTGGTGTTCGCCTGGAGGATGCGATAGTCGGAAACCATTATTCCGACATCGCACCAGTCTCCTCAGCTGCCGCCGCTGGAGCTACAGCGGCGACGACGGCGGCGGTGGTAGCAACAGGGCGAACCTGCGCCGGCACCACGCCCTTCCTCACGGGGGGCTTGCAGCTCCTGCCCGCCATCTTGTGATCCGCGGGGCGACCACCGGCGGCACACGCCGCGCAGTGTGGCGCGGTAGCGGCGCGGCAAGCGGCGCTCCTGTGTCCCTCCTGCCCGCATTGGAAGCAGGCATCTCCCCAGTCAAACTTGGAGGGACACGTGACTCGGGTGTGGCCGAACGCGAAGCACTTGAAGCAGCGCATAGGCTGTTCTTCAAGTGGCCGGACCACAGCCGAGCTGAAGCCAACAAGCAGCCGCCCCCTGGTCGCAACAAGGACGGCCCCAGCCGCGGCAACTGGGCACTCGACGCGGATAATGCCCATGCCACGGCGGCCAAGCCTGATGGCTCCACCCTTCACCGCGCCCACGTCGCAGCCTCCAGCCGCCGCAACGGCCGCCACCACATCCTCTTTGGTGACCGAATCGTCCAGATCGGCCACCTCCAAGGCTGCGGTCTTAACAGGCCTGACGACCGTTGCCGCATCCGCGATGACCTCTTGCAACTTTGTTGCGAAGAGGTCCGCATGTGTGCCGCGCTGTTCCCCCGAGAACTCGAAAATTCGAGCCCCGGTTAGGGTTCGGCGGCACGTGATGTTGCTGATCCCCAGCCGGGAAGGATCAGCATTGGGACGAGCCCGTCTTAGGACGGACTCGTAAGTCTCGCCCCGCTCCACGGCCCCCGGGGTGATGGTCACCACGACGGCCGCAGTTTTGGGAGGAACCAGCTTCCTCCCACCGGCCGGAGCCCTTTTGGCTGCAGGACCACTTGCAGCGGGCTTGGGGGCAGACTTTTTCCCCTTCTTCCCTTTTCCCCTCCTGACCACTTCCGTCCACGACTGGTTGGACGGGGTGGTGGAGGGAAGAAGGGCATCCTCCTCCTGCGTGCTCTGGGGGGCTGCTGGAGTGGCAGACGACCCAGACGCTCCCTCCGCGCTTGTCGTGGGGATATGAGGAGCCACCCCGGTCCTCTTGCCCTTACCCTTGCCCTTGGGGGGCTTAGGGGCCGGGGGCTGCGCATCCGATACCGGGCCTGCTAGAGGCGCAGGTTCCGGCTCCCTCGGCGGTGGGGTCTTGTCCGCTGCTAGCGGCGGGCGGAGCCGCCTTTCCGGCAAGAGCCGGTCCTCTATGCCTGCGAAGCAGGCCCTGGTGAAGGCCCTCTCCTCCATGACAACCCTGCGGAACATTTCCTCAAGGCTGGCAGAGGAGGAAGGGGAGCCTGTCGCCACCGGACCCGGGGCAGATTGGGCAGGCCTCGCCGTGACCTCAGCCAGCTTCTGGTGTAGCTGGCTGACCTCCGCTTGCAGGCGATCGACTTTCGCCTGCAGCTGGCGCGTCTCGTCCGTGGCCGTACGCTTCACCAGCTCCACAACAATGCCGTGCATGCTGGCGGCCCGGCATTTGAGGGCCTTCTGGAAGGTCCCCTTCAAATTTGAAGACTTGGAGGCGACCTCCAAGACCTCCTCCTTGTCCTCCTGTGCCATGCGCTCCAATTCCGCCAAGGAGTGGTCAGCATAAAGCACGCTGGATGCGCCATAGCCAGCCCTCGACCTGGCAACTTGCGCCTGCCGCTCCTTGGCGGCGACCCTCTCCTCCAGGTCCAACTGGAGTTGCACCCTTTTCGCCAGGTTTAACTGGCGCTCGGCGTCCACCAAGCCCACATCGTGGGTACAAGCCGCAGCAGAAGTCGAAGCCTTTTTCGACTTTGACTTCTTCTTCGTCCCACCCACGTTCGACTCCGAGGAGCCCTCGGACCTCTTCCGCTTGAAGCGGTCGCTGTCGGCCGCCGACGTGTCCATGTTGGACTCGTCGGAGTCCGACAACTCGTCTGGCCTACTAAAAAAGCTGGCCAAAGATGGTGCGCGGTCTGCTTCCGACGCATAAGCGCCGCCGGCGTCGTGGCCCTGAGAAGGGCCTTTGGGTTGGCCCTGAGAAGGACCTTTGGGTTGGCCCTGAGAAGGGCCGTTGGGTTGGCCCTGAGAAGGGCCTTTGGGTTGGCCCTGAGAAGGGCCTTTGGGTTGGCCCTGAGAAGGGCCTTTGGGTTGGCCCTGAGAAGGGCCGTTTGAATCGCCCTGGGAGGGGCGATTCATGATAAAACGGCCAGACGCGTCCCGCGTCGGCTTACCCATCATACTTGTATTATTAAAATTAAAATCCTCAGTATTCGCAGACGACCGCATCAATGTCTACGAATCACAGCGCACTTTAGCCGCCGGTCTGCCACTCCGTTACGGTGGTCAGACACGGCGTTGCCCGGGGGAAACTACGTGGAAGTATGCGCTGTGGGGGTTCCCCCCGGCTCGAAGGACCATAGTCAACCTCCAGCAGCTTAACCTTGGAATTGGTGAGCTAAGTCAGAGAATAATCATCAAAGTTCCACCGAACCGTCTTAAAGACGAACAAAGCCCGTTTACTAAAATGTTGCAGAAAGATTGAGATGAATCAAAAAGCAGAGTTTATTGAAAAATACTGAAATTCATAATACCTACAAACCATTGTTACTCGAATTTAATACGGGATTATATGAGTGTGTTATCAATTCCCTTTTTCAACACTGTCGATACTTTGTATTGATGTTACAATAATAAGTAAAAAATACACAATACTTTATTTTCTCATTGAGTTTGGCAGCTTTTAAAACACTGGGAAGGTACAATACGAAGTATGAAACTACTCTTCCATACGCAACTAAGACAGTAGATAAGTAATTTACTAAAAACTTTTGTTCTAACTACCCAGTAATATCGTAATTGTTAACTCAAAATGCCAGCAGAAACCTGAACATTTCTGCGTCGCCAAAACAGTGCAGAAATGATTGTATATATTTTCATTACTGCATCGCTAAAACGATGAGGAAATGAGTGTATGTTTTTTATTTCTGCTTTGTTGTTACTTTTTTAAACTTTTCCAGTGACCAAAAAGTTTTTATACGTTCCGTATAAAATATACGCAGACAATCAAAGATATTTAAAAATAATACGTGCTGGCTGTAAGGAAATAATTATAAAAAAAAGAAAACGAATTGGCGCGAACTTTATAATTTTTACAGCTGAACAAATCCATGTTTTTTACAAATTCTGATGAAATTCGTAAAGAATTTCATCAGAATTTGTAAAAAACATGGATTATTCTAGTGAAAGTGAGATTTTCTTACTTCCTACCAACTTTTATTGCTGTAGTATTCGAATGAAAAGCAGATTACGCACCGCGCTCGACATGACTTCTTGTTGCACTCGTGTTGTTAGAGCAATCTAACACTCGATGCAACAAGAAGTCACTTTCTTCTCGATGCAGTAATCTACTATTTTGCATGACATATTTTGAAAATCAATTTTGAAACGATTGTTAGAGTTTTTCCCACTTCGCCAGTTATAATCCTATGTAATTAGAGGCAGATGCTTTTGTCATTAACTTAGCAGAAATCTAGACTCTGGGCTGCTACTGAGAATTTTACTAGGCCAACGAGGCAGTAAGTTTTTTGCATATCATTACGAATCGGCCTGCTAGGTACTTTATGTGTTGCTTGCAATAGCTAGCTTGAAGCAGTAAGATCGTTATCACTTATTTCCTATAGGATTAGTATTGTAACACTGGGACTTGAGTAGGTACTAATCACTGGCATTATGTTTTCAAATAATCAAGGAGTTTGGATTTAGTATTTTTATATTAAAAACTGAAGGCCTTTGCCCAGCAGAGGGACATTACAGGCGAAATAGATAGATATATTGTGTATTATGTTCCGTGTGGTGCCAGAAGAATAGCACCAACCTATTTCTCCCCGTGGGTGTCGTAAAAGGCGACTAAGGGGAGGGGGGAAGGGCGTTCTCCATGCATTTTAACACCATACTGCGATCGCCAACCCGTCTGCCAAGCGTGGCGATCACAGGTGGCGATTATGGCAACCCCCCCTCTTCTTTCGGCTTATGTCCAGCAGTGGACGTCTTTCGGCTGAAATGATGATGATGAGATAGATATATATCAAGCACCCTGACGGCCACTAGCCATACGAGCAGAGCAAAAACAATACTAGAGTTTCCTATTAAATTCAGTTTTCAATTCTTACAGTAATTAATTTTAAACCTTTAACGAAAATATTGTGAATATTAAAAACGCAATTGGTATCAACCTCCTATCACCAAATAAATTCAGGAGGAAATGTGATCGGAACACAAAGATGAGTAATTTACGCTACGTTCACAACCAGACACAAATCACATTGTCGTAGAGCTAACTGCGTACGATATTTTCCGAGTTTTTCCGGCTGCCGGCGACGTCATACCGTCTGTCTGGCTCAGCTTTCCGGTAAACTCGCAGCCGCTGTCTGTCTACCGTATCCTACAGACGAGTAGTGGAAAATGGGAACAAAAATTTAAAACTGCCAGATGCTGTTTCTCAGGATTATCTTATTGCTTTAGAATATGAAATGAATGTTGCATGAGGTGGGTTTTATTTTGTAGTTTATCAAATATTCAGATACAAAGAAAATACTAAGCAATAGAAGCAACGAGGATCATCATCTGCCTAGCCTTTTCCCAACTATTTTGGGGTCGGCTTCCAGTCTAACCGGATGCAGCTGAATACCAGTATTTTACATGGAGCGACTGCCTATCTGACCTCCACAACCCAGTTACTGGGTAACACGATATCCCTTGGTAAGACTGGTTGTCAGACTTTTGGGCTTCTGACGACCCGTAACAACTGTCAAAGATCTACAAATGACAGCCGGGACCAACGGCTTAACGTGCTTTCCGCCACGGACCAACCGCGGCAAGCGTAGCTTAACCTGAAGGATCGACCCGTGCGGCAGTTATTTTTTTGGCCACAAGCTCCTCCTCCAAGCAACAAGGATATTACTTAAAAGTCTATCCATAAAATAACATTTTACATGTTGAAAAACATGTTCTCCCACACATCGATCATCACGGCCGATTCTCCAACTACAAATGTAAGTTGATCGACTATTACTCGTTAACTTGTAAAGCCTAGTAAGCTGTGTTCGTTTTCCTATTAATTTCGTATATATGTTACGGCTAATACCCGAAGTGCGGCTACACCTAGTTTTAGCCGGTTAGAACTAGGTGTAGCCACTTACTCTTGGTTAAACCTAGTACGAGCCGATTGTTTTCGGGTAAAATCATTTGGGTTAGGTTAGGTTAGAACAGTAACCATTAACAAGCGAAGGCGAGCGAGCGAAGCGAGCGTGCCGCGGTAGCGGCCGCCGAGCGCCAGATCCCCTCTATTGTTGGTAAATTGGTTTTATCCAACAGGGATTGTCTGGACCTATAATTCTAACCGGCTAAAACTAGGTGTAGCCGCACTTCGGGTATTAGCCGTAACATATATACTACTGCCATGATTTTTTTCACATATCCAAAAACAACAATTTAGCTGACAGCGGGCGGACACTTGACTCTAACAAAGATTAGCACTTAATATTACGCAAACGGATCCCTGAATCGAAAATTGGTTTTCATAGCCTCGCAAAATTTTTTGAACGGCCTATCCAACGATATCCCACACCATGGGATGGACGAAAAAAAAATATCACGCCCAAGTTACGTGCAAAGAGATTCTTAAAAAAAATGTTTTTAAGATTTTACTACTTAGTCGGCGTGATTAATGTGAATATAACCATGCCAAATTACACCTTTCTAGTATTAAGAGCCTCTGAGCTAAGCCGGGAACAGTCAGACGGACGAACAGACAGACGGACATGGCGAAACTAAAAGGGTACCTTGTTGACTACGGAACCCTAAACATTACGTTACCGACAGTTACAGATTAAATAAAATTCCAATTACTCTCATGATAATAAAATGGGCAAACCGTCAGGTTCCACTTTTCTAATATATTCAAACCCCGTTCTTTTATCATAAGAGCGACGTCTCAGCTAACAAAAAAGAAAACTGAGCCTCAAACCATCGCAGACGCCATTGTCAGCGAGGAGAAAGATATTTGAATACGAAATATCGTAATATTCCTTCGCAGACTCGGAGTTTTATTTCTACTTGACAGACTTTCGTAGGCACGCCTTAATTGCACGACTACAGCACTACAGAACTGGAACAAAGGACCAGCTTGGCGGATTTATCTTTTACAGGTTTATTTTAAAGCATTTGAGAGTCTCTTTAAAGTCGGCGAACGGTGAAACGAAATTATTTTTACTGTAGCCCGCAGCCTGTTTGCGATTTAATTTAATGTTTTTGAAAAGTGCGCAGTACTGTCTGATTAATTACAGCCAAGTTTAATCTCGTCTTTGAGTAAAACTAAACTTTATGATGAAAATACGTATAATTTTGTGAAATAAGAAGATCAAAATCAAACTGCCGTTTGTTACGTTTCGAATACCACAACAGTTTTTATGATTTCATCCCATTGAGGAGTTCTAACTAAAATATGTCAAATACTAAAGCTTACAGCACAAGTTCCCCAGGAAACATTCCAGTACTAAATTAAGGATAATTTTATTGCACAGTTACAACTAGAAGTAAGCACGTCGAGTGGGTGGTCAGATTTATGAGAGGATACAATAGATTGCGCCAAGGTCTGTTGCAATGACAGATGTCCGTCTCAATATGCTCGAGTGGCTGAGAGTTGAGAGCAATGTCGGTCGGTCGCTACTCTGGTTGGTAAATACTATAGGTATTACTTATAGCTACGATTTGTCTGAAGGAGAAAAGTGCATCTTTTCTCGGTTAGGTTAGATTGTCATTGAAGTTTAATCTGACAAAATGAGCAAGCAAGATGTAGGTACAATACAAGTATAAGTATATTTAATATTTTAGTTTAAGACTATTATTATTACGTTTATTTTTCTCTTCTTGTTCTCACACACTTGCCTACATTTATTTTTCACTAGCTGCGCCCCGGGGTTTCACCCGCGCAAGTCTCGATCCCGTGGGAATATCGAGATAAAAAGTGGCCTATGTCTTATACCAGGGTGTCAGCTACCTCCATACAATTTTATCAAAATTGGTTTAGCCGTTTGAGCTTTATAATATTAGTGTGATTTCTTCTTTCGCAGGTCTGCTGGAAGAAATTTCTGAAGAAATAAGCAGTACCTTTGTACTCAAAATTATAAGTATCATATCTCTGTGCTGTGTGTACATAAATAATAAACACAACACAACATCCATTAATTCAATACCTTGCATGTCTGATTAGGTCAGTTTATGTAAATGCATGTTTGACAAATAAATTATCTTTAAATATATAAATACAATTTCTTGGAAAAAGAAAAGATTTTATTTTTCATGGGTTCGATTCCCAGGTCGGGAAAATTTTTATTGGGTTTTCTACCAGGAATTTCTCAGTAGCACCCGGGAGTCTGGAATTGTGCCCCGTTGATGGCAAAGACTCGCCCCATATTACATGGGACTTAAAACCATAACTGTCGACAGGTTAGGCAGAAATGTACACGTACCTATACTATAGATAGATACGTACAATTCTGCCTAACTTTGCAGACAAAACAGGCGCGATTTATGTAGAAAAGATATATGAGAGCAGATCGTAGAACTCAATATAAACTACAAGAAATCTAGGAACCTGCTGGCCTCATTTGGGTAAGGAAGTCTTAACAGAATTCAGATGACTTCTGTTCTGTAAACACTTAGTTTAAGTTAGTTAAATCTGAATGCTTAAAAGTTATTTTATACCCATAGCGCTCAGAGAGATCTTAGCTTAACATTTTAATATTTATATCTGTGTATTTTACAATAATTGTTGAAGAAAGTTGAAAGTTAACATAAATATGCTGGGAGAAAGTCAGAAATCAAATAAATACGTTTAAAGCTAATCGTTTGCTAAATCATTACAAATTGTAAGAGTGCACAATACTGCCACGACTCAATGGGTATCTTCATAAATTCGTGATAGAGGCCTTGAGGCAGAATTACCACGGATAAACTGTAATTTGACGTCCCATACAATAATTTGTGCAGCATGGAACTGGGAAGTGATTTGGTGTGGCGATTTAATTGATAGGTTCTACTCCGAACATAAATCCAAAGTATCGGCTGAATGTTCGGCCGTCTCTAGAGTTCTTGACTACGGCTAACTATGACGAACTACGCCGAAAGAAAAAAAAAACCGCCAAAGACAAAAATGTGTCTTGAAGTCCGGTAAGGAGTCAAAATAAAAAAAGGAAACTTTGGAAGTTATAAACCGCCCGAACACTCGGCCGATACTTCGGATTATCGCTCCGGAGTAGACCCCCTACATATTTCTAACGTTGGTAGTGGAGCTCGTAACTACTTTAACAACCTAAGGTTGAATGTCATTTGCCCGTCATAAAACGACTAGGTCTA
Source organism: Tiliacea citrago (assembly GCA_963921375.1). NCBI lineage: Eukaryota > Metazoa > Arthropoda > Insecta > Lepidoptera > Noctuidae > Tiliacea > Tiliacea citrago. Next base: position 17,205,072 of record OY992792.1, read on the forward strand.
TTTGTCTATGTGACAGTTAGATAATTTCAACCGTATTGAAGTTAAAATTTCCTGGGAATTGGTGTCAAAAGTGGTAATTTTCCGACTATTACACAGTAATTATTTAAAAAATATACAAGGAAAACCTTCCAGTATCCTGTAAGTAATGGCGCGTACGCGATATTATCTGTGTGATAGCTTGTCACTCGCAGCGGGAACATTATTATTGTGCAACTACCCTCCCTCACGTGACGACCACGGTCATTACCGTCCCCCTATCATTGGTGTCACTGAAAACGTGGTAAGTACCCATTCACGTCATAGGATGTGTACATGCGGCAAATCAGCAATCTGTCCACACCATTCTGGCTATTATGTTTTCAAAAATAAAGCCTAATATAGGATGCGTGATTTAGAAACAACAATGCGTGCTATTTGACGCTTGTTAAAGAAGCATTATTAGGAATTTTGTGCATTATGCTCTGGTGTGAAGATTTAAATTTGAATAATGTAGCGCTCAGCGGTTGGTGCTTAGATTGATGCTAGACATTAAAATGAAAGTGATGGTCTGATGCGCTCGATTCGATATAATTAATATACCTACCATGTATGAATTCAATTTGAAGTGTTCTCATATCGAGAGTATTCCTCTAAATATAATGTCAAGGAATTTACAGATATAGGTAATAGGTACTTTCTCTGCAAGCTCTAACTTAACGGTTTTCTAAAAGTGCCGATTGGAATCTAACAAAAGCCTTATATTTGTTTTTATTTATTAAGTACTAAAATAAAGCAGCTGTCAAGACTTCCGCAAATTAAACCTTATAAACGTTAGTTAATTCTCATTCCATTGAAACTGAACCTCCGGACGCGGTTAAGCAAACAGGTGGTGAATCTGTTAAGCAATCGAATTGATTCCTAATTTGCTTCATTAGTTATTCATTTGCATGTCATCCTACTATGTTAGGATGACCATCACTTCGCAAACTTGCAGGATAAATCTTGAACTGTTGACAAACATAAATTCCTAAATGAGAGACAATGATGTATACAGAGTTCTAGAATCTATAAACAAAATAACAATTTTCCCTCTTACAACACGCATGCGCGTAGTCGGAAGTTACCGGCAGCGATTATGGCAAACCAAAACCACTGTTAGTTATTGCTGATACAAGTAATATATAAAAACAATGTTAAAATTAAACTAACATACCAATAGTTGCAAGTCCATTCAATTTAATTCCCCATTAAAAGTAATGCTGTCTCTCTAACGGAACGTATCAGAAATTTACAGCATTACATTTAATGCGGGGAATTAAATTTAATGTATTTACGTGCAATGGCGGGTTATGATAGTTTCTACTGTTAGATCATCTGTAAGAACAGCATGTCGATTCTGTAAAAATCTCACCGTGAATTCTTGCGTAGAGTGAGCTGTCAGTGTCATTCCACTGATGCTAGAGATTGACCAAGGATTACATTTACAATCATAATCGAGATTTCAATAATATTTTTATGCTAATTCTATTGATAATTTTATGTTATTTCAAAGCTAGTATTTATGTTTCTTAACATTACCGTTTAAAGGGTTTTTAAATAAAGTAGAAAAACAGAAATTTTGTTAAACTCAATTTAATGTAAAAAAACAAAATTGAGTTTCTGTTCAAAATCTCGATTATGATTGTAAATGTAGTCTTTGGTCCATCCCTAGCATCAGCTGGGATGACACTGACAGTTCACTCCACGCTCACTTCATCTAAGTTTTTACGGTGAGATGGTAACACAATTGCACTGCAGGCAAGAACTTCATTAAATAAAGTCTATTACTCGTTAATTAGTTTAAAGAAAATTAGACTCAAATTACAACACGATCCTGTAATTAAATTGATGAACAAACCCGTCAGTAGTCAATTACTACCAACAGTAAAGGTTTACGACTCAAATAGCGACAAAATGGACATCCAAATCTCTAATTAAACCTGTATGTTGCACACGCACAAAAGTAGTTTTTATGATGAACGCGAAGTATGCGCGGCAATAGTTGCAAAGAGGTGTTGCCATAAATCATAATTACTCATGAAGAGATAAAGAGATAGGTTCACGTCTGGTAGCACCGCTGTCGGCTTCCGCAATAAATCAGAGCAAATGTGTTGTCAGACTGGATCTGGCGGCTGTTGCGGATACCACCGCCTCTCCCGACTGGCTGGTGTTATACAACCACTCCTAACTGCTAACTAACTCTGCTTTATGCCTGCATTGTTGTGGTTTTCTCCTGGAGGCGAGCAGTCATCCTAGTTATGGGCTTTTCACTTCTTAACGGGAATGTAGGAGTCGTTGACATGGCGTCAAAATCCGTAGTAGCTAGGCTTGATACTATTGTAATTTTTAATCATGTAAATGATAATTACTTTTAAACTACCTTGTTGTTATTGAAAATACCTACATGACATGATATAAATCCACATTGTAAAGTAAAATAATACAAAATTATGAATAGTAACTTAGATCCTACTATGATTAGACGAACGACTTTACGTCAACTGTGGTAAATACATGCAATGCATTTTAGACTTTTTTCAATTACTTGCAAGGTCAGTTTACCTACAGAGGCAATTAAGAGCTGTTTTTTTAGAAACGTTCGTAAGAAAGTATATCTAAGCTAGCTTTATAGAACAGGATAAAATATATTAGTATGTTTATATCATTTTGCAAAACAAGTTATTTATTTTACATGTCCTGTTTGAACGTAATTAAAAGACTTTTCCTCCATACAGGTAATAAACGAAAATATTAAAGAAGAACAGTGTTCTAGTTTGAAGAACTCAAAGATACGGCAAAGTATGTCCATTATCATCAGACAACGTTACCAAATATTTGACGGCAGAGACAATATTTACATTAATATTAAACCGTGTATGAAGAAACACACGTCACAACTGCATTGTTTAGGTGCTTTAGGAATATTTTCGTGAAGGTTATGACACAATTATGAAGCAGACTGAAAATACGTGTTATTCAAGATTTCAAGCATAAATTTACCGCTTATTTAATAAGTAAAAGATTTACAAAGTGTGATATGGAACTAGAAGATAAGGCAAATATTTTGAAATAATTGTCTAACAAGTAAAAATTGTAATTGAGAAACCACCTAAGTTAGCAACTATTGTACACAATGTACACGCCACAATCTTTTCTATTGCCTCAGATACGATAAAACTTCGATAAAGTCCACTAAAGTATGTATATCTAACATATTATTGCATTGTACCAAGCGTATAGATTATACACCCATTTATACAGTGGTGTTCCATCTCACGGTCTCGTGTGGCTGTCTCCCGCCTGTAATAAACGGCGTCAATTTCATTCCATTTCCTGAGCGCGCTCTCGGCTCCCTTCCCTGTGCGACCCACTCGGCGAATTATTGGATTTAATAAGATAACACTCGGAGAACGAATACACCCGTATCTATGGTAACGTTGCATTGCAGATGCGGTCAAAAAGAACGACCAATTGGGGTGTTGTTATTCCACAATACCAGTTGTTTTAATAATAGTCGGTGAATGTCTGAGAGACTAAACCTACTAATTTCATACTTATAAAAAGATTGACGCAATAAATATCCCCAAGTCCCGTAAGAACATTAAACGTGCAATAAAGTCAACGGAAGACTTGATCTGACTTAGAAACCGTTACCGACTAGAAGTCATGAATAGTTTGTGTCATCCTCGTATCGATAAAAAACATGGTCACATTAACAGCAGCTTTACTTGTACGAGCTGCTGCTAGTAAATAAAGTGGTGTAATTGCGGACTTCCCGCGTTATTACCGTTCTCATAAAACGTATGGTCACCCTATAAATTATCCTGTCATGTCGGTTGTAGAGGTTTATAGTTTTATATGAACTTTCACTTTGTAAAGTTATTAGAGATAAATTAGATAAAGTCTGCTTTACATAATTTTACAATTAGTGAGATGATTCCTTTATCTAAGCAACCAATATTTTTTGTACCTGACGGTAAAACTTTTAATTGTGACTTAGGATAAAAATACGGATTTTTATTCTTTTAGGGTTCCGTACCACAATAGTAAAAATCGGAACCGTTATAGGATCACTTCGTTGTCCATCTATCTGTCTGTCTGTCTTAAAAAGGAGGAGGTTCTCAGTTCGTCGGAATCTTATTTTTAGGAAAACGGAACCCTAATTAGATCATTTCATTGTCCGTTTCTGGCTGTCATTTTGTCAATACCCTTTTTCTTAGAAACGCGTGGAGGTATCAAGTTGAAATTAATATCAAATACGTAGGTTTACGGTCCATTTCAGCTCTAAAAAAATCAAGTTTCTAAGTAAACGCAATAAAAAAATACGGTGATTTATGCGACATAATTTGATACTCGCAAGTAAATTTTAACATATAGGGTACTTCCCGTTGACCTAGAATCTAGAAATTTGGCAAGAAGCAAGGTCTCACAGCACAAGTATTAATAATTAATATTTTTTTTGCGATACATTTGCAGTTGCTTTATAACTACAATGTTAAGTTTGTTGTTTCAGATAAATTCATCCCAACTACGGAACCCTTCATTGTACGTGGTCCGACATGCACTTGGCTGGTTTTTTTTACTTTTATCACAAGATTTATCTTCGAACTTTATTCACCTTTCTGCCTCAAAAAACGGGGGTCGTAGAAAGTATTCAACATTAGGTAGGTACGTATTTTAATTTAAGCTCTTTGATTTCACCTGCACTTCAAACATGAAAGTGTAATTAACTCATTAGTCAGTTTCGTAGAACCAGCCCAACAATTAAATGATCTATTAATAGGAATGTCCAGAAACAGGACTCACTTATCAGTTATCACTCACACGCATGTACAAACTCATAATTATTATTCAATTGCGGTAAATAAAGATTTGTGGTCAAAATAGCCATCGCAAATCATCGAAATGATGAAGAATAAGATAGGAAATGTCGACTCCATCTAGCTTATTTTTTAATTACAGAACAAACAATTTCATTTCATTTCAAGACCAGAAAAATTATATATTAAAAAAATTAAATTATCAATTCAATCTTATTATTGGTATTAATGAAATTAGAATATTAAATCGATATTAGTCAAATTATTTCACACCGAATTCGTCTGAACCTTCAGTTTAAAATAATTTTCTTGTTGGGACTAATCAAGTAGAACATAAATCTTAATTAAATTTTAAAAATAACATACTTTTGACTTTTTCCTCGCGCCATTTCTTCTTTTGAACTCACAAATCAAGAAACCACAGACGAAACAAATAAAATGCTTCAAAAATCACAAAACACCAAGCACAATAGTTCGAAAAAAATAAAATGTTCGATTATAAAGAAAAAGTTCGAAAATATTTATGATTTTGGCGGCAATCTGTCACATGAGCATGTTTCCCGCGAGGTGCGTACGTCCACTCTCCGAGATCTCGACTCGGTCCGGACACGGCAAGCGCCCTACTTCGGCGTAACCAGTCTTTCGCGTGAGACAGAGATCGTCAATTACAGAAATAAACTTGTTAGAAAGAGACAAAAAAACTCGATTTTTATTAATTGCTTATTTTCTTTTAATACCAACGTAAATGACACTTATTGTTATTGCACTAAAAAATCATTCTTGTGCGTATAGTTCCACTATGTGCCAATGATCTATACTTAACATACTATCAGCGCCATCTAGCGGAACCAAGATGTACTAGACTAACAATCAGCTGGCTTACATTCATACTGACAGACTACAGAAAGGTGTAGTAGTAGATCATGGATCACAGATGGCCGATGCAACGACAGTAAGCTCAATAGATGGCAGCATTTCTTACTAAAGAGATAATGCAATCCTGCGCATAGAAATATGCATGAGGGGTATCATTAAAAAAATATATCTGAAATACTTACAACAAGCCTTTTCATTTGATATGTCACACGCTACAGTTTGTAAAACTTTATTTTTTAATTTTATAATTCGCCACACAAAAGTGACCCTTATATTAAAAATTCATTTATTTACATTACACATCCGTGTTTAGTTCTCAGGAATTTATATGTGTACCTCAACTTAATCAGTCCAGTAGATTCGTAGCAAATTGGCTATGGCAGACGGACAGACAGACAGTAACGAGACACGAGTAATCCTATAACAGTTGTGTTTTCCTTTTAAGCCCTAAAAAACTGTTGTTATTGCTTACCGTCTTCGGATATGCTGTTCTGGTCATAACTACCTTAATTCTAACTTAATGGTCCTTTGAATTTCCTGCTATGTCTTGCCAGTTTTCGCCAGGAACGATAAAAAAAACGCGTCATTGATCCAATGCTACTTTTTACTGAGCAAATTGATCTAGTATGAGCATATGAAGTCGCTCTATAAACTCAAGCTATCACGTAATAGGAACAAAATCTAGATGTAGCCGAGCCCACAATAACAGCGACTAGACAATTTTGCAGATTTCTTCTCCTGCTTTCTTTTCAATATTTTGTGTAAACGCTTGTCTTCAATCTATGCACCTTACGAATCGGATGTTTTTTGCGTAAACAACGCTCTGAAGATCTTGTTTGGTAACAAATTAGAATAACAGTCCTTTGTTCGGGAGCGTTTTATCGACATTGACTGGACTCGTTTTGGAGAGAAAAATGTAATTGACACTTCACTTAACCTTGGAATCTAACTGAGAGTAAAGCATCGAGTTTATGGTTGCTACTGCTAATGCAATACTCGTAGCCAAACGGAAAACACGCCAGGAAGCAGAAGCACATTGAATTTAACACATTACCCACCGTAGTAATCTAATTTAGCACCACAAAACTCAGTCGGTCCCACTAGGCTAAAGGCTTATAACAATAACGTACTTAAAGCACTTGATCCTTGGCCCTAATCCTAAAAAGCCAATAATCTTATAATACGCCTTTAGATGGAGTCCCTTTTCCCAGAACGGATTGGAGTTCGAGGAAAATCAATATCCGGTTTTATTGGAGCTCTTTACTTATTTACCATTTCCGGTACTCGGGTCAGTAAAATGTTGCTACAACAACATGTAAAAAAACCTGGAAACGAAGATGCGTTCTGATTCCCGAACACCCTTTGAACGTTTGTGTCGAAAAGTAAATACTTGGAATTACTTCATGTTCGTATCAGCCGTCTGTGTATCAATATTTTATTTTTGCTCACAGGTAAAAGGGATCAATCAGAATATCTCATTTGACTTGAAATATTATGTTCCCATACATAGAGATGTAATATATTCACTTCTGACAACTTCAGCATAGTTTGGTTTTCAAGAATCAATTAACTGTCTGAATGACTTTAGTATTTGTGATCTGGGTTCGGTTTTCCAAGGTTTCCACTTAGGGATTCAACGTGGGCTACGTTGCCCGTAAAATTGGCAATCGGCACCAGCTTTCCAATAATAATAATAAGAAACTACACTAAGTACCGCCTACAGTGCCAACCGCTAGTCGTAATTGTAAGGTACGTCAAAATGTATTTTAATGAAATGATTACGATGTCCTACATTTTTCAGAAGTACAACTGACCCCTCTGGACTACATTTCCGTAGATGACTGAGACACTACTTTTAAAATCATTTCAAGTGTCGCCTGTTAACATAACCCCATTATAAGAGAGGATATGGCTAGTTGCATGTTCCGCTAATAACATCATATTGAAATCATCAATCAATCAGATTCTCATGTTTGGTGATTAATATAATAAGGAATCACATAACAAGGAGCAGGACAAGGAGTATCTAAGGAGCGTAGCAGGTGGCGTTCTATAGTTTCTGCCTACCCCCATGGAAAGAAGGCGTGAGTTTATGTATGTATGTGTACATAACATCACGCCTTGTTTCCCCGAAGGGTTGGGCAGAGGTGTACCTATTATAGTAAACCCACATTTCGCCACTTACTTCGTCCCATGTAATAGGGTGCGAGCCTATTGCCATCAACCGGACACAAATCCAGACTCCGGGCTGCTACTGAGAAATTCCAGATGGAAAAATCCAATAACACTTTTGCCCAACCCGGGAATTGAACCCAGGACCGACCTGGCAGGAAGGCAGGAATAAGGCAATAAGAAATAAAAAAAGGAAAACCTATAAGCAGGCCATTCCCAATATTAAAGGTTTCCAGCTACAGGCTGATGAAACGTTTGATGAATAAAACGTAGTTCACAATTATTTCAGTAATAAGAGTTGAACCTAGCCTGGGGGAACATAAAAGTGTACAAGGAGCCCTTAGAGACTCGTTATAATAAGTGCGATAAAAGATAAAACGTCTTATTATCTAGCAGTCGTATTATTCTTTTGATGTAGTTTACAGACACTTCTGCACTAACGATTGAGATGACAGCTATTTTATTCACACATGGAATTATAGGAACATATTCCAGCTATGTAAGCTAAGCTATGCTCGAAAGTTTAAAGCTTGCGAAGTACGACCGATGCAGCCGCTAATACCGCTTACTCAAACTTTAGTTCTACATCCGAATTAAGGGGCATTTGTAAAAAATGGTACCATCTGTTGTGGATGCTTTAAAGGCAACTTTTGAAGCTTAACTTTGATAGGTAAGAAATATAATTAGATCTCATAATAAAAAGTATGGAATACTCACACTTTAATTTTCTTCCCCTCCGCCTGGGATATGGTGGCGGGCGGCGGCGGCAAGTCGTCCATGGGTACCTCCTCGTTGGGCGGCGACGGCGGAGACTTGTCGAACTCCGCTATCGGCGCCAGCTCCGGCATGGGAGACACCGAGTTACTGTCCATAGCCGACAACTTTATGGGAGACACTTTGGCTATTTTGACGACCTTTTCACACCCCGGGACACCGGAGGAGAAGTTCACACGAAAGTTCGTATCGCACGCAGTGAAAAAGGATCACTCGACAACGGATTTCCGTTAAAGTTCAAAGTTCTGTATTTAATTAAGACCCACGGCACTAGTCTGTGTAGAGTGTGTTACACGTTACAGCGCACAACTTTCCCGATAGAATGTCAGCAACTTTCGAGATTAGCTCCGGACGAACTTCGGGACCTGGAAGCGATTAAAGAGTTATTTATTATTGTACTTTCGTGTTCGTGCTCGTTCCACGCAGAGTTGAACTAAGTGACGATGTATTTATTGTACGGACGTCGTTGACCGGAAAGTTGGCTGAACGTGGAAATATAATAACGAAGCAGGTCTACTCCGAACGTAAATCCGAAGTATCGGCCGAATGTTCGGGCGTTTCTTTACTACGGCTAACTATGGCAAGCTACGCCGTAAGAAAAAAAAACCAGCCAAGTGCGAGCCGGACTCGCGCACGAAGGGTTCCGTATTATCTATAAAAACGGCAAAAAAATCACGTTTGTTGTATGGGAGCTCCCCTTAAATATTTGTTTTATTTTAATTGAATTATTTATTTTTTAAAGTGAATATATAACTAAATATTCTGTGAATATTTCAAGCGTCTACCTGTTGCCGTTATCAATATCGAGCAAAAAGGACCAAAAAAATCACGTTTGTTGTATGGGAGCCCCCTTAAATATTTATGTTATTCTGGTTTTTAGTATTTGTTGCTATAGCGGCAACAGAAATACATCATCTGTGAAAATTTCAACTGTCTAGCTATCACGGATCATGAGATACAGCCTGGTGACAGACGGACAGACAGACAGACCCGTTTTACCCTTTGGGTACGGAACCCTAAAAAAATGGTATTAAAAAATAAGCTAGATGGGGTCGACATTTCCTATCTTACTCTTCATCATTTCGATGATTTTCGATGCCTATTTTGACCACAAATCTTTATTTACCGCAATTGCATATAATTATGAGTTTGTACATGCGTGTGAGTGATAACTGATAAGTGAGTCCTGTTTCTGGCCTGGTGACAGACGGCGGAGCCTTAGTAATAGGGTTCCGTTTTACCCTTTGGGTACGGAACCCTAAAAACGACAGTAAAGAGATAAGCCAAAGACAAAAATGTGACTTGAAGTCGGGTAAGGACTCAAAGTCAAAAAGGAAATTTTGGAAGTTATAAAACGGCCGAACATTCAGTGATGCTTCGGTTTAGCGTTTCGAAATAGACCCCCTGTATTCATTGGAAGGAAATGCTGTTTACCTAGGGGTAAAGTTATGTTGAGTCTGTATTGAATTTGGACATTAGAGTAGGTTGAAACGGAACCGTAGGAAGCGCGGAAGGCCAATGTCCTGCGTGCGCCCTATTATGCCCTACTAGCTATTATTCAACATTCGCCTGACGTGCCGCCGCGGAAGGGACTGACACGATCCCCCACACGTATGACGTTCCTGTTGTTTATACTACTACCGGCTCATTGACCACTACACGAAAGGGAGCCGAAATAGATTCACACAAATATTATCGCGCTTTATGTTACTACTTCTGGCGAGACGAACCATAATATTGTTTCAAGTCTTCAAAAGTTTGTTTAACTTAAAATAGAGAAAACACTGGAATAAACGACGCGGGTTTTGCTCGCGGAGTTCAATGTTTTTCGGGATAAAAGGTAACTTATTATCTACCAGGTTACCTATTTGTCTTTAGGTATACCCCTCAGCTCAGCTACCATTGAATTTACTTTTAGGTACCTACTTATGAACATTTACCAAACTGTCCGCTCGGTTAATGTTGACATTTGACAGGTATGTATGTACCATCTCATCATTGTATTGTATGATTATAAATATTATGTAGGTGGACTGGCCACCAACGTTTGTACTCAATCTTGAACTAATTGATTACGCAATATAAATTGATTTTCTTTGATTGTATAACGATTCTCTATTAACATTACCTAACACCGCAGTGTGATGCAAAATGATTTAGTAGATATTAAATCGATAATTTAATTAGTAAACATTTTAATTAACGTTCACATTTCCAGACATAGCAAAACGAAGCAAAAGGCAGTTGCAAGCAAGCGTTACCTAAGATTGGTAGAATTATCACTTTACACCGTAGGTCGTAAAAGGCGACTAAGGGACTTACTAGAGAATGGGCAGCAGCGTTCTCTATGCATTTTAACACCATACTGCGATCGCCAATCCGCCTGCCAAGCGTGGCGATTATGGCAAACACCCCCCTTAAGGGGATGCCTATGTCCAGCAGTGGACGTCTTTTGGCTGAAATTATGAATGATGAATGATGACCGTAGGTCCCTAACTGTGATCGTCTGTACTTTTATTGAGAAAACTTTTAACAATAAAAAAGCAACCAAAACTAAAGGCCTATAACTACTTCGACTCCTCATTTTTAGAAGTCAGTTAAAAATTCGTAAGATTAACCTTTCAACAAAACCTAAATTATGGTGTTTGAAAAGATAATTTTCCTAGAGAAAATAAATCACTTTTAGAAGATACACTAAACGTTTTCAAAGTGTCCAACCAAGTGATGCCGCTGTACATGTTCATACAACAAAGTTATTTATCCCCATTTCTACTTGGGTATGGCGTGTGATATACAATTAGGTACAAGCTTCTGCGACTGCACCGCCCGTGTAATCAGAATCACCATTGTGTAATTGTTCGTCAACAAAGGAAACACCGACATTTATTACTGTACATCTAGACTTAGACCAGACTTTCGCTTTCAACGTGAGAATCTCCCAGTTGTTAACATGTTTACCGGTATCATCGCGAAAATGAAAGGAGTTTTGTTAAAAGCTAACATGTTTTTTTTTTATTGTTGTAGGTATAGTGATATTAGTCTTGCAATGATTAACGTATCGCCTTTGCTTATTAGGTACAAGCTTTTTTATTTATAGCTAGGGTTAATTATTGTAAAACTAGGTATGACAATAAAGCTTTGCGACAAAAAGGAAGGCAAGACATTTTCACAATAATGCAGTAACTTTATTATTAAATAGCTTCTGCCCGCGACTTCGTCCGTGTGAAAGGACATGGATAAACTTTGGCCTGGCACATACAAAGAGATAATTATATTTAAAAAAAAAACTAATAATATTTGAAATCCCACCACAGCTTTCGTTACTTGGCAAGACTTTGCAGGAAATATTTCAATTGAAAAGATTATTATTTTGATTCAAATATTCGGGGAGATATTTATATGTGGCCAGTTCTGGAAATATGATGGTAATTGGGACATGCTTATTGTAAGAATTTATATGATTCAGGAGTATTTTTAGAATACAAAATATTAAAAATTATATAATTATATTAAAAATATTAAAGCGTTTTGAATAATAACTACTTAGACAATAATAAACATGATGTTTATTATCCCTTCAAGACCAATTTCATTTTTAAATCAGTAGATTAGTCCAGTCTTAAAAGTATGCAATGGCAGCAATTTCTTTATCTTTCATAATCATTGTCACTGCCCGTCATTCTCATGCATTCGTTTTTAGGGTTCCGTACCCAAAGGGTAAAACGGGGACCCTATTACTAAGGCTCCGCCCGTCTGTCTGTCCGTCTGTCACCAGGCTGTATCTCATGAACCGTGATAGTTAGACAGTTGAAATTTTCACAGATGGTGTATTTCTGTTGCCGCTATAACAAAAAATACTAAAAAATAGAATAAAATAAATATTTAAGGGGGCTCCCATACAACAAAGGTGATTTTTTTGCTCGTTTTTGCTCGATATTGATAAGGGCAACCGGTAGACGCTTGAAATATTCACAGAATATTTAGTTATATATTCACTTTAAAAATAAATAATTAAATTTAAAAAATATATATATAGTTTAAGGAGGGCTCCCATACAACAAACGTGATTTTTTTGCCGTATTTATAGATAATGGTACGGAACCCTTCGTGCGCGAGTCCGACTCGCACTTGGCCGGTTTTTTTTTAATGTCATTTATGCTTTGCACAGACCTATAACTAATTTTAAGAGAAATAATGCAACGCAATATTTTTACGAAATATCCTGTATGTTAGAAATAGTACTTATATATATTATATATGCCATTAAGTAATTTTTTGGCGTAGACACTAGATGATTCTAAAAATACGAATTATGACTGTAATAAGTGATTGTTGCACTGTTGCATCACACTTTTGCATATTATCTTCAGCATAAAAAAACCAGTGTAAACAATTGTTAGTGAACCAATAAAAATAAATAAATGACCCTGGTGACCTGGTGACAATACTGAAGCTTATTATTATTAGTGAAAGAATGTTCGGAATCGGATCAGTAGTTCCGAAGATTACATACAAATTCACAAATGTAATATTTGTACTATAGGATAGATTAGATTAAATTGCCACAGTTTCATTGATTAAGACTGAAACTTCCCTACTTTTATTCGAGAGAGCTCTGACATGTCATAAACAATCATGATTGGTGGTAGATATTTATTTATTTACGATGGTTAGATTCTACGACCGGTACAACAGTCAAACACTTCCTTGTTGACACATTAAATTTTTCCCCCTAAATACTACCTACCTACCTACCCTAAATACTTCAAAGGTGACGTAGTCAAATGATGAGTATTGACTACCTATGAATAAATAATGTGAAGAAAATGTAGTGTTGATTATTTAATTTCTTTCAATTTGCTTTCATTCACTTAGCAGTTTTGTAAATCTTTCAAACATTTTCCGATTCCTTTTTTTTTTAAAGAAAAAGCGACCAAACTTAAATCAACGTTGTGCTACTTTCTAATCATGCACAACATCACGCTTATTTCCCACAGGGGTGTAAGCATAACGTAAAAAAACAACCACACATATCTCTTTTCCACAGTTCCATAAGACTGAAAGTTTTTTTTTTCAGATGAGAATAGCATCCTGCATTAGCCGTGAATCGATACTGAATTTCTTCGCACGTTACCCCAAAACATGCTCGCTACGAAACTATAGTATCAGATGTCGCACATTATTTACCCCTTGTCTGATCCCCCGGGGGATGTCCATCCCCGGGGGATGAGACAAGGGGTTGCTTTGAGAGTGCTATGAACCCAACTTGTACAACACAGGAGTGGAAAAAAATTAACCTTGATTCTGAACTACAGCAAATGGTTCGTTGGCATTATTGATGAGTAACTTCGACTGTTTAGTGTTTCATTCTTCTTGGCGCAGTGCCCTCAGTGGCGGATTTACACATTTCCCAAGTATAGGTAGGCTGTTACATTTTAGCCGCCTTTACCTCTACAAGTGTCAGACTATTTTCACAATCCAACAATTTGGTAGAAATTGCAAAAGAATTAGTTTTTGGGTAGGGTAGATACTTAGTGCTACCCATGCGAAGCCGGACCAGGTAAAGCTAGTGTACAATGAAAGGGAAGAGGGAAAATTCATCGGAAAGATGTAGTAGACTTCTTTCTGAAAGGCATAAACACAAAAAAAAATGCAGATGCGGTAACCAACTGGCTTCTTACCAGACTACGACATGACAGAAAGTTTCTTAGTTTGAGTAAAAATTCACAGTACACACACTGACAATAAATTCACAAATCTACTTGCACTCATTAACATACGTATAACATACAGACACTCCATTACAACACAACTGACACAAATCACACTACCATGCATACACTCTTTTTATATACAATGTGGAGACAACAATACGACAATAAATGAAAACACTGGCAATACTAATGCATAAGAGTATTTTGGAACGATCAAATAAATCCTAGCATCGAAATTAAAAAAGTGATTTTTTCAAATAAACTAAATAGCAGTGGTGTGCCGACTATGGGTTTTGCCAATCTTTGACTAGCTATAGCGACTAAACTATTGGATATATTTGATTGAATTTTCGTGTGCAGACTGCGAACGTCATTAGATATACGTAGTTGAATTTAATGTTATATTGTCGTCTCCACGTTGTATATATTTTAAGTTTTAAAAATGTACCATAATTTTTAATTTTAAAATTGTTAACGGAACGAAGGAGCCTGAATCTCACAACACAGGGCATCCTAGTGTGAGGTCTAGGAATTCAATCCACTTGAATGAAAACTTAGCGAAATAAATTTATTATATTATTCTATTCTTATTCTACATAAGAAACCAGTCGCAAAAAAACCGCACCAACCGCTCCTAAAATTTGCAGCCAGGTTCAAGCCTACTCGCGGCACGGTACGGCAAGGTATATTTATGCGACGAATGGAAATATAACATAATAGTATGACAATAAAATTGTAATTTCAATGGCAACGAGTCCGCGGTATCCCTAGGCATGCCGCGACGTCCTTATGCATCATCATTGAAATTTCAATTTATTGTCGTTTATATAAGTTATATATAATATTAGTTTTAATATATGCGAAACCCGAAACACCTGTCTAGTATTTTTATGTAAAGAATCTATGTACAAAATTTCAAAACTGCATCATGAAAAATCACAAAGTTGTAAGGTTGTTATGTTACCGGGTTGTCCGTACAAAAACATGGTAACGGCGCACCCGCGCCTCCAGGGTCGTCTTGCGCTCATTGATAATAATATGCCAGTAGGTACCTAACCGTACGGCGATTGTATTGTAAGTAATTAAACGGAGATAACATTTTCCATCACACTTAAATATTTTTGGGACAAAATATAACGTGGTGTAAAAGTAATTGAAATCGATTCGGTTCCTGTTTCTGAACAAACTATATTCAGGTTTCGTATATACTAAAAATAAGGTTGTATATTCGATATATAAATTATATATTATTAATATCTTCTATTCGTCGCATAAAAATCCCTCGCCGTGCCATGCCGCCAATGGGCGCAGGCCCTTAAGGCTCTTACAAACACACGCGATATCGCGGCCGCGACATGCACCGACAAAGGAATTGTCTTTGTCGGTGCCTGTCGCGCCCGCGATATCGCGTGAGTGTGTAAGAGCCTTTAGGCTCAAGCCGACAAAGCCTGCTAGTAAATCCGCCATTCAGTGCCCTATATTGATTTCTATGTATATTATTCAACCGTTACAGCACACAGAATACACATTTACTTTCCCATTTATTTCATTGTTAGAGAAAGATGTAAAACAGTTGTTAATTATGAATATTAATAATCTTACAACCTGCGTTTCTGACATTTGCCATTTTTGTGTATAGATTAGGTGATTACTATTATGTATTTGTAATGATTACACAACAAACAATACTAGAACATTACGCAAGATAATTCTATTTTAATCAGAATGCGATAAAAGTTTTCTAATTTAATTAGCTGTTGAATCTACTTTATAGATATTTCGTTAAGCTTTGTAAAAGGCTACAACTTGCACCTAGATCTAGCTAAATACGAGTAAATACATAAGTGACAGCAACGTGACATTTACCCTATCCTGTTATGAAATACCCACGAAATACCGGAGAAACTCCTTTCTCAGGCACGACCCGATTCGGGACAAGAATTCCCCGCCATTTCCTAGCATTTCAGGTAAATATACGAGTACATAGTACCCGGCACGTCCGCCTGTAAGTGCTCTCCAAGTCCTTGACGTTCTAAGTTCCAAAGCAACCGCAATTTCTCTCGTGAACGTTTTCAGCTAAGCACTACAATTTGGTGTTATTGTTCTGTAGCGACTTATCAAATTGAGATGAAACCAACCGTAAGCAGCTCGCTATTGTTTCTGCTACAAAACACTGAGATATTGCTTTCTTAACATTGCATCTGTCTTTGTAAAGTGCTCGGTTTATTATTTCCATTGCAGTAGTAGTATATTTTTGTGTATTTCTATTCACGAAGTAGCACTTGTAAATCACACTAATATTATAAAGGCGAAAGTTTGTGAGTGTGTGTGTATGTTTGTTACTTCTTCACGCTCAAACGGCGGGACCAATTTTGTTAAAAAAATGTGTGGAGGTAGCTGACACCCTGGATTAAGACATAGACTACTTTTTATCCTGATATTCCCACGGAATCGAGACTTACGCGGGTAAAACCGCGCAGCTAGTATAGGATAAAAAAAATGCTTACATCAGTTAAATTAAATGCATCCATAGAAATTGTTCTACTGGTGTCGCGTCGCGCGACATACTGCGACTTTTTTAATTATTTGAGTATTATTTATTCATACAAATTACTCTATTCTCAATAATCATCGCGGCTACGCATTCAATGGCTTCGAAAGGGCAAGGTACCCAAATCAAGCTATACCTACTTATCATATCGCGCGACGAATCGTAACGTTAATTAGAACGGTTTTTGGTTTATAGATATAGAAGAAGAAAGAAAGAAAGAAAATACGTTTATTTGCGGTAAACATAACGCAAAGAAATAAAAACACAAACACGAAAGAACAAGTTGAGGGAAATATGAATAAAGTACCTAAATATTATACACGAAACGAGTATTTTCCATTTTAATATTATTTGGATTTACGTTACGTTAACTCCGCCAGCTCGTGCTAGACCCACAGGAAACAACAATAGAGTAAAGAAATATAACACGCGCTTAAAAAAAGGGTCTAAAGAAATGACTACGCCTTGTTGCTATATAATGATGAGCTCGCCAAGTGTGTGCCGGACGAAGGAGTGCGATGTAGTGCGAAGTATTGCGAACTAGTGCGGAGACGCGCGGAGGAGTGCTCCCGAGTGTCGAGGCTCAACTGAGGCTACGGCTCTCGAGCACGTCGATGCAGCTACCGACTCCTTACCACCGGATTATTACGGAAAAGGATGCGGGAATTTGTCTAGTTTTAATTTAGAGGTGTGGCTTCTTTTTCTGTTTGATTAATGGGTTTGGTAAATGGACATAGGAAAGTATTTAAAGGACTATGCCTACACGGAGTCTTTGCTCACATACATCACCTAGTAATCCAACACAGTAGGCAGTAGTAGTCTTACAGCTTTTACTTAAAAATGCACACAATTAGGCAATTATATTCCCAAACCTTAAACTCAAACGTGTACCTATGTTACACGACATCTCATTTAATTTAATTTCATTTACACTATATATTATATTACACTATACACATAACAAAGTTACAGAAGCTTAATTACATCAACATCGTTAATTTGTTATCAAATCATGTTTAGATAATTATTTGGCAGACCACTGTCTCTTAGAATACAGGCTGTCCTAGTCTAAGAGACAGGGTTATATACATTTTGTACAGATTTAGCAACTTTAAATTAATTTTAATGTACACACATCAACACGGTCTAGGGATATTATTAAAAAAGCGAATTACTATCAATGTGTTAATTATTTATATGACATGTATATATTTAAAAGATACGTTATTTAATATTCTACTATTTTTATTTTTTAATAATGGTTAAGATACTTCGATTAAAATTTCAGGATTTTATGGAAAAAAAATGAAGCATAGACGGAAACCGTATATGAATTAACTTTTAATTTATGAGTAAAAACTGAAAAAAATAGAAAAATCATTTAATTTGTGTTTATAAACTTGAAGTTAGTAGTCTGAGAAAGCGCCCATGATGTTCATAACACATCGGCAACGATTCGGCATGCTCAGAACAAGGTTGTCAATGTCTTGCTGCGGAATATTGTCCCATGTCCTTCTGAGGTGCGCAAAAAGTTGATCTTCTGTAGCAAGATTTTCAGGAACTTCCTTCAGAGCTCTTCTTTGCAGCATATCCCACGCATCCTCAATGGGATTTAGATCTGGCGATTGAGCAGGCCAGTCTAAGGCCCTAACATTGTGTGTATGTAACCAAGCTGCTACCGTTCTCGCCGTGTGTGCCCGGGCATTGTCGTGCATGAGCAGGAAATCTTGCCCCATTTGTGTTCTGTGGGGCAAGATTACGGACCCCAGCACCTGTTGGACGTATCGTTCTGCCGTCATATTGCCCCGCACCCAAACGAGATCCGTCCGTCCTCCAAGACGAATTCCTGCCCAAACCATAATTGTTCCTCCTTGGTATGGGTGAACTTCCTGAGGGTTCTGATGACGGCTCCATCGTCCAGGAACTCGCCAAACACGCGTCCTTCGTGAATCTGGATGGAAGCCGAACCTGGATTCATCCGTGAACAGCACATTGGACCATTGCTCACGGCCCCAGTCCACGTGGTTCCGAACCCATTCTAATCGTCGTCCACGATTGCCTCTCCGTAAAGGTGGGACCCGGAGTGGTCTACGAGAGCGTAGATTGCTTTCATGCAGTCGCCTTCTTACAGTTTGGTCACTCACAAGCACTTGGTGTTCCACTCGCAGCCTTTGGACCAATTGAGTCGCCGTTGCATTTGGTTGAGCTCGCGCAGTAATTTGCAAAAATCGGTCTTGTCTGGGGGTAGTGATGCGACTTGGCCCCCGGTGCCTCTCCGCTACTTTACCTGTGGCACGATAGCGTGTCCACAATCTTAAAATTACATTTTGGTGGGTCCCTATGGCCTCAGCAACATTAAGCTGAACAGACCCAGCTTCCAGCATTCCCACAGCTCGTAACATCTCCGCCCTCGTCAAATGTTAGCGTTGCATGGCTACAATACCTCAATTTTAACTTTATCTTTCGTTTAAAAATGAAAAAAAACTGTAACTAAACGTAATTCATATTGTTTTCTAAATTTCGCACAAATGAAAATTCCCTCTCCTACACATCAAGACATTTTTATGCCACCGAAACAAAAGAATTTTCAAAAATTTGAATTTGGAATTAGTCTGAGATAAATTACAAACAAATCGGTGTATAAAAGATTCCAATGCGGCCAGTACTTTTCGAGTTATTTAATTGAGTATGAAATATCCCTAGACCGTGTTGATGTGTGTACATTGTAAATGTGTTTCTGTATTTTTTGTGAATAAACCTTATATTGTTATTTTTTATTATTTCGTTTAGTTTTATACTACGGGCAGTTTTGTACGTTTAATATCATATCGGCGTATTTCGGAGTTGGCTGATTTCACAGCTACCTAATATCCATGGAACAATATTTTCTTCTGTACCTATGTGTTTTCCTAAGCACAGACATACGGAACGTTCTCGATACGACTATACATACGAGACAAGCTACCAATTTACGACGCACTTAAAACGTTATAGTACTGCTACTATTGAACCCTCCAAATAATCTGAATTTGTTTGCATCTGTACCGTATGAGTATTGTGCAAACTTGACCGCAAGCCCGTTGTGCTTTATAATGGACACGCTCGGTCAGTCAGACAACATTCATTCATTTCGAAATAAAACTCAATGAAATAAACTACGTCTCGGATACTCAATCATTTAAGGAAACTACTACGGGCAGTTATCCAATCGTAGGTCAGTGAAATGATCAAATTGGATGACGACACCCCTGACCAAACCAAAATGGGTGCTCCATTGCAGTTGATTAATACGCCTACTGGATAGGCCATTTCATCTGTCACTGAAGATAATTCACGAGATAAAGAGCTTCCTAGTGGTCTCAAATCAACGCCTGGTTTTTTATCATCAGTCGCTATGGCAATAAAGTGGTTGAATTGTATTAAAATATTTGGAACACGATGCCTGAATTTCATTACAAAGTTACCTGAATCATCAATACGATTACACATTATCAACGATGGGTACCGTTAATTAAATATCACGAAATCCAATATCGACCAAACTTTATCAATAAATAATCGAATTTAATTAGCAAAACGCTTCAATGCTAAGTGTGAACTTACTGGAAGTGCTACAAACATATTGAGTTACTGGAACAAGGTCTGCAAAGTTAATAAAATAATTCGCTTCAAATACCACCGTCACAATGAACTACTAACCTCAACACCTGCGGGGCTCAGCTCGTCTTTACAAACGAAACCATAAGTAATAAATGAGAATTTCCACGAAAACCGACTTCGCTATTATATTATATACAGGCTTAAGGCTTACTCGGCAAAAGCACTCAGAAAATCGATACCAGGTTTTCCCGAAACTATTCATCACATCCCATCATTCAACGATTAAGTACGAATGTGTGTTACCAACACAGCGGTGCAATTCGTCATCCTGATGACTGCAGCTACTCCCGTTCCCGGGCTCATGTGCTAGATAAAATCGTGAGTTATGTGCTAGGGTATAAGGATAATAATTGAGTGGCAGTGAAGCGAGGAAGAGGACAATTTGTAGTGGCCTCAAATCAGTACGCTGGGGAAGGCTCTCCTACGCGACGAGATCCGTCCGACCTCGCGTAACTTCGCAATTTATTTGTGCAACACATCGCCATTTATTCTGTATAACATGCGCTGTATCTGAAGAGAATCACGTATTTTAATTAAGCTCGATGATCTCAGAAGTTTTGCATTTTATGGGACATTGAAGAACCTAATGAGGGGTTCATTAAACTTTGTCGAAGCACTCAGCATACATAATTATGCATATAAATCAACGTATATACAAAATATGACGCAAATCAATTAACGTAGTTCCGTTACATAAAGGAGGGGGACAAAGGAAGTAAGTAACAAATGTAAACAACGATTTGTAAAGTAATTCCCCCCAAGCTGTCATAAAAATGTGCCCACGGAAGTGACGGGGGTCGTCATTAAAGCGAGTGACGTAAAATTGTGACACTCCCGTGAGCGTGTCATACCGTGACATACGGGCACCGGGGACCGATGACAGTGACAATGTGTTTTGTCATTTTGCTAATTAACCGGGGGATTCGTTTAATTTATGCCTCGTTTAGCCTTTAATTATTGTAAGATAATTGTAATGAGCGTTAGTTGCAAACGAGACTATATCAATGAGGTAAAACATTTGGTCTGCTTATTTAAATACTTTCAACAATAATAATACCATATACAGAGTGGAATTTTGTAATGCCACCTAGAGGGAAAGTACTCTTAATACTGCAGATAGAAAGTTTTACTCAAAGGAAACATTCCTTTATTTTTGAATAGAAAGCAAACTGCATTCAAAGATTTTCGAAAATTCTCTTCTCCCACACCCGGGAATCGAACCGGCTAAAATCTGAAAAAATTATACCCTGTACTTTTATTGCATCGATCGTTAGGGTCAATTATAAGGATGAAATCTCTCTAACAAACATGATAAATTAAATGAAAGGAAAACCAGGAAATCTTAAATTAATTTAATTATTTACAAAAAATGGTAAACTAACTAATTAGTTGCTCGATTTAGTGGCTCCATTCTCTTGGATACACAAATTTATTCTTTTAACGAATTCATTTCTAGTAACCTTTAATAAAGTGTTGTGGTGAATATTATAAATCGTATTCTGAACTTCAACTCTCAACTCGTTGTCATTCGCATAAGATTTCATGTAAATTTGATTTTTTACATATCCCCACAAAAAAAAATGTAATGGGGTGAGATCTGGCGATCTCGCAGGCCATCTGATTGTGCCGTTTGTACCAATCCAGGTATTAAAATGGTTATTAATGTAGGCAGTAGTGATTCTGCTGTTATGTGCTGCAGCACCATCTTGCTGTAGAATTATTTGGTTTCGCTCTTCCTCGGGGAAACCATTTAACTCGTTTCTTAAGAGATCCAGTATTTCAATATACTTGACAGTGTTTAAATGACCTTCGTACACGTGGACTAACACTACATTATTTCTCATAATTCCGCACCAAACGTTGAAAGAAAATCTTACTTGATTGTTAGTTTCATGAACACGAACAGGATTCACTCGAGACCAATAATGGTTATTGCGGCGATTGTACATGCCATTATTGCTAAAGTTGGTTTCGTCAGACCATACAATGTTACTCAAAAAATTAGGGTTTCGGTCAATTTCTCCAAGCATGTTTTCACAAAATTGTAATCGTCTGTCACGATCCCCAATATGCAATTTTTGCACCAACCGACCTTCACGATAGCATTTATACTTATACTTTTTCAGCACTTTAAGTACGCGAGTGTGGGTTGTTCCTAATTCATCGGCAGCATCTCTACTTGAAGCCTTTGGAAATGATTCAAAGTATGTTAAAACATCTAGTTCAAAATCGAAATAGTTTTGCTGAATAGTTTGCCGTCTCTTCTTGAAACCACCCGTATTCTTTAAATTTTCTACCATTCTTTTCAATACGAACCGAGTTGGTGCCTGTCGGTCTTGATATTTCTCTCCATACCACCGCAGAGCTAGATTCACGTTTTTGTTATTTAAAAAATAAGCTTCCATTAAATCAAACTGTTCTTGATAAGCCATTTTCACCGTGAGACAAAATGTGAAATGAGTTGTAAAAACAATCAAATGTGAATCACAACTATGGCAATCTAATTTTCAAATTTTAATCTAACATTCCATATTTAAATTACCTCATACACGCAGCTACGAGTATGTCGCAAAGGAGTCTGCATTACAAAAGATGGATGTTAGTTAAAGAGCTTTAACTTGACTCATTGAATTTGTAACTTCAGGGTTCCTGGTTTTCCTTTCATTTAATTTATCATGTTTGTTAGAGAGATTTCATCCTTATAATTGACCCTAACGATCGATGCAATAAAAGTACAGGGTATAATTTTTTCAGATTTTAGCCGGTTCGATTCCCGGGTGTGGGAGAAGAGAATTTTCGAATATCTTTGAATGCAGTTTGCTTTCTATTCAAAAATAAATGAATGTTTCCTATGAGTAAAACTTTCTATCTGCAGTATTAAGAGTACTTTCCCTCCAGGTGGCATTACAAAATTCCACCCTGTATTACTATTTATGGTATGGTATGGTATGTATGGCTTTATTATTATTATTTATTTTATATTTTTTATTGTTTTCTTAAATAAGGTAAAAATGTACTTACTGCAATTGGATTACGATGACACTGAAAATCTAATGACCCTTCATGTATAATAAACACACTCCTCACATGCACAAACCTCACACACACACACACACACACCCACACCCACCCTACACACAAGAATACACACCTCACTCACACTCACCGTATCATCACTCTCCACAGAACACAGTGTTAATTAAAATCCTTCAATTTTTTTCCCCTGGTATATTTGTAAACCTACCTGTCAATGCATGCCTTAACTGTAATTTATTTCGTTGTTGTCTATCGCGCTTCTTTATCATATTCCCTGTAAATTGAGAGGTCTGGCTCTTGTGATACAGGAACTCCTAGTACAAGAGCCAGGGCTACACAGAAGTTTGTGACTTTGAAGTGTAAATAAAGAAGAATTATTATTATTATTATAATGTTCTCTACCACACAAACACATACACTTTCCTCAGTTACTTTACCACTACATCTCTCACACACATTCCTCTATTTCACCACTCATATTAACACACCTACCCACATCCATACCTCATATCATCAATATCACCAACACACCCTAGCACTCTCTAATGGCACTTCTAAGACGCATTATTTATATAGTAGTGACACACAAATGTCCTAAGATAAATCTATGAGACTCAAATAGCTAAACACTATCCCCTGAGATACAGGTTCCCGCCTAGTTCAGGGGTTAGGGCCTAGTTTAATAATCTGTGCACCTTGTTATGATCACCATATTTTTTTTTAAATACTTCATGTATGTACCTATTTGTATAATTTGTATTTATTTATTTATTTTATTGTATATGTACACACAGTAAAATACTGAGAGATACGACATAATTATAATATTAGTACCAAGGTACTTGTATTTGTATAATATCAAATATCTTTTAATGGTGAGAAATAAACAATTTTTTTTTTGTTTTTATAATTGGTTTTTATATAGATTGGGTTATCCCGGTTCTCCGTTTTAGATAAGTTATAAGTTTAGATATAAACATTCTTATAAACTGAACATAAGTAACATAGATGAGGAAGCATCCTAAATAATCCTTATGAAAACGTTAAACAATGCAAAATAAAAACGTGCAATAATCCAAAAAACGATTCTTCAATTTTTAATTTCCACGAGAATAATTGAGACATGAATATTCAGAAGTAAAAACCCCATAGTAATTCAACGAGTTCCAACGCGTAAAGTGCGTCGGAAAATGGCCATCAGAATAAAAGGGCTCACTTGTGCTCCCACTTGATTATATTCCACCGTAAGTACTTGATCCTGGGGTCCCACAACCACATTACAAGCCAAACGAATATAAAGCATAATCACAATGTCGCAAAATAAACTTTCCTTTGACAAGTCTTATTACGATATTTGTGTGGCCCGAAGTACGCTTACGAAGTTGCCAGGTTATTTCATACGGAATTAGATTTGTAAATTGAAAAATAAGGACGCTATTTATGTTCAACATTGCCGTATTGGAAGCAAATATTACAGTTATTATTGAAATAAGCCGAAATGTCTTGCCTTTTATGGGCATTCACGCTATTTTATTGCACGGTCTCCAAAACGCCGTCTATAATACGGAAATATTAAATCCCCTGAATGTGAATAGCTCAAATGAGAGAAAGTAGCCATAAAATAGCCAAGGTAATAACAAAAGATAACTGTTGATTAACTTTAGTTTACATTTATAGGAGATCAGACATCCATGAAATAACTTATTTATAAACACTATCAAAATGCAATGACCACAAAAAGACAGGTTTATCGAAACATAAACTAACTAATACTTAAGCTTTAGATTTCAGTTATTTTCCAAGTTCGACCGTCTGCGGTCATTCCATCTATTTTAGTTTCCATCATTCAAAACAGAAGACTAATCCTAGACGACGCTTCCTTAACAAAACATTCTGATATGCTAGCATAGTTCTTATTCCAATTGAATAGAATAGAAAATTAAATAGCTAAGTTTCCTTTACTTATAGAAACTGTGAGCCCGTAACCACGGACGTTAACATCAAATAAATTTAAAGTAAATATTTACGAGAGGGGCGGGGGGGGGGTGAGTCTTTGGCACAGCTGTGTGGTCCTTTTACGACTAATTGTTTGTTTATCCTTGTCACTATTTTAGTTCAGAAACTGTTTATAAGTATGAAAAAATACTGGTACAGGCATTTGGTCTAAGTATCCTAAGTGTAGGGAACACTTAGGATACTTAGACCAAATGCCTAACAGTAACATCGTTGTAGGAAATTATGGAATTATTGTAATAATTCGTTATTTTTTTTCTATACAAAGCTGTTTGGTTCAGAATATTATAATCAACCTACGTTATTTTAATTTTTTAATTTTTTATAGGCTCAAATATTACAGTATTTGTTGTTTTTACTCGCCAAACTTTCTAGATTGATGGCGAGATTATTTAGGTACATTTATGAAATATTCTATGTACCTGGCGAAATGTGGGTGTACTATAGGTACACCTCTGCCTAACCCTTCCGGGATTACAGGCGTGATGTTATGTTACTATGTACCTAGTGTACCAACATAAGATCTGAGATTACAATACCTACGACTTAAAGCTACGAAGAAATAAAGAAAGATAAGTAATCCACCAAAGAATATTTGTTATTCATCCTTGCAGCGAACGTGGTATTTTACGAAGCAGCAGAATTTGTATAAGATGTGCCATGAATTGCATGTTTAAAACAACAGTTTTCCTAGAGTTCACGCTAAAGAAGTTTAAAGAAACTGTACTTATTTTCAATTTGAATATGAAATATTGAATAAGAATTTCACTCAAGGATCGAGAAGTTATTGTGGGCGAACGTTTGATGTCAAAATCCTAAACACACGATCATACTGAATTATATGTACAACGAAAACAAAGTGAAAATTCATCAAAAACTATTTCCATATCAGAATTTTCAGTCTCACCACATCAAAATTCCTAAGTTTTCCCTCCCAGGGAGAAAATGAATAAAACATTTTACACGTCCCTTAACTGGGAAAAGTTAATTTAAACTAACCCACTTTCGCACAAAGCGTGCGAAATCAACAAAAGACCGTGTGAGGGTTGAATAAAGCCTATAATAAAATAACATAGAGCCATTCAAGCAAAACGACCTTGTAGCAGCGGCGTAGCGAAGGCTTCCCTTGCTACGAAATTCGTAGCAATGTGCTACGAAGACCCTAAAAATGATTTTTTACTTGTAACCATATTGTTTCCCGGCTTAAGGTCATTTTTAGGGTTCCGTACCCAAAGGGTAAAACGGGAACCCTATTACTAAGGCTCTGCCGTCTGTCTGTCTGTCCGTCTGTCACCAGGCTGTATCTCATGAACCGTGAGACAGTTGAAATTTTCACAGATGATGTATTTCTGATGCCGCTATAACAAAAAATACTAAAAAACAGAATAAAATAAATATTTAATTGGGCTCCCATACAACAAACGTGATATTTTTGCTCTTTTTTGCTCGATATTGATAACGGCAACAGGTAGACGCTTGAAATATTCACAGAATTTAAAAATAAATAATTAATATAAGATAAAACATATACAACGGCAACAGGTAGACGCTTGAAATATTCACAGAATTTAAAAATAAATAATTAATATAAGATAAAACATATATTTACGGGGGGCTCCCATACAACAAACGTGATTTTTTTGCTGTTTTTATAGATAATGGTACGGAACTCTTCGTGCGCGAGTCAGACTCGCACTTGGCCGGTTTTTTTCTTGTTCATCTTATTGACTGTTTTATCTATTTTTATTTTGTAAAGTATTGTAATACTATTATCATGTTAATTTAGACACCTCAAAGGGAACTCAAAAATATGCATGCCCTTATTTTTCTCAAGTCTGATTTCGTCGTATAAATTAAAGTTATCAATATTTTTTAGAGGTGATGAGTCTCAATGTTTTTATAACTAAACTAACTGCGCCCCGCGGTTTCACCCGCGTAAGCCTCAATTCCGTAGGGATATCGGGATCAAGAGTAGCCTATGTCTTAATCCAGGGTGTCAGCTACCTTCATACAAAATTTTATCAAAATTGGTCCAGCCTTTTGAGCGTGAAGAAGTAACAAACATACACACACACACACTCACAAACTTTCGCCTTTATAATATTAGTGTGATTATATATTATATTATATTAAGTGTGATTTGATAAAAATACTATACACCATTCATACATATCCCTCAGTAGGAGCACAAAAGAATTACTTCTGCGTAAACAAGACAGACCGTTTGAAAACAACAGGAAATGCTCGGTGAATCCCGCGGATCAGACATTCTTAGTCTCTTACCATACCACCCATTTTTAATTATAATAAACATCTGGGTATGCTATGACACATAGAGGAAATACAATTTTAGAAACATGTTGGGATTATTTTGCTTGGTCTTTTGTCGTTTGCTATGAAATCTTCTGTCCATAATGATTGGATTTTATTATCTTGTTTCATGATTACAATACCTAAGTAATTTTCGTTCTAAATAAACATTATTTTTACTACCTACTGTCTTGTTTAAGATTAACTTCTGCACATAGATAAAGTTTCGCTTTCATTTCTCATTCAAAACACATTTAGCAAGCGCATCGTATGCAAATTACTTTTAAATATCTATGAAACAGTTGTGAAGTAAGTTCAAAGCACCGCTGGATTCTCTCCAAAACTTGTCGACTCAATAGAATGCAAATTACACGCCACACCGATGCATTACAAGTACAACAGAAATTGCATCTCGCCTCCAGACGGAATACAAATCTGAGGAGAATAACAAAATGTTTTCGATAAACATTTAGGTGCCACTTGTGATTGCCGAAGTGCTGTCGATCGTGGGCCGAGAAAGTGATAGGCGACCAGCATTGTTTTACTACACGGTAGAAACCGAAACAACAATTTATTAGATGTTTTCCTAGATATGTCTCAGCAATAGATAACGTTTGAATGCGTTCTTGCTTCTGACGTTCGTGATAATACTGCTGTGCCAGTTAACTACGTAAACAATCATTTTGAAGGCAAGATAGAATAATTAATATAAAGCGAAAACAAACTGTCGTTCACCTGTTTTGAGGACATTTTTTTTAAGTTAATGATCTTCACTTAAAATAGCGAATTTCCTCCTGAAGCTATGTACGTACTTCCGGGAGACTCTAACAACGAAACATGATCACAGTTTGATTAAGTAGAAATTGTCAAATTAAGTATCAGCTATCGATTATCTGTGTGGTGCTGGACGTAAAGAATAAAACCATCCTATTTCTTCCCGTGGGTGTCGTAAAAGGCGACTAAGGAACTTACTAGAGAATGGGCAGCAGCGTTCTCTATGCATTTTAACACCATGCGATCGCCAACCCGCCTGACAAACGTGGCGATTATGGCAAACCCCCCTTTGGGGGAGGCCTATGTCTAACATGTACGCCTGTCGGCTGAAATGATGATAACGATTAGATAAATTCATAAGCGAATAATGCTAAGGAAACTATAAAACTAATGAACGTGATAGCATCGACTCATCAATCATGGAGTAGGAAGAAATGGAGCGCTTATCTGCGGGAGGACGGTGTCACGAACTTCAATATAAACAGTTGAAACTACTAAGGTGCCATTAGAATCTATGTTTTTTTCCTCAATAAGGAACACATCGTGAGGAAACCGGCATATACTAGAACCAAAAATTTAAATAAATGTGACATCCACCAACCCACACAGGACCTGCGTGGTGGATTACGGCCCACTCCCTCACAGAGAGGAGGCCTGTGTGCCAGCAGAGGGAACATTATAGGCTGATAATGGTTTAGTTATCCTTAATAAGTAGTTTTTTGATTAGAAAGAAAGTTATTTAAGCAATATTGCCGTATTTTTTTATTATAATAATAACAGCGTATATATGATTGTGTGTTATTCTATTATGAAGCAAGATAGATTTTTAGGCAGACGCTGTGGCGCGGAGACCACCCTCTTAATACGCTGAGAAAAACTAAACCGCGGTCACTGTCAGACTGCGTACAAAAGAAAGAGAAGCGCGATGACACAACGCTTGTAATTTATTGCAAAATATGAAGCAATTATCTATTTACTCAAAAATGAGTTGAGTAATAGAAAATAAAAAATAACCAAGTTCGGCATACAAAAAAGATGCTCTGGTTATTAATTAAATACCAACCGTACGTTGATATTTAATACAGATATTTTGGATTGAAACTCAAAGTAAAGGGTTAGTTTACCGTTCATTTGTATCGAGATTTTTTTTTCTAAACGTGTTTTGGTAACAACCAAGTTCTGAGAAATATGTTCAAGAATAACATATGTTTTTTCCGCTACCACAAACTATATAGATTTGGCAATTTTTTTGTTTAAGACAAGCCTACTTTTATCATTCGCCTCTTGTCAGCGCCTTAATGAAATACGTGTCGTCCCTACAACTTCTAAAGGTACAATACCCCACATAGTTTTGGTTTAATAGAAGTTAGCCCTCCATTTTCTTTCGTATCCCCGTGTTACAAATAAGCACATAATGATGCACTACGAAGTAATCTAGCAAGTCTGTAACTGCATTTGGCTCGTTACTTATGCTCGATAGGTTCCGTTACCATTTCCCTGTAGACTATAAGCTTAAATTATATAAGTTATTTATGTTTATGATCAGTCTAAGTTAATTTAAACTATATGAAAGTGATTTATTTATAGATTCCCGATTGGGAAATTATAACTTTAGAGATTCTACTGATGCCTGAATGAGATGAATGAATGGTTAAATTATAAACAACTTTCAGTTTAAGTCTACAGGATGAAAATCTATGCTTTGCATTAGCATGATACCAAACTCTTAAAATAATGTTTTGATGTTACCAACTATATTTTAAAAGACCAGGGGCCCAAGTCTGCTATTTTTATAAATTCAGTCATTCCAACACGATCCCATTGTCATGCCATTGTCATTTTGCTAAAAGTTCGTAATCTGGTAAATTCATAATGGTCGATCATTGGTCGGTCAATGTTCTCGTAATATAATTGTGTTATTATAATGGCATTGTCGTATTGCCATTATTATAAAACCCATTAGTAGAAATGTCATTAATTTTTCATTATGGACGAGATTACCAATATATGCAATTTCTTTCAATGTAGTGTCAGTGGCCGACCATTGGAAAGTCATAATGACGCCATTATAATAGTATATTACCAAACTTGTCAAAATCAACAATTATGAAATCAATGACGGCCATTCTGACACAACTACGTTAGCAGACTTGGCCCCCTGGTAAACTGGACACCGTATCGGTATCAGTATCTACAACGCGCAGTAATAATTCAACGAGTTATGTTATGGCTAATTTCACCCGTACTTTATGTTTCATACATCAGGAATTTAACGGAGTCACACCGTCATGTAATCAGACATAAGGAAAAAGTAATAAAGGCCCGCTCTACCAAGTGTCTTGAATGCTGTTACAAGATTTGTTTTAACCCGACTCTTGTCTCTGGGTTAATGTACCTTTTGGTCTCTAGGTGTGATCCAACAAGTTTACTATATAATAGGGTATACAGGAACGTCTATGCGTACATAACATATATGTGATTTTACATTCTCTGAAAATTATAAATAGTTATCATTATTTTAATTATAAGTACCGAATTATGAGACGAAATGCACGATATTTTCAAATTAGGCTGAGAATCAATCAGCACTTTCAAACGTCTTAATATAACACATAAAATCACGCCTGTAATCCCCGAAGGGTTAGGCAGAAGTGTACCTATAGCACACCTACAGTTCGCCAGTTATGATTATGTCCCATGTAATAGGGGGCGAGGCTATTGCCATCAGCACCAATCCAGACTCCGGGATGCTACTGAGAAATACCTAATCCTTTCCTTGTCTTAATATGAAATAGATAGATATTTCCCACAACGCCTATCCTTCAAGATTATACATATTATATATCTATATATCCTACATATTATAGTTACCTATGACAAAGTTTCAAAGTATACCAACGTTGGACCTAAAACTTTGCCGATGTTCCATAGGTAAGTCACTCATACTCGGTCTGATGGAGCGCCATCTAATCAGTTTGCTTGTTCCATTAACCCTGCACGCAAGTTATAGTAAACCAGTTATCGTACATAATTACTTAATGTTATGTCACTTCAAGGCTCGTATAGACTGGTGCGATATCGCGGGCGCGACAGGCACCGACAAAGAAATTATGCTACAAGAATCGCGTCGCGCCTGCGACATCGCACCAGTCTGTACGAGCCTTTACTGGATACTAAGTCAGATTCTATGCGTCAGAAGCACCCACCTAATAATAGAATTATCAAGACGAAATCAATACATAACAATGTTACAATACCTAGGCATTTTCAACGAGCATAAATATTCAAGTAGCCGAGTGTAACTTCCTCTATGAAAAATAACGAGTAAGTAATACAATACCTATTACGGATTATAGGAAAGCAACTTCAGTATCTACGCAATGTAAAACCGTAATTTCGAATAATCGCTTTTCATCTAATATAGTACATTATTAATCGTATTTTCCACTTGTCGGTACAAGTACAAATCGTAAATGAAATCGGTAGGTTTCGGTTGCATCGCGGCGGGTAGGGACGGCGGGAGAGCAACATGGCGAGCGGGCGGATGCTGCGCGTACAGCCTCCGCCGCGGGCGTAGTACGGCGCGAACAAAGCGTCCCACCCTACTCGCTTCCTGCCTCCGTTTCAGCCTCTTCCGGTCAACTCGTCCGTAGCACATTTTCATGTATGAAACAAGCACTCAAATTGATATTTACGTTAAGAACATTCACTTTATGATTAAAGAATAGTACTGATATCGACGTACAGTGATTGATAGCTGTGGATGAGATTCAGGAGCGTGTGTGCGCGTGTGTCGTCGAGAGCGCGGTCCGCGGGCTACTGGCGGCAGCCTCCGAGCGGGGGCGTGGGGGCGTGGGGGCGCGGGGCTGCGCGGGCCACGCTTTTCATTAAGGAGCCGAGCTACGCCGCCGTAGCAACGGTCGCCGCCCCGGCCACGGGAAAGCTCCCAGCCCTTTTGATTTATCTCAAAACCTCCTACAAACCGTCCGCTTTCTGCTACTAACATTTGGGCTGCACTTTCATGCATTTAAGGATACAATTTATGATGAGATCTTTTGAATTCAAACAAACCTACCTACATGTGTTGTAATGAATGAAACTATTTAGTAGTAGCTACCGGTACCTGAATGATACATCTGAATCTACATCTTAGATAAAGGAACAGAAAAAAAAAATACTTCTAAGTAGCTACCTATAATTTAGAAAAAAAACCTAGGTTCTCAAGTTCACAGATCGTTCCCCCGTGACATCACTGAGTTTCAACCCCAAATCATACGTTTATTAGCTAGGGCAGGCTACCTGCCAATAGGTACATGAAACATGAATTTCAGGAATCATTGTGTTCCGGACATAAGATAAGTATTCCCTGATATTGATGTAACCAATACCTAGTTTGTAACAATATTTTAATTTAAAAGAGTGTCCGTGGAGTTTCTTGCCCGTTCTTCTCCATAGGAACCTACGCTTTGGAATGGGCAACTAGCTTCATCTCTCTGATTGACCGACCCCTTGACAATTCAAAAGTGCCTGTAATTGGTTTATTTGAAATAAATGCTTTCGGCCTTATTAAAAAACAGAGTTTATCTTTAAACCCAGGTTTAATCCATCGTGTCATTTTTTAATTTCGAACCTTACTTTGTCTGAGATAAAGTTCTTAATCAAAGTTGACAACTTAGACTGGTTTAAAATCAGTTTTTGTATTAAGAACTTTATTTCAGACAAAATCAGGTTCGAAATTCAAAAATGACACGATTGTTTAAACCTGGGTTTAAAGATAAACTCTGTTTTTTAATAAGGCCGAAAGCATTTATTTCAAATAAACCAATTACAGGCACTTTTGAATTGTCAAGGGGTCGGTCAATCAGAGAGATGAAGCTACCTTGCCTAGCTAAACCTTGTTTTGTAATAGGGCCTTGTGACTTTGAGTTTGATTCTAGTACCTATTTAGGTACTAGAATCAAACTCAAAATAGTAGAAGGAAGGTACAATTGTTTTTTCGTGGTTTTTTCCGTGTGCGAGTTACCATTGTACGCACCTACCTACATAATGATACTTTCGTCATAAACTCGAAGGTCTGAAAAGACCGTGCCGAGTCTCGAAAATCTTGTCCCGGGACTCGAGACTGCATCAAAGTAAAAAATTAAACCCAATTACGGCAAAAAAGCCAACAAAAAGGGATAAACAAGACATCACAGACACAAATATTAATAATCGGGAACATATTATATTTCAAAAAAACCGGCCAAGTGCGTGTCGGACCCCGCACAATGAAGGGTTCCCCCTAGTTAGTATAAATTTATTCCAAAAACAAATATAACATTGTAGTTGAAAAACATGTTCTCCCATACATCGATATACGCCACGGTCAATTTTCCAACAGCAAATGTAAGTTTGTAATCGCAAAAAAAATGAGATAAAAATACAAATTATCGCTTGCACTGTGAGACCTTGCTTATTGCCAAATTTCATGATTCTAGGTCAACGGGAAGTACTCTATAGGTTTCGATTTATTCGCTAGTATCAAGATATGCCGCATAAATCGCCGTATTTTTTATTGCGTTGAGCCCGCCAAGAGCGGGAGAAGTCATTTGAAAAACCTACGTATTTTATATTTATTTCAACTTGATACCTCCACGCGTTTCTGAGAAAAAGGGTATTGATAGACAGACAGACGGACAATGAAGTGATCCTATTAGGGTTCCGTTTTCCTAAAAATAAGATTCCGACGAAGTGAGAACCCTCTCCTTTTTTTAAGAGGGTTAAAAATAACATCGGTTTGCATTCTTCATCATCATACATCATTCTTCCTGGAAGCTCAGCTCCGCAGGACACAAATCTCGTCACAGGAAATATACTGTGCCTTCTTTCCTACCCGTCATGTTACACATGCACCCTTCAGGATTATGAGGTAAACGATGGGGCAGTTAGTTGCAGGTAAATGGATTTAGTATGTGCCTATATTTCCTTTTTTTTCTTTTTTTTTTATTAGGGACAACAAACAGCAGTATATTAAATATTACACATCGCTCGCTTAGTATTAAAGTGACTGAATTCAAAAAAAATGTTTTTTGGCAAATTGCAAAAAACATTTTGTAATTAGAACTTCGGCTGTTTAATTGAACATAAATGTCACAAGATGTTAGTAGCACAGTGATTTTTTATTTTTTTATGATAGTATATGAACCACATAATTGAGTGCAACTTAAATTTGAATTGAATACTATTTATTTTGTATATAGTAGGCTGTCAAAATATTTTTTGTAGTTTTAGGTCTTTTTAATACCAAAGAGGGGGGGGGGGGGGTGGGTTATTTTGTTAAAACCATAAAGACCTAATTAATTTTAAGTTGTTTTATTATTAAATTCAAATACGACTTGGCTGTATATTTAAGGTTTAAGTCACATTATTACTAAAAATGATAAGACATTGTTGTAGTTAGGATTTTTAATGAAAAACAGAGATCAACATTAAGGAACAAGTTTGTATTAAAACTTAGGTAACATAATATAAAGTTTTTATACAATTACAAAAAAAGATATAACATGATTATTTTTAAGAACTACATTTTTTACAGAACTTATTACAATATAAGTATTAGCAAATAACAAAATTAAAAGAGGCGGTATTCTTAGTAGGGCCGTAGTCTTAAATTAAATTTATATCAGTTTCTTGGTAGGTAACAAAACTAAAGAATGGAATCATAAAAATCGGAATAAAAGTTAGGTATCAAATTCTTAGCAATTAATTCGCGTAAATCTTGTTTTTTATTCTCGCTCAGTTCTTGTTTACCTGTATAAGCTTCGACTCGCGTTAAGTTCTGTAAAGGCAACATTTTAGTTCGCCTGTTCCGGACACATACTTCGGAAAAATCCCGTTGTTTGTATGACTTTTTAATAAAAAACGAAAATGGGTTATTCTTTGTCACCTTCATTCCATACAATATTATCTCCATTCTTATTTTTATTAATATTGTATCCCCAACTTTCTTGTAACTTTTTTAAGTCAGAAAAGTTGATTTTCGTGTATTTTTAATTATTGATATAATTATATGGATAATACTTATATCATTTAATTAATTTTTAAATTTTGTTTAATTTTCGGGCTCTTTAGATGCATGACACATTATCGTTTGTAAACAATAAAAGGTGAGTTAGTCAGTAAATTGCAGGGAACCATAGATATAGTATCTTATGGACATACAATTCAATGATGTTTGTACTTATCTGGACGTCATTAAAACTTTCAGTAAGAATATCTTCAGTCTGAATTAAATCTAGAATTTTTCTTGACCGCGAAGTAGACATTCTAATAAAAAAGAAAATTATAATTATAATAGGTTACCAAAAGTGAAACTTATTTTATGTCCAATATTTCATTTTAAAGCGACTCAATCCTGAACTCAAATCACACAGCAAATTGTTAGTAAGTAAACTTATTTATTTATTTTAGTAAAGCCCAGACCAAATACTGAATGTAACTAAAAACATATTATCATTATTTGTAATAAATAGACTTAACATTGAATTCTACAGAACGTACAAGTAAATTTACTAAGTTTTTATTAAAAAATAGACCTAATCATTCATGTGTTTCAAAACCATCCAAATTTTTTAGTTTTAATCAGAATTTAAAATTAAATAGACTCATCATACAACAAAAACAATCAGTTTAACGTACGAGTACCTCCAATTTCACTGATAAACAATCCTATCTATTATTAGGTCACTTTTAAAACAAATGAGCAGATGTTAACTTTGAACCGGTTGAACGAATAATGAATGTGTCAGTGTTATGTCAACTGGCGTCTTCAAACTCGTGAGTGTGAAAGAGACCGATAACTTGTAAAAGCTGTACAACACTAACTTTTTAAGAGTTTCTTAGCGTAAGTCACAGATGGCGTTGACATAAGGATTACGGTGTATGTAACTCATTTATGACTCCTTTTGAATTCGGTCACTTTAATACTAAGCGAGCGACATGATAGGAGTACTAAACTAATAGAATTAACAAATACACTACTCGCGACGTTATCCACAGATTACCATATAAAATAATTAGCATAGGTACTGTTAATAATAACAATAAGGGCAAACTAAAAGATACTCATTACAAGGTTAAACAGGTTTCCTATACCTACTATGTTAGTAGAATCCTCCATGCCTCGGAAAGCACGTTAAGCCGGTTCTCAGTAGCAGCCCGGAGTCTGGATTTGTGCCCGGTTGATGGCAATAGATTCGCCCCCTATTACATGGGACTTAAAAATAACTGGCGTAATGTGGGTGTACCTAATATAGGCCACTCACCTCCGAATATATGGAGGTCAGTGCTATAGGAACACGTCTGCCCAACCCTTCGGGGAAACAAGGCGTGATGTTATGTTATCTATTAAAAAAAATATATACATATACATCTCTAACAGAAACTGAGAGAAAAAACATATCTATTGAATTTTCCCAAACCCAAAAATAATTGAAATAAAAAGCAAATTAATAAAAACTAAACGTAATTACGAAAAAAACTCCAACTACATATAAAGGTATAAACAAGCACACACCACTTATAGACAAATTAAAAACATCGGTTTGCATGTTTGCATTCTTCATTATCATTCATCATTCTTCTTTCCCATGTTTGAGTAGGTATTAAAGTATTCTATTATAGAGTAGGTATAGGGTAGGTAGGTATTCCATAAGTACTTACTAATTCCAAGCTGTTAGACCGAAACTCGAAATCCCGAATCACTTTATCCCGAATGATAGCTATCCCAAATCATTCTATCCCGAATGAACGCTATCCCGAATCACGCTATTCCGAAAACGCTATCCCGAATCATTCCATCCCGATTGAACGCTATCCCGAAAGAACGCTATCCCGAATCACTCTATTCCGAATGAACACTATGCCGAATAACGAGAGTCTGAATTAACGTTATCTCCAACGAACGCTATCCCCAAAACGATATGCAACCCTCAATTAAAGCTATGCCTAAAATAGCACAGAAAAATGATTTGAATTGAAGGCAAATCTGTAAAATATAAAATCTAGTGTTGATTTATCACCGGAATTATCTTTATGCAGACGAAGTACTGTCTGAAAAGACCACTACGGTACCGAAAAAAATCGACTGTCAAAGTACTTCGTAAAATATTGGTTAGTTGCCACATATTGTAGCGATGATGAACTTTTCACACAATATTTCTAAAGCCTGAATAAAGATCGTACCGGTAAGAAACCTACACTAGGATTTTTTTGTGGTGACTCTTTTTAGTCAAGAAAAATACTTGATATTTATCAAGTATTTTTCTGGGCTAAAAAGAGTTGTTAGTAAAATATAATAGACTGAGAAAATTGTTATATTATTTATAACTAACAGTAGTAAAAAACAAATAACTTAAATAACCGCCTATTTGGTGTAACCTTTAGTGTAACATAAAAACACAAATCAAATTAATTAAAAAACACCTTTTATTTCAAATGAAATTACGCCCGTCATTTCATGTGGAACCAATATTTTATGAAATCTTTGCAAAAAAACTGACTTTCGGAAACATTGACAGTCGATTTTTTTACGGTATTGCAGTATTTGTGTTTAACACAGGCATTCTAAATACTGTCTGAAAAGATTCAGACAGTATATCGAATGCCTGTGTTAAGATAATTCCAGTGATAAATCAGCACTAGATTTTATATTTCACAGATTTGCCTTTAATTCAACTCATTTTCCTGGGCTATTTTATGCATAGATTTTGAGGGTTACATATCGTTTTGGGGATAGGTTTCATTGGAGATAACGTTACTTCGGACTCACGTTATTCGGGATAGCGTTCATTCGGAATAGCGTGATTCGGGATATCGTTAATTCGGGATAGTGATTCGGAGTCCGCGTATCACTGGTCAGTTTATTTAAATAAAAATAAATTAATAATATAAAAATTTAATTCGCCAGTTCCGATTAGTCAGTTTCGCTGATAGGTCAGTTTTGCGGATTAGACAGTCGCGTCAATTCGACAGTTTCCAGTGTTTGCCAGATTCTTTGATTCGTCAGTTTTATTCAATTCATCATTCAAAGTTCAGTCGGTAGAAAAATGCTAATTAATAAACTGGCGAGTGAGGGAAACTGATCAGTGATACGCGGACTCGTGATTCGGGATAGCGTTCATTCGGAATAGCGTGATTCGGGATTGCGTACATTCGGGATAGAGTATTTCGGGATAGAGTATTTCGGAATGGCGTTCATTCGGAATAGCGTAATTCGGGATAGCGTTCATTTGGGATAGAGTGATTTGGGATAGCGTTCATTCGGGATAAAGTGATTCGGGATTTCGAGTTTCGGTCTAACGTATAAGAGTCCGACGCAACATGTCCCTTACTCAATACTCAATCATTTATTGCATTGCACAATGAGCTTAGGTGGTAAGTAAACATTAGTTGTACCAAACGTGGACACTGTCGGGCACAGCAAAATAAAAATTTGAAGGAAGAAGACTTATGTAAACATGCAAAAACCCATCACCATTCTTCCATACTTCTCTATTAGTCGTCACCTCGGTAGTCACTCCCTTTCTAGCCATATCATCTTTCACGCAGTCCATCCATCGTTTGGTCTTCCCCTACTCTTAAAGCCATCGACATTCATACTCAAAACTTTCCTCACGATATTTTCCTCATTCCTCCGCATCACATGCCATACCATGACAACCTATTTCCGCAGTTTTTGTAAAATTAAATAAAAGCTGTTATTCAGCTCTGTGTGTATAGTACTACATAGTGCAATCTTATCATAAAATAAATAAATTAATAATAAATAAATTATTTTATGTAAAATGGTGGGGTAAAAACTTAGAGGGTAAAAAGGACTAGCGGTTTGACGGGTTTGACCAGTAGTTTAGTGGGTGTTTGATTCATGGAATAAGTAAGTACTTTAAAAACTCCTTGGTTTGACCATTGACATACTTATCAACGGGTTTGACAAACTTAATGACATATTTCCTGCATTTTGTATACATCATACAATAATAAATTTACAAAATTTCCTTAGATAAAATGAATAAACGGGAAGGGGTGGGTTTTTTATTTACTATTGTTAAAGAAATTCAACTTTCTTTCACAACTCCCGTGATATTTTTTACAGAAACCGATTATGCCGAAAACATTTTCACGACCATGAGAAATATCCATGATGCTTTACTGAAACAAGAACCACCCGAGAAGTTTGCAGAAATCGTTCATTCGTTCCATATTGAATGGTTGGAAGCGGTTCAAGATGTAGAAATGTTTTCCAAAAGGATCAAGGACACGCCGCGTGAGGTTATCCTTAGTGCACTCGATTACACCATGAATTGTACCCAACTGAGATATAACCACATTCTAGAGTATATTGACGAAATGCATTCTACTATGACGGAAGAAGAAAATCAATTAATGCAAAGAGACCTTACAATCATAAAAGAAATGCAGCTTACGGTTAGTAGTGCTCTGCTTGAGAAACTACGATATATCAGTTCACAGGCGGATCAAACAGAATACCTTGCCAGGATTCATGATGAAATAGAAGAACTTTTACACTGGCTGGACAAACTAGAGGATAGTTTAGCAATAGCATTTTGTAATGTACTGAAGTTTAAAGTCCCTCTTGCACCAAGTGATCTTTCAAAGACGTTAAAACAAATTATTGACGAAGTTGCCGAGGATACGGCTCCAGAAGCTGAAAGAGTAGCAGCAGTAAGCCATGTAAGGAGTAAATTGTTGACTTCTGCGGGCCGACTGCGCGAGCTCAACGACCTAGAAATAGAAAAAGTTAATGAACACATTAGAACTGTAAAGGTTCGTATAAGTCGATTACATGCTGAAGAGTCTCCTGCATTGATGGCTCTGAAACATAAAAGCATGTTTTTAGAAGACCGATTGCAATCACTCCAAAATATTAAAATGGCAATGAATAAGCTTAGAAAAGACTATTGGCAAGGCTCGGATGAAAACTTAGATGAACATAGACCTAGCTCATCGACTATCTTCAATCATTTACTGCCACATCAGGATCGTTGTCGTCTCGTGGAAAAATTAATACTGCTATGGAATAAAGCATTGACGGAAAAAGGACATGATAATGAATCGATTATAGATATATTAAGCGTTGTAAACGTAAGAGAACAATACTCTGACGAGATAGGAAATTTTACCGTAGATAAATTTGGGAGAAAAATTTACACAACTGGAGATGAAATATTATATCAATTAAATGACCGTAATACTCTAGTCCCTCTGAGTGACGACGAAACTCATATTTATTATTATGACTCTTGCGGAAGATATTATTTAGATGATGCAAGACAGCGGGTGTATACAAATCATGATGGAGCTAGTGAATATATGCTAGATAAAGGCGGGCTTCTTGTAAAAGTTCGGGAAGAAAAAGAAGGCGTTGAATATTTCTATGATCGTCTCGGTCGATATTATGTTAACGTAGAAGGACGTCATATATATCGCGATGAAGATTCAAATGACGAATATGAACGCGACAACTTCGATAATTTAGTAAAAACTCATGAGGAGCCTTTCTATTTTGCACTATGTTCAAGCGAACCGATTACTATGGAAGAAACCAAGTATCTTAAAAAAGAGGTTGGCGACGCTCTGAAAAAGTGCATAGCTGAAGTAGTTGTACACCAACCTACTGATCCTATAGCATACTTGGCAGATCTCTTGACAAAATATCGTGATAATATTAAAGCACGTCAGAAACATCTTAAGGATGAGCAAGAAAGATTTGAACTTAGCCAACTAATCTACACGACCAAAGATAGTTCGGTAAACCTCTCTTATGCAGATGAAGCCACTGAAGGTACTGATACATGAACTACCAATTTGAAACAGATTTAAGTTTAACAAGTTTTAAGGATTTCTAAACATATATGTACCGAGTGTTAATTAGAAAAGAGTGTTAACTGGAAAAGTGTCGCCCAATGATTTTTATAATGTACTTGGCTGAACTTCAAAGTATCGGAACGGGGTTCTTCATGAAGAATTTTATTTTGCTACATTTTGGTTTTAATATAATATTATGTAATTTGCCCTACCAAAATCAATTAGTGGGACACAGTGGGCGACAAAATTTTGAATTTTTCACTTTGTCCCACCACCACCCGGTGGGCAAAGTGAAATAATCCGTTGTTTGTTTCTTGTGTTCGTTATTCTTTTTTAGAAAAAATAAAAAATTTTAAGGTACGATACTTCGTTGGTTCAGTGGTCGCAAGCACGACTGCTAAGCATATATGGGGTCCTCTGGGTTTGATACTCTGGTAAAATGAAGTGGTATTGGGTTTTTCCATTAAGACTTTCTCAGTAGCAGTCCGGAGTCTAGATTTGTGACCTACTAATGGCAATATACTCGCCCCCCCTTATATAAACATAACTGGCGAAATGTGGGCGTGCTACGCACCTGTTGTATCTATTAGCCGATTACGGACGTTTAAAATATACGGGATTCGGTCGTGGTCCACCTGCTTAGTTCACCTGGGTGGACCACGGGCACATTTACAGGCTTATCACGGGCAAACGGAAAAGTAAATGGCTTAGGAAATTAGTGCCCGTTGGCACTAGGTTGTACAAGTGTGAGGAATATATCATTTAGACAAAATTCTGATATGAAGATTTTAATTTTGGATTCGTTAATCGAAACGTGCCAAACTGCCAACGGGTAGCTTTTCCTAAACCATCGACTTTTCCGTCCGCAACTGCCAGTGGTCTTGTGTGACGATAGGGTAGACCTGCGTAACTGGAGGAGTACCTACTCTCTAAGTCCGTCAACAAAGATATGGGCTCGTCCGAAAGTAATTCGATATTCCGGAGTGAACCCCACAGAACACTATTACTCCTAGCGGAGGTGTTCACCTCTGCTACTCCTACTCCCGATTAATTAACTTTTTCGTTTTTTTTTTTTAACTTTACTGTCAAATCGTGTTATCATTCATTCTTACCACAGCACGATTTGACAGTTATGTTATAGAGAACGCACCACTGACCTGAAAACACACGTTAATTACGCTCATGAGCAAGTCACCAGATTCTCAAAAAAAACAATATAAAAAATAACTGTAGGTCACCGTTGCGACATTCCATGAGAGACGGCACAACAGTGACCCACGTACATACAGTCCAGGCGACTCGCAACCAAGCTTAAGACACTGTTGGAGCTGCCCCACACCCTGCGCACCAGAGAAGCGCACCTTTTACGCATTGTTGCATAGGTAACAAAACTAAAGAATGGAATCATAAAAATCGGAATAAAAGTTAGGTATCAAATTCTTAGCAATTAATTCGCGTAAATCTTGTTTTTTATTCTCGCTCAGTTCTTGTTTACCTGTATAAGCTTCGACTCGCGTTAAGTTCTGTAAAGGCAACATTTTAGTTCGCCTGTTCCGGACACATACTTCGGAAAAATCCCGTTGTTTGTATGACTTTTTAATAAAAAACGAAAATGGGTTATTCTTTGTCACCTTCATTCCATACAATATTATCTCCATTCTTATTTTTATTAATATTGTATCCCCAACTTTCTTGTAACTTTTTTAAGTCAGAAAAGTTGATTTTCGTGTATTTTTAATTATTGATATAATTATATGGATAATACTTATATCATTTAATTAATTTTTAAATTTTGTTTAATTTTCGGGCTCTTTAGATGCATGACACATTATCGTTTGTAAACAATAAAAGGTGAGTTAGTCAGTAAATTGCAGGGAACCATAGATATAGTATCTTATGGACATACAATTCAATGATGTTTGTACTTATCTGGACGTCATTAAAACTTTCAGTAAGAATATCTTCAGTCTGAATTAAATCTAGAATTTTTCTTGACCGCGAAGTAGACATTCTAATAAAAAAGAAAATTATAATTATAATAGGTTACCAAAAGTGAAACTTATTTTATGTCCAATATTTCATTTTAAAGCGACTCAATCCTGAACTCAAATCACACAGCAAATTGTTAGTAAGTAAACTTATTTATTTATTTTAGTAAAGCCCAGACCAAATACTGAATGTAACTAAAAACATATTATCATTATTTGTAATAAATAGACTTAACATTGAATTCTACAGAACGTACAAGTAAATTTACTAAGTTTTTATTAAAAAATAGACCTAATCATTCATGTGTTTCAAAACCATCCAAATTTTTTAGTTTTAATCAGAATTTAAAATTAAATAGACTCATCATACAACAAAAACAATCAGTTTAACGTACGAGTACCTCCAATTTCACTGATAAACAATCCTATCTATTATTAGGTCACTTTTAAAACAAATGAGCAGATGTTAACTTTGAACCGGTTGAACGAATAATGAATGTGTCAGTGTTATGTCAACTGGCGTCTTCAAACTCGTGAGTGTGAAAGAGACCGATAACTTGTAAAAGCTGTACAACACTAACTTTTTAAGAGTTTCTTAGCGTAAGTCACAGATGGCGTTGACATAAGGATTACGGTGTATGTAACTCATTTATGACTCCTTTTGAATTCGGTCACTTTAATACTAAGCGAGCGACATGATAGGAGTACTAAACTAATAGAATTAACAAATACACTACTCGCGACGTTATCCACAGATTACCATATAAAATAATTAGCATAGGTACTGTTAATAATAACAATAAGGGCAAACTAAAAGATACTCATTACAAGGTTAAACAGGTTTCCTATACCTACTATGTTAGTAGAATCCTCC
Organism: Tiliacea citrago; assembly: GCA_963921375.1. Taxonomy (NCBI): domain Eukaryota; kingdom Metazoa; phylum Arthropoda; class Insecta; order Lepidoptera; family Noctuidae; genus Tiliacea; species Tiliacea citrago. The sequence goes on from OY992792.1 coordinate 17,249,516, forward strand.
ATGCCTCGGAAAGCACGTTAAGCCGGTTCTCAGTAGCAGCCCGGAGTCTGGATTTGTGCCCGGTTGATGGCAATAGATTCGCCCCCTATTACATGGGACTTAAAAATAACTGGCGTAATGTGGGTGTACCTAATATAGGCCACTCACCTCCGAATATATGGAGGTCAGTGCTATAGGAACACGTCTGCCCAACCCTTCGGGGAAACAAGGCGTGGTGTTATGTTATCTATTAAAAAAAATATATACATATACATCTCTAACAGAAACTGAGAGAAAAAACATATCTATTGAATTTTCCCAAACCCAAAAATAATTGAAATAAAAAGCAAATTAATAAAAACTAAACGTAATTACGAAAAAAACTCCAACTACATATAAAGGTATAAACAAGCACACACCACTTATAGACAAATTAAAAACATCGGTTTGCATGTTTGCATTCTTCATTATCATTCATCATTCTTCTTTCCCATGTTTGAGTAGGTATTAAAGTATTCTATTATAGAGTAGGTATAGGGTAGGTAGGTATTCCATAAGTACTTACTAATTCCAAGCTGTTAGACCGAAACTCGAAATCCCGAATCACTTTATCCCGAATGATAGCTATCCCAAATCATTCTATCCCGAATGAACGCTATCCCGAATCACGCTATTCCGAATGAACGCTATCCCGAATCATTCCATCCCGATTGAACGCTATCCCGAAAGAACGCTATCCCGAATCACTCTATTCCGAATGAACACTATGCCGAATAACGAGAGTCTGAATTAACGTTATCTCCAACGAACGCTATCCCCAAAACGATATGCAACCCTCAATTAAAGCTATGCCTAAAATAGCACAGAAAAATGAGTTGAATTGAAGGCAAATCTGTAAAATGTAAAATCTAGTGTTGATTTATCACCGGAATTATCTTTATGCAGACGAAGTACTGTCTGAAAAGACCACTACGGTACCGAAAAAAATCGACTGTCAAAGTACTTCGTAAAATATTGGTTAGTTGCCACATATTGTAGCGATGATGAACTTTTCACTCAATATTTCTAAAGCCTGAATAAAGATCGTACCGGTAAGAAACCTACACTAGGATTTTTTTGTGGTGACTCTTTTTAGTCAAGAAAAATACTTGATATTTATCAAGTATTTTTCTGGGCTAAAAAGAGTTGTTAGTAAAATAAAATAGACTGAGAAAATTGTTATATTATTTATAACTAACAGTAGTAAAAAACAAATAACTTAAATAACCGCCTATTTGGTGTAACCTTTAGTGTAACATAAAAACACAAATCAAATTAATTAAAAAACACCTTTTATTTCAAATGAAATTACGCCCGTCATTTCATGTGGAACCAATATTTTATGAAATCTTTGCAAAAAAACTGACTTTCGGAAACATTGACAGTCGATTTTTTTACGGTATTGCAGTATTTGTGTTTAACACAGGCATTCTAAATACTGTCTGAAAAGATTCAGACAGTATATCGAATGCCTGTGTTAAGATAATTCCAGTGATAAATCAGCACTAGATTTTATATTTCACAGATTTGCCTTTAATTCAACTCATTTTCCTGGGCTATTTTATGCATAGATTTTGAGGGTTACATATCGTTTTGGGGATAGGTTTCATTGGAGATAACGTTACTTCGGACTCACGTTATTCGGGATAGCGTTCATTCGGAATAGCGTGATTCGGGATATCGTTAATTCGGGATAGTGATTCGGAGTCCGCGTATCACTGGTCAGTTTATTTAAATAAAAATAAATTAATAATATAAAAATTTAATTCGCCAGTTCCGATTAGTCAGTTTCGCTGATAGGTCAGTTTTGCGGATTAGACAGTCGCGTCAATTCGACAGTTTCCAGTGTTTGCCAGATTCTTTGATTCGTCAGTTTTATTCAATTCATCATTCAAAGTTCAGTCGGTAGAAAAATGCTAATTAATAAACTGGCGAGTGAGGGAAACTGATCAGTGATACGCGGACTCGTGATTCGGGATAGCGTTCATTCGGAATAGCGTGATTCGGGATTGCGTACATTCGGGATAGAGTATTTCGGGATAGAGTATTTCGGAATGGCGTTCATTCGGAATAGCGTAATTCGGGATAGCGTTCATTTGGGATAGAGTGATTTGGGATAGCGTTCATTCGGGATAAAGTGATTCGGGATTTCGAGTTTCGGTCTAACGTATAAGAGTCCGACGCAACATGTCCCTTACTCAATACTCAATCATTTATTGCATTGCACAATGAGCTTAGGTGGTAAGTAAACATTAGTTGTACCAAACGTGGACACTGTCGGGCACAGCAAAATAAAAATTTGAAGGAAGAAGACTTATGTAAACATGCAAAAACCCATCACCATTCTTCCATACTTCTCTATTAGTCGTCACCTCGGTAGTCACTCCCTTTCTAGCCATATCATCTTTCACGCAGTCCATCCATCGTTTGGTCTTCCCCTACTCTTAAAGCCATCGACATTCATACTCAAAACTTTCCTCACGATATTTTCCTCATTCCTCCGCATCACATGCCATACCATGACAACCTATTTCCGCAGTTTTTGTAAAATTAAATAAAAGCTGTTATTCAGCTCTGTGTGTATAGTACTACATAGTGCAATCTTATCATAAAATAAATAAATTAATAATAAATAAATTATTTTATGTAAAATGGTGGGGTAAAAACTTAGAGGGTAAAAAGGACTAGCGGTTTGACGGGTTTGACCAGTAGTTTAGTGGGTGTTTGATTCATGGAATAAGTAAGTACTTTAAAAACTCCTTGGTTTGACCATTGACACACTTATCAACGGGTTTGACAAACTTAATGACATATTTCCTGCATTTTGTATACATCATACAATAATAAATTTACAAAATTTCCTTAGATAAAATGAATAAACGGGAAGGGGTGGGTTTTTTATTTACTATTGTTAAAGAAATTCAACTTTCTTTCACAACTCCCGTGATATTTTTTACAGAAACCGATTATGCCGAAAACATTTTCACGACCATGAGAAATATCCATGATGCTTTACTGAAACAAGAACCACCCGAGAAGTTTGCAGAAATCGTTCATTCGTTCCATATTGAATGGTTGGAAGCGGTTCAAGATGTAGAAATGTTTTCCAAAAGGATCAAGGACACGCCGCGTGAGGTTATCCTTAGTGCACTCGATTACACCATGAATTGTACCCAACTGAGATATAACCACATTCTAGAGTATATTGACGAAATGCATTCTACTATGACGGAAGAAGAAAATCAATTAATGCAAAGAGACCTTACAATCATAAAAGAAATGCAGCTTACGGTTAGTAGTGCTCTGCTTGAGAAACTACGATATATCAGTTCACAGGCGGATCAAACAGAATACCTTGCCAGGATTCATGATGAAATAGAAGAACTTTTACACTGGCTGGACAAACTAGAGGATAGTTTAGCAATAGCATTTTGTAATGTACTGAAGTTTAAAGTCCCTCTTGCACCAAGTGATCTTTCAAAGACGTTAAAACAAATTATTGACGAAGTTGCCGAGGATACGGCTCCAGAAGCTGAAAGAGTAGCAGCAGTAAGCCATGTAAGGAGTAAATTGTTGACTTCTGCGGGCCGACTGCGCGAGCTCAACGACCTAGAAATAGAAAAAGTTAATGAACACATTAGAACTGTAAAGGTTCGTATAAGTCGATTACATGCTGAAGAGTCTCCTGCATTGATGGCTCTGAAACATAAAAGCATGTTTTTAGAAGACCGATTGCAATCACTCCAAAATATTAAAATGGCAATGAATAAGCTTAGAAAAGACTATTGGCAAGGCTCGGATGAAAACTTAGATGAACATAGACCTAGCTCATCGACTATCTTCAATCATTTACTGCCACATCAGGATCGTTGTCGTCTCGTGGAAAAATTAATACTGCTATGGAATAAAGCATTGACGGAAAAAGGACATGATAATGAATCGATTATAGATATATTAAGCGTTGTAAACGTAAGAGAACAATACTCTGACGAGATAGGAAATTTTACCGTAGATAAATTTGGGAGAAAAATTTACACAACTGGAGATGAAATATTATATCAATTAAATGACCGTAATACTCTAGTCCCTCTGAGTGACGACGAAACTCATATTTATTATTATGACTCTTGCGGAAGATATTATTTAGATGATGCAAGACAGCGGGTGTATACAAATCATGATGGAGCTAGTGAATATATGCTAGATAAAGGCGGGCTTCTTGTAAAAGTTCGGGAAGAAAAAGAAGGCGTTGAATATTTCTATGATCGTCTCGGTCGATATTATGTTAACGTAGAAGGACGTCATATATATCGCGATGAAGATTCAAATGACGAATATGAACGCGACAACTTCGATAATTTAGTAAAAACTCATGAGGAGCCTTTCTATTTTGCACTATGTTCAAGCGAACCGATTACTATGGAAGAAACCAAGTATCTTAAAAAAGAGGTTGGCGACGCTCTGAAAAAGTGCATAGCTGAAGTAGTTGTACACCAACCTACTGATCCTATAGCATACTTGGCAGATCTCTTGACAAAATATCGTGATAATATTAAAGCACGTCAGAAACATCTTAAGGATGAGCAAGAAAGATTTGAACTTAGCCAACTAATCTACACGACCAAAGATAGTTCGGTAAACCTCTCTTATGCAGATGAAGCCACTGAAGGTACTGATACATGAACTACCAATTTGAAACAGATTTAAGTTTAACAAGTTTTAAGGATTTCTAAACATATATGTACCGAGTGTTAATTAGAAAAGAGTGTTAACTGGAAAAGTGTCGCCCAATGATTTTTATAATGTACTTGGCTGAACTTCAAAGTATCGGAACGGGGTTCTTCATGAAGAATTTTATTTTGCTACATTTTGGTTTTAATATAATATTATGTAATTTGCCCTACCAAAATCAATTAGTGGGACACAGTGGGCGACAAAATTTTGAATTTTTCACTTTGTCCCACCACCACCCGGTGGGCAAAGTGAAATAATCCGTTGTTTGTTTCTTGTGTTCGTTATTCTTTTTTAGAAAAAATAAAAAATTTTAAGGTACGATACTTCGTTGGTTCAGTGGTCGCAAGCACGACTGCTAAGCATATATGGGGTCCTCTGGGTTTGATACTCTGGTAAAATGAAGTGGTATTGGGTTTTTCCATTAGGACTTTCTCAGTAGCAGTCCGGAGTCTAGATTTGTGACCTACTAATGGCAATATACTCGCCCCCCCTTATATAAACATAACTGGCGAAATGTGGGCGTGCTACGCACCTGTTGTATCTATTAGCCGATTACGGACGTTTAAAATATACGGGATTCGGTCGTGGTCCACCTGCTTAGTTCACCTGGGTGGACCACGGGCACATTTACAGGCTTATCACGGGCAAACGGAAAAGTAAATGGCTTAGGAAATTAGTGCCCGTTGGCACTAGGTTGTACAAGTGTGAGGAATATATCATTTAGACAAAATTCTGATATGAAGATTTTAATTTTGGATTCGTTAATCGAAACGTGCCAAACTGCCAACGGGTCGCTTTTCCTAAACCATCGACTTTTCCGTCCGCAACTGCCAGTGGTCTTGTGTGACGATAGGGTAGACCTGCGTAACTGGAGGAGTACCTACTCTCTAAGTCCGTCAACAAAGATATGGGCTCGTCCGAAAGTAATTCGATATTCCGGAGTGAACCCCACAGAACACTATTACTCCTAGCGGAGGTGTTCACCTCTGCTACTCCTACTCCCGATTAATTAACTTTTTCGTTTTTTTTTTTTAACTTTACTGTCAAATCGTGTTATCATTCATTCTTACCACAGCACGATTTGACAGTTATGTTATAGAGAACGCACCACTGACCTGAAAACACACGTTAATTACGCTCATGAGCAAGTCACCAGATTCTCAAAAAAAACAATATAAAAAATAACTGTAGGTCACCGTTGCGACATTCCATGAGAGACGGCACAACAGTGACCCACGTACATACAGTCCAGGCGACTCGCAACCAAGCTTAAGACACTGTTGGAGCTGCCCCACACCCTGCGCACCAGAGAAGCGCACCTTTTACGCATTGTTGCATAAAAGCAATCTACACGCGCATCTGCGAACATCCCTGACGCACTACAGAACCGGGGCAGCCCCACCAGTATCCTAAACGCATTGTTGTATTGAACGCGGAGAGCGCGGTATGATCACAGGCTGCACGTGTAAAAAGCAGTACGTATCACCCTTAAAAACAATGAAAACGAAACCCATGACGAAAATTTTAAAAACTTTAGCAGCCGCCATCGATTTACATTTCGACCGGACGATCGGCTTTAGCACCCTCGAAAACTATAAAAACGGAACCCATGACGCAAAATGAGAAATTTTTTGCAGCCGCCATCTTGGATTTTCATTTTGTGCAAATTCACACTTTCTCTCTCTATCAAGAACATTATTATTATTTGTTTATTCAGCATTCCTAGAACCAGCGACAACATTTTTTTTTTTTAGTTTTGCCCAATATGTTTTACAAAACTGTATCTACCTAATAAAAAATAACCCTATTACTTACTATATATACATATTTAAAAACTAAACTATACACAAGTATTATTATTTACAAGCTATTTTTGGCTCAGCCCATAACAGAACTTAGCGGGGGTGGCGGGTTCGAAAAAATTGGCACACGTCCGACCTCCAACACGTTCCGCTTGGGAGTAAAGGGTCTAAAGGACACAAAGTGAGCGCATGAAAAGATGAAAACAATTCGTTTTGGAATTAGTGGTATAGGTATTTTCATATTTCACATTATGTCGGCCGATTTATATCACATTTTTTACGACCCTTATAGTGGTACCTATAAGTATTATTGTTCAAAGCCTAATATAACTCAAATGAAATGATAATTAGGCCATAATTTAGACGTATCTTTGCGATTTAATTGGATGCAGTAAAGTGCAAGTACGAGTAGTCGTGTATCGCACGACCGAAATATCAAGATAGAAGTGTGAAATATGTGACATATTATTTTCAAAATTTTAATCCGTGTTATATAAACATATAATAAAATCGTAGCGAAGTCAAAATTGTACATTGAATATTTTTTTTTTAAGTAATTGCTACGAGGTCTGCGATCGATTCCAATGCCAAAAATATAATTTTTAGAATTTTTGTCTGTTTGTATGTTAGAGCATCATGCAAATTCTACCGGATAGATTCTGTCCAAATTTTGCAGAGATACTCCCTGTACACCTACACAAATAATCTGCCTATAATGTTCCCACTGCTGGGACACAGGCCTCCTCTTTCTGTGAGAGGGAGTGGGCCGTAATCCACCACGCGGGCCTAGTGGGGGTTGGTAGATGTCACATGTCTTCGAATTTTTAGTTCTAGGACATGCTGGTTTCCTCACGATGTTTTCCTTCACCGTCTTGAGAGCAGTGGTGATGAAATAATTTACACAAAGTAAAGTGCCTGTCTTGGTTCGAACCTACGACCCGTAAGTCGAGGCCGTTAACCATTGGGCCACCACTGCTCTACTGGGGCACCACTGCCCTACTGGGCCACCACTGCCCTACTGGGCCACCACTGCCCTACTGGGCCACCACTGCCCTACTGGGCCACCACTGCCCTACTGGGCCACCACTGCCATATTCCCTATATGCCTCGTCAATTGATAGGCTATACATTATCACGCTATTTGCTATGGGGGATGAGCAATATTGCATTATGTTTGTGTTCCTCTATAGTTTACAGTAAATTGTAAAAAGACGAGCTAAACGGTTATAACATTTCAGATTTAATCATCACTCTATATCTTTATGAGGCTAAGCTAATCATCATGAGATATACAGGTTGGATTTTTGAGATGGGGCAGTAAGGGTACCTTAACCGTTGTAGCTGCATGAAATCAGTCTTAGAAGACTATAATATCCTTAACTTTATGAGACATTTTGATTTGCATACACACATTTTGAAAAAAAATACAGTCAGCATGAAAATGGCCAATTTTTACAAAAGAAAATAAAAAATATGCCAATAGATCCTGTTTCTTATGAGGATCAAAAAACTCTACTAGACCAACAGGGTTGATTACCAGAAGAGTCAGAAATCGCAAAATGCTATGAATGACAGGCTAAAAAATGATTTGATAAGGCAACGGTGCGGTATAAAAGAAGATGTAGTAACTAAAATTTAAAAGAGTATGCTTTGATGGTTTGGTATTGTTGACTCGATGACTGAACGGCGACTAACAAAAGGTATTTACAAGGCAGATGGGAGTGGAAACGCCGGGAGGGGACGCCCTTGGAAGACATTATTATAGTGACCTAATTGGTGATGTTCTACAGAAAGGTCAGGGGGTCTACTCCGAACATAAATCCGAAGTATCGACCGAATGTTCGGTCGTTTCTTTACTACGGTTAACTATCGCTGACTACGGCGAAAAAAAAGAAAGAGAACTCAAACTGTGCCTTGAAGTTGGGTAAACACTCAATGTCAAAAAAGGAAACTATTTTTATAAATTCAGTCATTCCAACACGATCCCATTGTCATGCCATTGTCATTTTGCTAAAAGTTCGTAATCTGGTAAATTCATAATGGTCGATCATTTTCTTTGCAATTTCTTTCAATGTAGTGTCAGTGGCCGACCATTGGAAAGTCATAATGACGCCATTATAATAGTAGATTACCAAACTAGTCAAAATCAACAATTATGAAATCAATGATCGACCATTCTGACACTATTGTAATAGCAGACTTGAGGCCCAGATGTATTAGCGTAAACGAAACAAAATGACTATGTAAGTAGCGTAACAGGTGATGTTCTATAGCTTCTTCCTACCATATTAGAATGTACTCTGTGTTCCTACCCCCATGGGAAAAGGCGTGAGTGTATATATTTATGTTTTATAAAAATAACGTAGTCGCGTCTGTATTTCCTGAATGGTTAGGCAGATGTGTACCTACCTATAGTACACCTACATAAAATTTCGCCAGTTATGTTTAGGTCCCATGTAATAGGGGTGAGCCTATTGCCTTTAACTGGGCACAAATTCAGACTTAGGGCTGTAACTGAGGTGGAGCATTTTCGACGTTTGGCTCCCAGACTGGAGCGGGCCGGGGCTGCTTTGAAGCGGCTCCTGCCCAATCTAGGGGGTCCAAACGCCTCCTGCCGGAGGCTCTACGCGGGGATCGTGCGGTCCATGGCCCTTTACGGGGCACCGGTGTGGGCGCGTTCTTTAAGGCTGCGACCAGCCCAGCGGTTGAACGCGTCCCAAAGGGTCATGGCCATCAGGCTGGTACGGGGTTACCGCACGGTCTCCCGTGAGGCGGCGAGCCTCCTTGCCGGACTGCCGCCATGGGATCTGGAGGCAAAAGTCCTCGCGCACATCTGGGAGTGGCGCGAGGAGGCGAAACGCCGGGGTGAAACTCCGCTGCCGCGAGAAATCACGGCACAGCGGACGGAGCTCCGGCGGGATCTCATGGCGACATGGAGAGTGCGATTGTCGCAAACCAGCGCTGGGCACGCCACAATTGTGGCGATAAGTCCCCTCTTTGAGGAGTGGCTGGAGAGGCGCCACGACGTCCTCACCTTCCGCCTGACGCAGGTCCTCACCGGACATGGATGTTTCGGGAGGTTCCTGTTTAGGATTAAGCGGGAGGAAACGCCCGGGTGTCACCACTGTGTGGATCGCCCGGAGGACACGGTGGAGCATACGGTGGAGGTCTGCCCAGCTTGGGCGGAGCACCGCCGTGTCCTCACGGAGGCGATCGGCGGCGGTGATCTCTCGCGTCCGGCCCTGGTTCAGGCCATGGTTCGGAGCGAGAGTGCATGGGCGGCCGTCACCTCCTTCTGCGAAGCAGTTATGGAGAGACAAGGTTCGCGCCCTCGCGCCATTAGTCGCCGCAGGAGACGCCCTGGGCGTCGGGAGTCGCAAGCCGATTTCCGGCCACCGTAGGCGCGGACCTGCGGACGGTGAGCGATGGGTAGCTCGCCGTCCGATAAGGACCAGGCCCGGGTTGACGGCGCGTTGTGTTCCACGCGCGCCTCAAAGAGATGTCAGCACTATATCAATATCGTGGCCCTGGCACACAGGCAACGGAAGGAACACGGGTGGGTTTTAGTCAGTAAAAGTCTGACACGCCCTCCCGCTCCGCCCAGAGCGGGAGAAGTTATTTGATGATTTCCCACCCAAAAAAAAAGAAAAGGACTGTAACTGAGAAATTCCAGATGGAAAACCCAATTACACTTTGCCTGACCCGGGAATCGAACCGCTCCTGTTGAGCATTAGGTCCTGCCTAATGCTCAACAGGAGCGCTTGCGACTAATAGACCAACGAGGCAGTTTTTTTTATAAAAATGTGGCTGTTATTTGTATATTTTGGTGTCTTACGACTTCCACGCGAACGAAGTCGCGGGCAGAAGCTAGTCTAAGAATAAAACAAAATACAAAACGGCGAAAATCCGGGGAAAGGGGCTTTAATACATCACGCTTAGTTAGATTAGGAAAAAGCACTGCGGATCCACCATAGGATCTTTCATTTGATACCAAACACGGTAGATTCACATTTGATAGGGTTCCGTACCTCAAAAGGAAAAATATGGAACCCATAAAGGATCACTCAAGTGTGACTGTCTGTCCGTCTGTCACAGCTAATTTGCTCCGAATCCACTGGACCGATTAAATTGAAACTTTGTACACATGAATTTCTGTTAACCAAACACGGACGTGTAATAATATTTTCTCAAACATGCTTGGTTTGAGCATTATTTTGACAACCTTCTTCGAGATAAATCGAAATTGCTGTACTGGCCAAATACATGCGAGCAGCGGCCGCTAAAAGTTGTATGAAAATCCATGTGTCGTGATTTAGCGGCCAAATAAATTACATAGTAAACTCCTATCGTGTAATTTAAAAATGGAACTATCTTTTACTCGGAAACATGGCAACCAAAGAGGTAACTTATCAAAGGTTTATTTAAATTTCGAACTGGGTTGCAAATAGAAAGCCGTTTAATGAAAAAAAAAAAAACAAATTAACATATTATTGGCACGTGAAAAATGATTGTTGTTAGTCATTGAATCTGGAATTAATAAATAACTTTTTACTTAGTTTGAATTTCCGCGCATTATTTGAGAAAAGCACTATACAAACCTTGGCCGCAACCAGGCATTGGTGGACTCACGTATGTGTAACACGTTCGTCCATCCCTCTTTTGCCGGCCTCTGCAGTAATGTAGGTACTATTTAAGAATATAATTATGAATTCAGTCATGACGTGCCAGCAGCTGCCGTCTCTTTCTGTTTTGTGCTCGTGATTATTATGTTCTTAGATCTATTTTGTTTTATTTTTCTGTTAATGTTACTTACTAGAGTTAAGTATCTTTTTGAATAAGTACAGTCACGAGCACTAATATGTATACATATACTTAGCAACTTTTAAAAGCGATTTCCGCAAACTATATTGATTGTTATATTTATTTTACTACGAACATAGAATTTTGGAACCAAAAATATTATGAAATTGATATTTTCTCAAAGTTGCAATCGTTACTCCACGAGAAAATTTTGCTAAGTATTTACCTACATAGTAGTGCTCATGACAGTACTCGTGTGTCTGACAAATAACCTTATTTTTCTTTTTCTTTCATACATATATTCATTCAAAGGCTGTTAAAATCAAAACCCTCCTTTGGATTTGCCGTAGTCGTCGGGTAATTACAGATTTTCATGCATACCGGACCCACTAATATAAGAAACCAAAGCTTAAGGCCTAAAACGCACTACCGGCTGGCCGTGATGCGGCATGCCGTTGCGGCAGGCCGCAGTATATACGGTTTGCCGCAACGGCACGCCGCATCACGGCCTGCCGCTAGTGCGTTTTAGGAGGCCGGAAAGGATGCGTGTCACAGCCACGGCCGCCCATGAGAATACAGCAGCTGCAGCACCCCATACAAAACACAAGATTGCAATGCCGTGAATTTGAGACTACCTACCACTTATTGCTATTTACCCCACTACGGTGTAGCAAAACGGAGGGTTGTGATTTTTTATAAATATAATTATTCAGTCGCTAGTCTGAACGAGGAACCGAACTAACTCAAATACGAAAAAATAACACCTGTATTTTTATGGCACCAACTGATAGGGTCAATCATAATCATAAGGATCAATTCTCTCTATAGGGTCAATCATAATCATAAGGATCAATTCTATCTATGTGTTTAGTACAGAGTATCTTTTAAAGAAAGTTCACCAATAACAAAACAATAAGTTAAGACAAAACATTAGTTTTATTATCAAAATAAAATTATTTTATATCCATAAAATTTCACTTATTCTTAATTTTTTTACCAGCTGCTTGACCTTTCGCAGGCATTTTATCTTTGTTAGGATTTATTTGACCTATTTGCTTCTTCTTTTTATTAAGTTTATTTTTTAATTTCTTTGAAGCTGCAACTGCAACTTGATCTGTGATTTTGTCTTCATTTTTGCTTACGGCTTGTATCTGTGGATTTGCATCTTGTTGGTTGCCTTTGTTCTTTTTATTCTTGTTTTTCTTTTTAGTCGGACTTTGATTTGTTTGTACCGGACTACTGCTGTCGTTCTTTACCTTTTCAGGGACATTTGCTGCATTTTTATTTTTGTTTTTCTTACTACCCGGACTTTGTGGAGTAGCAGGATTACCTGACTGTTCAGTAGTGCTGCTGTTTGTTGCAATATCTATGATATTTTTGTTTTTTTTGTTTTTGTTTTTCATACCACCCGGACTTTGTGTAGTAGGATTACTTGACTGTTTAGTATTGCTGCTGTTTGTTGGAATAACCATGACATTCTTATTTTTTATTTTCTTACTACCCGGACTTTGTATATTATGTTGTGGATTATCTGACTTTTCAGTATTGCTGCTATTTAGTACAATAACTTTAGCATTTTTGTTACTTTTATTTTTGTTTTTCTTACTACCAGGACTTTGTGGAGTAGTAGGATTTACTGTTTTTTCAGTAGTGCTGCCGTTTGGTGCCTTTACATTGCTGGAGTTTTCTACATTCTGTTTGTTTTTGTTTTTGCGATTTTTCTTTTTCTTTTGATTGTTATTTTCGGTGGCCTGAGCCTTGTTAGCAACTTGTGGATGACTTGCAGGTCTGAAAAGGAAATAAACAATTTGCTTATAATAAATAAGCAGGGCAGTACGACATCTACCAACCCGCACTGGGCCCGCGTGGTGGATTACGGCCCACTCCCTGTCACCAAGAGGAGGCCTGTGTCCCAGCAGGGTACATTATAGGCTGATTATACTGCAGTAATATATAACCAGATATATTTAAATAATAGGGCAATAGTTCGATGAGCCAAACTCAGGATTTAATCTTAAATAATAGCATAGCCTAGAGTGGTCTCAAAAAAGGTCTCTTCAAACTATTTTCGTTCGAAACGAAAATAGTTTGAATACAAAGTATCAAAATTTGACTTATAATATTTTCTTTAAACCTCTGTATGCTTACTTTGTCGGCGCATTAGGCTTGGCTTTCTTTTTCTGTGGCTGAGCACTGTCCGACGGAGCTGATCGTTTTACAGGTGACTGTTTCTTATTTGGTGTCTCCGCCTTTTCTTCTTCCGACTGGCTATCTCCATTTTCTTTAGATTCTTCTTGATTAGGGTCAGCTTCTTCGTCATCTTCGTCTTTAAATGGCTCCGGCTAAAACATGAAATAAATATAACTTTTAATGTACAGCTTATACATAACAAAATTTGTAAAAAAATATATGTACTTATATATACTTACAATAACATTAGAAAACTTCTTGAACTTTGCCACATAAAAACCATCCATATTATGCGTGTGAGGGTAAAACCTTCTGGTCAGTTTCAATGACGGATGGAACCGGTGGTGCCTGTACTTCACAAAACCTTCAGTGCCAAAGTCAAGACCTGTGGGCACCAACTTGACATTTCTGCGTTTTAATGCATAGTTCACTACCCATTCGTTTTCTTCAGGCAGAATTGAACAAGTTGAGTACACAATGTAGCCACCAGAGCTAGACTTTGCACTACAGCAGTCAATGGCAGCAAGTAGAAGTTGTCTCTGGATGTTGAAACACCTCTGAATATCTTTCTGATCTTTAGTAGTCTTAACACTGGGATCTTTAGCAATGACTCCTGTACCAGTACAAGGAGCATCCAATAACACTCTATCAAAACCTTTCATTACATCAGGGAACTCTCTACCATCATGGTTACAAATAACAGCATTCACTACACCCAACCTGTGGAAGTTACCAACAACAGCTTTGGTCCTTTCTTTATTAGCGTCATTAGCAAATAATGTACCCGTGTTTTTCATGATGGCTGCGACATGCGATGCTTTGCCGCCTGGTGCTGCACACATGTCCAATATCCTCTCATTCTCTTGCGGTGCTAAAGCCATTACTGGCAGGAAACTTGAGGCACCTTGTAAGATATAGTGCCCTGCTAAGTATTCAGGAGTTGCACCAATTGGTACAGTAGAGCTATACACTACAAGACCTACTTTACTCCATTTACCCACAGGGTCTAAATTTACTCCTCTGTTAATAAGAGCTTGGGCTAAATCTCGCCGTCTGGTTTTAAGGCTATTCGTTCTAATAGTAACAGGACGCGCAACTTCACTTGCTTCCAGAAATTCGACCAACTCTTGAACAGGAAATATTTGCAGAAGTACTTCCATAAGAAATTCATTATAACTGTAATAAGTGCAAAGATCTTTTAGAAGCAGATCAGTATATTCACAGCGGGATCTACCATCTTCCTTCAAGCGACTGAAATCTCCTAACACTATTACAACATCTTTGATTCTTTGAAGAACATCTTGGAGACTTGCTGGATTGTTTAGTTCCTCTTCAGATGGGAATGCAAATACATCTTGTTTCGCGATATTCAATTGCAACTCTTCATCAGCTAGCTTTTTGTCTACTTTCTGTTTTTTTTTTAATTTTATATTGGCCTTCTCTATGGGCAACATGTCACCATCGTCTTCATCATCATCGCTGTCTTTATCTCCTCCACTGGAGTCAGAATCGTATTCTAATTTGCCACCACTAGCTGAACCTTCATCTTCTGATGTCACATCACCATTTTCATTGTCAGAATCTTTAAATAAATCATCCAGAGTACCAACCTGAAAGCAAATTTCATATGAAATCCAGTAAAAAATAGTTACAGATTTACAATAATCACACTATCACAATTAACATTATAAAGGCGAAAGTTTGTGAGTGTGTGTTTGTTATTTCTTCATGCTCAAACGGCTGGACCAATTTTGATAAAGTTTTGTATGGACATACACCCTGGATTAACATATATGCTACTTTTTATCCCGATATTTTCATGGAATCGTAACCTAAGCGGGTGAAACCGCGGGGCGCAGCTATTTGGACAATAAGGTCGAAAATTAACATCAAGAACATGGTTTTCAGAAAAGACAAAAAACAATCATTATGCTTACCTTATACTTTTCTCCTCCAGATTTCTTTTTTCCTGCGCTTTCATTATCAGAATCTTCTTCCTCCATTTCTGACCCATCTTCCTCCACCTCATCTTCATTGCCACTGTCGTCATCTTCCTCAGATTCCGAATCATGCTTTTTAGCTTTGCTTTTCTGCTCTTTTTTGTTTTTCTGTTTAGGTTTCAACCATTCCTTATTGTCATCAGTGTAACCTTGACATAAATAAAAAGATTTTTGTTTTAATGTATCAAGTTGTAACAGCTAATTTATGAGTAGTAATTTAATGCATTTTTTTCAGTATATATAGACAGAGCAAGTTTTGCACCAACAATAATTTAAAAACCTGTGCCATGTTTATGGCATGACAGTTTTTATGAAGAGAAAAGAAGGAAGGGCATGATGTATTGTATAATTATGCCAACATGTAAGCCATGTTCTAAGAAGGGTTAAAAAGTAGTTTGGATTCTAAAGAATTCCTAAAAATAAATATAACTGTTTACCGGGAGCAGTTTCTTCATCAGAACTGTCCTCAGCATCCTTATCTACTGCCACCTCTGTTTGTTTAGCTACATTCTTCTTGGCTAGTTTCAATGCTTTCTTCTTTTCCACTAGTTCTGTCTTCTTCTTTGCTCTTTTAGCTGCTCTTTGCTTTTGCCTGTGAGTAAGCTTCTTGTCTATTGTGTCATCTTCTACTGCAATAAAAGCATACAGTGTAACAATCAGAATTCTAGCAATACCAATGCATACATACATTCCATGCGCTTACAATACATTTGGTGTTAACTAGTGCCACCAATAGATTGTGTCTTAAATAAACATTTTTCACGTTATGTTGTGGTTCACAATTTCACACCCATTGACTTATAATAGAGGGCAATTGAAATGTCCAGGTGCACACAAGAGGTTTACACAAGACGTTATAAGCAGCCCTAAGAAAGTAAGGGTAAGAGGTATGAAAAAGGATAAACAACTAATTAATAAACCATTTCATTTCTTATGTAGGTATACTTATTGTAATCTGTCTTTGGAAGAAAAGGGCATGTTGTGCCAACACAACACCAAATAAATTGGGATAAGGACAGGAGAATGATGATGACTTAGTGTTATCTATCATTCCTTATCAGATAATCCATCTACCCAGAATATAATTCTTGAAAAGGGTAAGACAAATAGTATAAATTATAAACTTAAAGGCATTCGTAATCAGTGGTTCGTCTTGGTACCGAGTAAAAAACAATTATAAAGGTGGTTTCTATGCTCTTATTTCTGGGGCTAGTGGAAACAAATATTTATTGATATTTCGGGTCATTTACTTACGCAGTTCTTTCTTAAACACGGGATCAGGCTGCTTGCGAGCTTTTCTGCCGGGTCCTTTTTTAAGTTTTTTAGTTTCATCGAATTTTGCCTTACGACCCATGATAAATTATTAGGATAAGTAAACACTTGTAAAAATGCTTGGTTCTAATATCAGTCTTCCGCCACAAATCCTCTTATTTGTCCAAAAACTATTGATTTCTAACTCTAGATCACCATGCACGATTTAAAAGTAACCACACGTGTTCACGAACGAAACTAAGGTTACAGTTGACACTGACAGACATAAATTAAATGACAGTCCATACAGTACTACTTAGTCTGTGGTCCATACCGATTGATTAGGGCAAGAACAGACAGTGGGCTGTGGGCCAGAGCAGTGGCAGCGAGCGGCCAGACACACCGGTGCCTAAAGCTAAGCGTACACCGCGTCGGAATCGGAGCGTACGCAGTGTACGCGGCAGTACAGAGCGGATAGATTTGTTGCTTAGTATTGATTCTTATGGTACAGCATTCACTGGATCGTCATAACTGCGCCAGAGATTTTGTAAATGCAGATGCCGCCGCCGCGCCGCCGTCCGCGCCGATTCCGACGCGGTGGACGCTTAGCTTTAAGAATGCAAAATTATAATCATAAATTAGCTTAGCTTTAGCTTTAAGAATTGGCAATACAACTAATTATCTCTCTTCGAAAAATCCTATTGAATGACTATTTCTGAAATAATCATTCAGTAGGATTTTATTAACTAAAAGAGTTGTAATGCTGATTCTAATGATTATAATTCTGTAAAGCCATACTTGTTAAGGTCGCGAATCATATTTAGATCAACATACAACCTGTTAAGTTAAGAACAGCTAGTCAACACTTTCTTATCGATGATTAATAGACTCCGCTTTGGCCATTCCAAAACACCTGCAGGGCTAACATGACATGCGCGAGAACGCTCTCGTTCTCGATTCTGACGTCATTTTAAACACTAACATGACCGCTAAGCTCGAGATATCTCGAAAAAGGCACTTTGACAGTTCTTTATCTCGCAACGAGAGACCGATGTAGCAAATGATTAAAACAAATAATTTTTATGATAGCCACATCAGCTCATTCATTCGATTTTACGCATGGAATTAGTTTAAACTATAATGATTTTCATCCACATCTTTTAATTTATGTTTAGTTTTTTTGTGTAACAGACTTTTTAATTATAATAAATATTTTTCTTTGGCATGCCGAAATTAAAATACTAAACAAAATCACGCAAATGAAAATGAGTGAGACATTTTTGGTAGAGGCCGAGTCATCAAATGCTAAACGCGTCACTGATATGACAACATCGTCACCGACATGCTATCAGTGTCCCCGATATGTAAACGAATTCACGACTTGCCAACCACGTCATCGACATGCTAAAACCGTCCCGACATACTAGCTGCGTCACCTACTTGCTCACAGAGTTCCGACATGCTATCAGCGCCCCCGTCATACTACCTGCGTCACCGACATGCTAATAGCATCCCGACATGTTAAAAACGTGCCGATATGATAGCTGCGTTCCCGTCATACTACCTGCGTCACCGATATGCAAACCAAATCTGACTTGCTAACTGCTTCACCGACATGTCAGTAGCGTCACCGACAAGTCAGTAGCGTCACCGAAATGTCAGTAGCGTCACCGACGTGCTATCAGCGTCACCAACGTGCTATCTGCGTCACCTACAAATGCTAACCGAGCCTGACTGACTAACCGCGTCCCCAATATGCTATCTGCGTCACCGACATGCTAACCGAGATTGACTGACTAACCGCGTCACCAACATGCAAACTGCTTCACCGACGTGCTTACCGATTCGCCAACATGTTAGCCGCGTTACCGAAATGCTAATGTGACGTGTTGCAGCAGACTAGCGTCCCACAGCGGCCTGTGTACATGTATACGTATTTATTATGTTATTCCAAAGTTTTCATTTTTCACGTCTGTCGCCAGTTAATGCCTTTTTTTTGTATCATAACTTTGTCTACTCTTCTCGTCGTCAAAATCGAGGACGAATAAATGACAGAAAAATCAGAGATATCTCGTGTTGAAATGTCAAAATTCGAGATAAAATACGTGCCTTGACAGAACGAGTCGAGTATTTTGTATGGGAGCGCTGTCAGAAAACGAGATAGGTTACAGAAATAGACAAGAATTACTCGCGCGAGAGTGAGTAATTGTCGCGTGTGTCATGTTAGCCCTGCTGCTCATATAGCGAGACTGGGTATTGTTCAATACAACAAATGTGCAAGTTGCGGTTTATTTAACGGCAACGCTAATCAGATGCTCTGTGACGTTGATCACATGCTTTTTGACTGTCCAAATCATAAGTTACACAGACTTTAGCGAGTGAATTGTGTAGTGAAAGTGTTGTGTACTTCATGCCGCTTGTCCGAATTATTAAAAAATAAAACTTATAATGGACTACTATACATAAACATTTTAAAAACACTTTCGAAGAAGTGAAGAAAGTTACTAAACTAAATAAAGAGTTAGCTAAAATGTCCCAGTAGCCAGGCTATTAAATTATTATTTAAAAAAAAATTCATCTAGCAGCTAGCAACACTAGCCGCGAGGCTGCTGGCAGTCTACTTAGTCTGTGCTGCTTGCTGACAGTGTCACTGTCAATGCAATGTTGACTTAGCAAATTCGCAAAAAGTCGAAACCGGAGCAAAATATTTTGCTAAATGACATCAAAGAATTCTTGTAAAAATGCATTAAATTAATCATTCATAAAAGTTATCGTAATTAAAAACAAATTTAGTAATTAAAATGGTTTTATCAAAAAGCATTTTTAAATCCGGTCCTAAAGTTCTCTTTTCAAACCAAGGATTTTTCAAGTATGTACTTAATGAATCTTATTTATTTGTGGTGCCAGTAAATTTAGTCACTCATCCTATTTGTTTAACTATATCATAATTTTAAATATTTCATTACACTTCCTGTAGTTTTCAGGGTCATTACGTAAATAGACGTAAAGGCGAAATTGAATGTCAATGTCATGGCACAGAGCAGCAGAAACGAACCATCTTTAGTTTTCCTAAAAGTGCTCGAACCCGTGAATATCGAGGGCGACAACTTGTTGGGTGAGTAGTTACTAGTTCCTCTATAAAAACATTCAGTAGCCAAAAATTGCAACAGGTAAATAAATAAATATAAACTTGTTTGTGTGTAAAAATTATATGAAAACCGAATATTATATGATACATTATTAATCCATTATGAAAAACAATTTGAAAAGCATTTGCATAATCACCCTTCTTTACAATTATTCACAGTTCAGTGCCTGAAGATTATTTGCATATTTTATGTTATATGCCAGAAACAGCATTTATTATTAGAACATATGTGGGCATTTTGGTGGCTTATTCAAGACTCCGAAGCTTTCCCAACGTGGGCTGACTCACAGCTTTTCTTTGTTTTTTATGAATAAATCTACAATTATTTTGGAATTTAAAATGTTGGTTCCATTGGAGCGCAGAATATCTGTTAAATTAATGGATCATGTTCAAACATAATACTCCAGAACGAATATAGCTGATGTGGTTCAAAAGGATGCTCTACTTAAATGGGACTGGCAGGACATGTTAGCTGCATGCCGGGAAAACGGTGCACAAGCACAGAACAGGTGCCTAAGGCAGTACGATGAAACAGGTCACATAGATGGCAGGACAAACTTGATAGGTTCCGTCTCAACTGGAAGGATGGAGGCACAGACTCACGAACTTTGGAAGGAATAGAGGGGGGCCTTTGCCCAGGAGTGGGATACCGCAAGCTAGAAAACAAAAACCTGTATTATTCAAGCCATTGATCTTCTATTTTATATATTTTCAGGCACACAATGGAACAAATGTTTGATGTTGTATCAGATGTTGATAACTACTACAATTTCCTCCCATGGTGTAAGAAATCTATAGTATTACAAAAAACTCCTAAGAACCTTAAAGCAGATTTAATCATTGGTTTTCCACCAATAAATGAGTCTTACACCTCTAATGTGACCCTATTTAAACCACATTTAGTGAAAGCAGAATGTGTGGATGGTAAGCTCTTCCATCACATGTTAACCCTTTGGAGATTTAGTCCAGGACTAAAAAGGGAACAGCAGTCCTGTGTAATAGATTTTCAAATTACTTTTGAATTCCGCTCTGCGTTTCACTCACATTTATCCAATTTATTCTTTGACCAAGTTGCTCGACAAATGGAAGGAGCATTCATCAAAGAAGTTGGAAGACGATATGGACCAGCTTCTATGCAACCTAGAAATTTGTTGGTTGATTGTGATAATAATAGTTGACAGACCTTGACTAGTCCCTAGTACAATTTGTGTAAATGTATTTAATGTGATGATTTGTGTTTGTAATTATTGTGATTGTGATTAAATGATAACATTTAAGAATGTTTTACAGAGAAGCTAAGCTTCTAATATTGTTACCGACAGGAAAAAAAATATAAACATAAGTGTTGTTCAACAGTATTTTATTTACATTTGCCCACATTGTGATATAGTCACTGGTATTTTTGGTTTATTGTTGGGTCCAGTGGGAACATTTTCTATCTTTCTCATCACAAGAAGTCCATCAATTACTCGTCCAAATACAACATGCTTATTATCTAAAAAGTTGCACTTAGCACATGTTATAAAAAACTGGCAGCCATTAGTATCTTTACCACTGTTGGCCATTGATAGTAATCCTGGAGAGTCATGTTTTAACACAAAGTTTTCATCAGCAAATGTGCTGCCACCATAGATGCTCATAACACCAGTACCATCACCCTGAAAATAATGTTAGGTATTAATATAACTTTTACCTGAATTTTATGAAGTTCATAAATAGTCCAGTAGCCAGAAGAATATGCCTTTCGATAATTCAAAAGTTATTTATTTTCTCTGGGTGGGATAACTTTAGTGAATTCATTGCTATGTACAAAAATGCTAACAGTTTAGAGCTATGCAATAGGTATTAAGTAGGTATTTCCTATTACAACAATAATATAAAATTTTAAATTAAATGATTGACTGTTTCATTATTAATACCATCTAAACTATATATTACTGAAAATGCTAACAGATAGGTACTGTGGAACAATGGAAAACTGAAAATGTCCCGTAACTCATTCAATAAAAAAAATAAGTTTTTCAAATAATTTCATAGACGCTTATAGGTATTAGTTACACCTTACAACAAAAGTTCTAACAACTAAGTAATATGCTGCACAAGTAATTGTATTTTTACTTGGCGTTAAGCGAAATATTGAATTTAAATTTATAATTTTGTGCCTACATATTCGTAATAATAAACTATGCTTCCATATAAAAGTTTCAACAAATATATGCCTTCTGTTTAATAAATAATATTATAAGTTTGGTATTAAGCCGGGTCCAGACGAGTGTAACGTGTAATGTAACACGAATTCTACGTGTGGACGGCACTACGAGCATTACATGTAACGCTCGCGCGGCGCTCGGGGTTGATCCATCGGCTGTCGGTTTTTCGCGCGAACACAAAGACGCTCGCAGTGCTCGTTTGGACGGCGTTCGTGACGGTTGTGTCGTATGTACGTTCATGATGTGGAGTGACGAACAATCGCTTGAACTTATTAGTTTGTATCAAGAAAAACCTGTTATTTGGGATCCAAAAAACCCGCAATACTATAAAAAAAATCTGAAACACGATGCTTGGAGTGATATTGCTCATTCATTGGAAAGAGATGTAGAAGAATGCAAAAACAAAATGATTAGTTTGCTTGCTTCACATCGAAGAGAAAAAGGAAAAGTAAAGAAGAGCCATAGTTCCGGAAAAGGTATGTTTTATTATAAATTTCTGTTGCTTTACATATTACACACTTTTATTTATTAATTTAGTTTTTACTTAGGTAAAAACTAACTTACTTGCTATTAGTACAATTATTACTTCTATTGTATACCCACTATATTACTATATTCTACTATATTTTACTATACATATATGTACTATATTCTATTGTATTGTTTATTTATTGTAATTTATTTTACAGGTGGGGATGAAACGTACAAAAGTACATGGTTTGCTTACGAGGCGCTGGCATTTTTAGGTGATCGAAATAATCCAAGGAAACGACGCAACACAGAGGTAACTGCATTGAACTAGTTTCCTTCGACTTGATAAAAAAAACTTAACAATATGTATTCTGCCAAGAAACTGTCCCCTTGTTCATAAAATAGTCATTAAACTCATCCCTAATTTGTTTTGCCGTTGAGGCAGCTCTTCTAGGTACATTATTCAATGGAAGTAAAGATGACATTTCACAATCTCTCCGCCAACTACCTTCACATAATCTTCCGTTTTGGTCGCTGTCAAGTGAGCCAGGGGGTGCATACAAGTTTTTAGATGAATCCGTGTTTCTCAAAAAATTATGCAAGTGTGCAATAGCCATGACTATAGTCTCCACGGTTTTGGGCTGAAGGAGCATAGGTTTTCGTAGAACTCTGAACACAGATGCTGTGATACCAAATACATTTTCTACAATCCTGCGAGCTCTGCTTAACCGGTAATTAAAAATTCTTCGCGGCGATCCCTTGGGGTATTCTCCTGGATAGGGTTTCATTATATTGTTTTGTAAAGGGAAGGCAGAGTCTCCTACAAAAACATATGGTACTACTTTGTTTCTACCTTGCAGTGCTTCAGGTGCAGGCAATCGTAACGAATTATTTTCTAGTTTTTTATATAATTCAGTTTCTTTAAAAATTCCACCATCTGAAATGCGGCCTTGACATCCGACATCCAGAAATTTATAATTATATTCCGCGTCTACTAAAGCAAACATCACTATACTGAAATTCGATTTGTAGTTACGATATTCTGTGCCACTATGTACCAGAGCCTCGAGAATGACATGTTTACCGTCCATGGCTCCGGCACAATGGGGAAAATTCCACAATTCATCAAATCTGTTTGAGATCTGGATCCATTCTGACTCTGTTTTTGGCAGCTGAAACAATGAATTTCTTTTTAATTACAGATTACAAATGAACCGGAACAGAGTGCATCTACAAGTGTAGAAAATGATAACAGTTCAGAATTTATATCACCAACTGGTCAGGCCCCCAAAAAAAAGAAATCAGACGAAAATAAA
Organism: Tiliacea citrago; assembly: GCA_963921375.1. NCBI lineage: Eukaryota > Metazoa > Arthropoda > Insecta > Lepidoptera > Noctuidae > Tiliacea > Tiliacea citrago. Next base: position 17,273,456 of record OY992792.1, read on the forward strand.
AAAATGGGTATGCTTTCGGAGGCTCTTGGCCTGCTTAAGAGTGCTGCTTCTAGTCCTACTCCTGACACCGAAACAATAATCCAAACAATTTTGACAGTGAAACCCTTTTCTTTTCAAATTTTATATGCAGCAAGATGCAACAATATAACAGAAGTACTAAAAATGCCGTGCAGCGAGCAATAATGGACGTAATATTCAAAGCCGATGAAGGATGCACTAACTTTTCTCAACATTATTATCCATCGGCATTCAATTACAGTGAGTATACAACAGGCTCGGTTCCTTCATCAAGATACTGCAATGAACCACCTTCTTTGTCTAATCGCTCAGAACTTACTTCAGGGTATTCAACAGGTCAGAATCAGACAAGTTGCCCTACTGCTCCATATGCTTCACCTGTTCCCTCAGAATTATCTCAAACTTCATATGAAGATGTAGATTTTGTGAATGACCTGATTTGAAAAGAATAAATTTTGTACTATATGATTTGAAGATACAATTTGATTTAACTTTCTAATTTTAATTTTGGAATAATTTTAATTTTGCTTACCCTACTTAATACAATAGCTTAATTTGTTATTTTAATAAATAAATAAAAATATGTAAAACTCACCTTAATGTTTTCTTTCAATGATTTTATAATCGCTTCACAAACTTCTGGTACAATGCAAGACATTGACTGTTTTGAAATTCTGAAGGTGTATTGAAGGCTTGTAAATGAATCTCCTGTTGCCAAAAATCTTAGTGTTAGAGCCAGTCTATCTTGCGGCGAAATTGCAGATCTCATTATAGTGTCTTGTCTTGATATTTTAGGCGCAATGATTGTTAACAAATATTCGAAGTCAGTAGGCGACATCCGGGTAAAGTTTTTATATTGACCACTTATATGTTGAGATTTTAGTTCCACAAGTAAAGAAGATCTTCTTTTATACAAATTAGTTTTCCACCATCGACGCTTCCGACTTTTGCGGTCTTCAGTTAGTAAATACATGAAAATAAAAGCCGCACCAGCTATCACGACCTTCCTATTCGGCATGTTCGTAGCAACTGAGTGGAAACAGCTTTTGAAATATTTTCGCGTTCACAATTCGCTTTGAGTTCGTGTGCCGTCCACACTGTTGATGCTAAATTACACGTAATCTTACATTACACATTACACTCGTCTGGACCCGGCTTTACGGGGCGCGGTGTAGGTACGATAACGCGTGCACCGGCGCGGTCGCCGCGCCGTGCGGCGAGGCGCGGTGACACTACTGCGAAAGTGCAGACGAATTGAATGAGGCGCGAAATTATTTCATTATTGTTTAAATACAATTTTTATAAAATCAAATCAAGTTATTATGAAATGTAAATCAAAATTATATACCTACACTTTTAAATTATAATCGACCTTATACAACGTGGAGACGACAATATGACAATAAATTCAACTGCGTGTCTAATGACGTTCGAATTCTGCACACGAAAATTCAATCAAATATATCCAATAGTTTAGTCGCAATAGCTGGTCAAAGATTGGCAAAACCCATAGTCGGCACACCACTGCTATTTAGTTTGTTTGAAAAGATCACTTTTTAAATTTTGATACTAGAATTTATTTGATCGTTCCAAAATACTCTTAAGCATTAGTATTGCCAGTGTTTTCATTTATTGTCGTATTGTCTCCACACTGTGTACTATGTAAGTCAAAATTATATACAAGTTTTAATGTTATCTTATTGATTTATTTCACCAGCTTTATAATATGTACTGTTATAATTCATTGGATTCCACAATATATCAAGTTTTACAAAAGAACGCGAGATCTATATAAATTTGCTGCGATACACTTTGATAATGGATAGCACTGATAATTTGTTAATTTACTACCAGAACTGTAGGGGAATTAGAACTAAGCTACACTCATTGCACGTGAATATCTTGGCATCCTCATATGACATCATAATATTGACAGAGACTTGGCTGATACCAGAAATTGCGAATAGCGAGTTTATTGACCCTCGTTACGTTGTATTCCGCTGTGATCGGGATCGTGACGCTACGGGGAAGCGAGATGGGGGTGGGGGTGCTCATTGCAATACTGCGTGAGCTTCAATCGGCCTTACTCGATATTCTCAATAACCCACATTATAAGCCCTCGGCGTGTATTGAGCACCTTATCGTTGCACTGCCTTGCAAAAACGATAAACATAAGATACATGTCATCAGTGCAGTGTATATCCCGCCGGGGACTGGCGCTGATGTCTATAGATCTCATTTTGACTTTCTACAGGACACCTTAATTGCACCTGGCGTCATGAATGTTTACATAGTCGGTGATTATAATCTTCCTAGTGTCACGTGGAGCACGATAACGGCGGGGCATGTGTTTGTACACACCCTATTTGCTTAGAACTGACGCATCTCATGTCTTCGCTAGGTGCTCACCAATATAACAGCACGCCTAATAGTGGAGGAAAGACCTTGGATTTGTTTATCTCGAACACTTGCTGTTCTACTAGCCACCTTAAAGATCCGTTATTACCAGTCGACCCCCATCACCCCCCTTTTGTTATAACCACACCTGTCAGCCTATCTACACAAATGATGAAGAGAAAACCAATGAATAAATATAATTTCCGTAAAGCTAATTACGATCTCATCAACAAACACATGGACGAGGTCAATTGGTCCGCGTTGTTCGACAATCTATCATCGGAAGAGGCCGTGGAGGCTTTCTATAGTATGTTGAGTGACATAATTAGCCTACTAGTCCCCCCTGCAAGGACTAGATCACTTGATTTTCCAATCTGGTTTACGCCACAATTGTTAAAATATTTAAAAAGAAGCAACGTCATTGGATAAAGTGGAAAAATATAGCAACGTCAAAGACTAATAACTTCTCTGAATGTAGAATGTAATGTATAATCTTCAAACATAATATGTGTAAAACCTGTTATTCCAGTTATATTAATTCGGTTGAAGAGTCTTCTCTAGTAACATAAAGCATTTTTGGTGCTATATTTCTAACCGTAAAAGTAAGTCAGGCGTTCCTTCCATGATGCAGTACCAGAATGTCAAGTCAAGTGATCCTGATGTTGTCTGCAATATGTTTTCGGACTTTTTCTTGTCAGTATTTGAGCCCGTATCACCGACGCTCACCACGTGGGGTCCGTCGCTGCAGTGCGCAGAGAATGGTAGCTTAGTTAGTAATTTGCATATCGATAAATCAAAGATACTCGGCGAGTTGAAACGGTTGGACCCCTATAAGGAGGCAGGACCTGACGGTCTTCCGGCGGCCTTTTTTAAGGCTACGGCTGATAGTATTTGTGAGCCGATCTATATCCTCTTTAATAGATGTCTGCATGAAGGTGTGTTCCCGGTGGTGTGGAAGCGAGCTAACATTACCCCAGTGCATAACGGTGGGTCAAAGCATGACGTTGAACAATATGGGTATCTCGATTCTATCGACATTGTGAAAGCTTTTTGAAAGACTTGTTCACAACGAGATTTACCCTCTTCTGCATAATATTATCATTCCTGAACAACATGGATTTGTTAAGCGCCGATCTACGACATCTAACCTGTTAATATTTGCTAATTATCTTTTTGAAAGTATTGATAGGTGATTACAAATAGATGCGGTCTACACTTATTTCAAAAAGGCTTTTGACAAGGTTGATCATGAAATTCTCCTGAGTCAAATTGCCTACAATGGAATACGTGGAAATTTATTGCGTTGGTTTGTCTCGTATCTCGAAAACCGGTCTCAAAGGGTTGTGGTTAATGGTCATCAGTCTGTCTCTGTTAATATTACTTCCGGAGTTCCACAGGGCTCTATTCTGGGGCCGCTTTTATTCGTTATTTATATCAACGATATAAGAAATGTTTTAAAAACTCTAAATTCTTGATGTATGCTTATGACTTGGAGGCGTTTCAAGCGATACGTACTATAGACGACTGCCATTCATTTCAGGAGGACCTAGACAGACTAACTGCCTACTGTATTGACAATAAGCTTCATCTTAGTATCCCCAAGTGTAACTATATACACTTTACTAAGAATAATTTCATCCTCAATTTCAATTACAACCTTAACTGTATCCCCTTAAATAATATTTCTATAGTGAAGGATCTAGGTGTTCTCTTTGATGGCAAACTGTCCTTGAACCAGCATATCGAAGCCATAGTTAATAGTGCTTTTAAAATGTATGGATTTGTGATGAGATCTTCAACAGAATTTAAGCGTACCTCAACCTATCTCTATGTGTATAAGACGCTCATTCGCTCTCAGTTAGAATATGCGGTCCCTATTTGGAACCCCTTCTACCAAAAGTACGTAGTTGGGATAGAAAGGGTCCAGCGTAAGTACCTCCGTGCTATGTGCTACAGATGTTGTGGGACTAAGACTTATCTGTCATACGCACAACTTCTTGATAAGTACAAGCTTATCAGCTTGGAGAACCGGCGCAAATACCTTGAGGCCAATGTGCTTCATGATATTGTTCACAATAATTTTGATGCCATTGATCTAACGAGTAAGCTGTGTTATTCTGTCCCAGAACAGTTCATGCGCGTCAGATTCGTGCACGTACTCTGTTCGCGCTAAATTCTTGTCGTACGAACTCTGGTTTATGCTGCCCTATTCATAGAATTCTGGAATCCTATAATTCAAATTTCATTGGTATTGGTATATTTGCATGCACGAAAAATAAATTTAATCTAATATTATAAAATGTTTATCTTAATTGTTATCTTACTATTTATAAAATGTTTATCTTAATTACAATCTTACTATTTATAAAATGTTTAACTTAATTGTAATCTTACTATTATAACTTATTTATTGCATAATTTAAGTAATTGAATCTGTTTCTGATCAAATTTGGTTTTGTAGCTATAGCTAGCTTTATAGTAACTTATTTATTTATTTCTAAATATTTTTTTATTGTGGTAGGTAATGCTCGTCTAGTGGCAACCACTGATATAGATCAGTGGTTGCCACTAGACGAGCATCAAGAAAAATCAAGTTATAAAACGGGAAACCCTCGTTGATAGGACATATTTATAGAAATATGTCCTATCTGCGGATAATGCAGTGGACTGCAACATTGCTACTTAAACTTTGTTAACTTTATGTATTATATATGTTGTAGTTGTTTATTGTTAAATAAAAATAAAAATTGTTACTTCTCACAAATCACTAGGTACTCTGTTCCGGTCCGTGATTTCGCCTGTTTGTAATTAATTAATTATCAGCAATTGTCAAAATCCCGTCACTCCCCTTTAAAAAGACTGTTTTGAAAAACACGTTGTCGTGCTCTTCTTTCTTTCAAAGAATTTAATAGGTACCTACCTACCTAGATCGTAATAATTATGTAGACTTTAATTAAGTAGCTAATGGTTATAGTGATAGGGGAAGGGCACAGAGACAGAAAGTGGAGATTTCTTTACGACAATTTTTTTTTCCGGATCGTTATCCCGGGAATAATATATTTACTTAATAAAAAAATATTATATTGAAGCGGTAAAATAAATTGAATTCATTAAGTACCTACCTGTTTTTGTTTCATTATTTTCAATGTACTTACACTTAAGTGAATTCCCGAAAACAGAAACAATAATTTCCCGAGAAAAAATTGTCGTAAGGAAGTCTACACTGTCTCTGCTACTCGACGTTTAGGTAAATACTATCTTCCTATTGCTACTTTTGCTACTCGATAGCAATCGCACGCGCCGTACACCTACGCGACTGCGCTCTCTACTTTGACGTTGCGTTATCAAAAATAGTTATTCGCAATTTAAACGAAAGTCATAGTATGTATTTGTTGAAACTTGTAAGGGAGCATAGTTTATTATTACGAATATGTAGACACAAAATTATAAATTTAAATTCAATATTTTGCATATTGCAAAGTAAAAATACAATTACTTGTGCAGCCTATTACTTAGTTGTTAGAACTTTTGTTGTAAGGTGTAACTAATACCTATAAGCGTATAGGAAATTATTTGAAAAACTTAATTTTTTTATTGAATGAGTTACGGGACATTTTCAGTTTTCCATTGTTCCACAGTACCTATCTGTTAGCATTTTCACTAATATATAGTTTAGATGGTATTAATAAAGAAACAGTAAATCATTTAATTAAAAAAAATATATTATTGTTGTAATATGAAATAATAGGAAATACCTACTTAATACTTATTTGCATAGCTCTAAACTGTTAGCATTTTTGTACATAGCAATGAATTCACTAAAGTTATCCACCCAGAGAAAATAAAAAACTTTAGAATTATCGAAGTTTATGTGGAAAAAATATTGTATCCCTACTGGACTAAAAGTACTTATTAAACATATGTAAGCTCTCTGAAATAGGGGTAGGTACAACTTTTTTATCAAATGATTTCAGTTGAAAAGATCTCCCGAGAGCATCACCAATTAATTGGCTAATTTTAATGTGATGAGTCAATAAGTTATAAAAAAAGTTAAAATAAATAAAGTTATCATGTATATTAATAAAAGTGCATTATCTCTTTTTGCATTTCATTTTTTATTTTCATTTCCTCAACAATGTATAATTTTTAGTTACCGAAGTGAAGGTGCTGAAATGAATTAGGCAAGTACAACAGCAAATAGCCATGATTAGTTAGGAGAATTTTGCTCAGTAGTACGACACCATGGGTTGATATGAAAAATTAAAAATCACTTACATTGACAAAATCTCCACCTTGGATCATGAAATCCTTTATAACTCTGTGGAACGTAGCACCTTTGTACCCCAGAGGTACACCATCTCTTCTATATTCTCCGGTGCAGAATTCTCTAAAATTTTCGCTTGTTTTTGGCACGACATCGGCAAACAATTCAAAAATCATTCGCCCTATTTCCTGAAGCAAAGAAAATTTGAGAAAACTTCTTATTATCTTGGTACATATTCATTAGCACAAAAAAAAAAGATAAACTTACTGTTGTCCCAACAGTTATATCGAAAAATACAACAGGATTGTTTGGATTCCGAAGTTGAGACTGAATTTGATTCCAAGTTGGCATTTTTTAATGAGATTACTACTATTATATTATGAGAAAAATTACACATTCGTTTCTAACAATTCACAGATTTTATAAAGGTTTTAGAAATAGCTCAGTCAGGTTTTATGTAAAGGTAAATAAACTAAGATTGGCGGTTTTCAGTTCTCAATCTAAAGTCTAACCACTACTTAGTCTGTGGTCTAACCTCTCTAACCGTCACACTGACATATCCAATGAAAGCCACACTGCAGTGTTTTTTTTTTTTTCGCCCAAAGGGCAGGCTATAGTCTTTCGACAATACCGCCTGATATTCCGTGCAGAATTTCTTACGTGACATTTGTAATAGTCCACCATTATTACACATTAATATTCGACTAAACACAAATTTTAGAAAATAAAACAAAACTGCTAATCATGACGCTTCACTTTTTTTTCAAAAGCCCCGCCAAGAAACATTTTTTTTTCACTTCACACTGCCACTGATGGGACAGTCGTGGACAGTTATCAAACCATTGAGGTGTAGGCTAAGGGTGTAGGAGTGAGATTATAAATACTATTGCGATTAGTGGAATCATCCGCAAATTCCGATTGACATAATTAGTTTATCATGTCGCTATTCAGACTTTTTGGTGTAGGCAGGGTATGTAACATGTTTCTTATGAAATAAAATGATTATTATTATTTATTAATATTAGCGCCAAGCGCCTCGTCGCTTATGAGGTTTTTGAAGTAAAACTTCTATAAGCACACTTGAATTGGGCAGTAAGCTGGGGAATGCATGACGAGAGCGTTACGGAAGACGAGAGCGTTACGGAAGTGAGCCAGCGGAAGTTGAGAGGGAGATTTAGGTTAGTGAAGATCGAAAGAGAGAGAGTTACGTTTCGTATGTTACTGTAAGAGAGAGAGGTGCGAGAACACATTTTATTTCTCTATTTCTCTCACAGCCAGTTGCGTTTCGTATATTTAAGAACCGGTGCAGGCCTATTATTGTAAGCAAGTTAGTAAGAATAATTAATATTACTATTTGTAAGTTTTACTTCAGTCTTGTGGGCACACTCGTTTTTTACTTTAATATACTCAGTGACACTCGCGCAATAAACACGGATCTAACGACATAATTCATTCATCAAAATTGGTTCAGTCGTTTAGTTCAGACATACATACATACAGGTCAAACACATAACCCTCCTTTTTTGGCTTCGCCGGAGTCAGGTCAAAAGAGTAGTTTCGATTCTTTGCTTTGATCAATTTAGTCTCTGAACTTCTTTTTAGCCTTATCCCAGTATGTATTATTAAAGTGCTCTGTGGCCGTATCACGTCGTAGTAAGCACGGCTACACATCAAGCTATACATTTCCAGTGTAAGCTGATCTCGCATTGTGTAGGATTTCCGTACAATGAGCGGTCAGCGTAAACTGGAGATTTATAGCTTGATGTGTAGCTGTGTTTACATACACATTATATTATTCTATCGGTGCGTTCCGAGGTAGACTGTAATCGATTTGAGCGCGCTAAAATCCGTTACATATTAGCGTTAGCGTGAAAACGACGTCTCGTGAAACGTCATAGATGACGTCATAACATGCGCCATCTTGCGATAACGCCGACCATGCTCTAAAATAATATCACCGTGAGCGCTGTAAAAATGACAGTTGCGTTGTTTTATTTTGAGTCTTATCATTGTGCTTCTGGCTACAGTCACCATCTAACCAAAGAAGAAGAAGTGTACAAAATGTGTGTGTGTGTGTGGTGTTTTAAACAAAGAAATACTGTAATCCAACCGTAAGCGCGTTCACGAGCGTTCCGAATTGTTTACAGTTGTCGGCTGTCATAATCGTATTGACTTATTCGGTACGCAAATTATTTATGTGAGCGCTGTCAGCGATTATAGTCTAATACAAAATGCAGCCTTAGTTGTCCGCAGAGTTTGACTATGTATCGGTCTATTAGTTTGACAGGGGGGGTTCTTGGCGGGTAAAGTGAAGCGTCGCGTCGTGGTTAACAGTTTTGTTTTATTTTCTAAAACTTGTGTTTAGCCGAATATTAATGTGTAATACTGGTGGATTATTAACCATTTAATGTTCGTGAACGTGCATTAGTGTAGGCAAATGAAACATAACAGTGCAAAATATATCACTTCAAGTTCTCTCAAGAAGTCCGCGTGAGGTCTCAGTAAAGTGCCACGTCTTTACTGAAACATACAAATGTACTCTGTGGCTGAAACTCAACGGGAGCGTACAAGGGGGGAATATCATCTATCATGCATTGTTTAAAATTCATTTCATCATTACTTCATTACCAATCATCAAAAATCATTACCAAACCAAGTAACTAAATAAAGACTTAGCTAAAAGGTCCCAGCAACCAATTGTCAAATTTCTGTCAAACTCTTCTTTTTTAAAATAATAGTTTAATAACTATTATTTTAAAAAAGAAGAGTTTGACAGAAATTTGACAATTGACATTGACAGAGCATTAAATCGAATCTGATCAATCAGTGGTTGTTGATTTTTTTTTCATAGTTAGTTCCCTTTTTCAAATGTTTTTGCTTTTTGTGAATAGCTATAGCTAACAAAAATTATATACAAATTATGAATTATATAAAGTGATAAGTTAATTGAGAATTAATTGTAAGCAATAACTTCACGAACAGTTCTGACGACTGGAAGCAAAATAACCTATATTCTGGAGCTGGAGGTACAATTTTTTTCCTGAACTTACTTTTTCGTAGTATTACAAAGAAGACGTTGTAATGGAGGAGAAGGAGGAACTGACTTTTGTTGATTACTACAAGGCTTTAGAGTGTGATAGAACTGCGACAAGTGATGAACTAAAGAATAGTTACAGACGTCTCATACTCTCTTCACACCCTGACAAGGAAATTCAAAATGACGAGGGTATTCTTCGAAATCAAAATGATGAGGCTTTTATTTGTGTACAAAAGGCTTGGTCTGTTCTGAAGGATCCTCTGACTAGGAAGCAGTATGACGCTATGCTTTCTTGTCATGAACATAGTGAGTGTTTCCTGTATGATACCATTTCTTTAACGGACATGGATATTAACAGTGAAGGATGTTATACCTATCCATGTAGGTGTGGTGGTACTTATGTGTGTGAAATTAGTGATGAGGTTTTGTCAAATGTTCTTCTTGGTTGTAATGAATGTTCTTTCTCCATCCAAGTTAACACTTTGCGGGACACTAAAGCCCCCCAGATGTAATAACAATGAACTTGTTTGTTTCTTCAGTGTCTTTCAACCGATTAATAAACCATCATAATAGTTTAGTTTATAAGCAACAATACCACACTATTTAATTTTAATATTATTAGGTGCAAAGTGAATTGAAGCACTTGGCTCTTCAATTCCCTTTGCATAAGTTGCATTTTTTTTAGCATGTCCAAAGAACATGACTTCCTTTTTGTACTCTGTAGTTATAACTTGTATACAGGGTGGATTTTGGAGATGGGGCAGTAACGGCAGCTACCTTAACCGTTGTAGCTACAGGAAAACGGTCTTAATCTTCCCATTTCCTACGAAATGTATGGGAAACGTTTTTTGCGATTTATGACTTTTCTAGTACTCAAACATCAATTGGTCCAATAGAGGTTTTTGATCCTTATAAGAAAGAGGATTGATTGGCATAAAAAAAAGTTTTTGTGTAAATTGCCCATTTTCCTGCTGACTGTACATTATTTTCAAAATCTGTGAATGCAGATCAAAATTTCTCAAAAAGTTAAGGACAGTCTCTTAAGACCGTTATCCTGTAGGTACAAATGGTTAAGGTAGCTGCCCTTACTGCCCCATCTCAAAAATCCACCCTGTATCTTATAATTATACATGTAATATTAGTATATTGTAATTAGTTCACTTACATAGGAGACTTATTTAGTAACTGGTATAAAATACTGAACATGCATCATGTTCATCATATATCAAACTATGTTATTCTGATTAAATACTAGTAATTAGAAAGTATGCAATCAACCATACCATAAGCTAAAGCTTCACAACGTACTTCAGTCAGAGTAATAATTTTTGTTTGCTACTTACCAGACATTCACTGATTTGTAGATTTTCCTTGTGATAAAATTCACAATTTCAATAGAATCTCTTGACTTTATTTCACCAAAATAAGGTTTAAACCTGAATAATATTTGTACGAACTACAAACCAGCTGGATAGATTTCCTTATCTATATATCTTTGTACATCGAGATTTCTTAATTCATGTAAGTTTAATTGTAATGATAGGTATTGTACACATAATAAACCTTCCGAAAGAGATCCTATAAATGATGGTGAAAACCGCATCAAAATACGGTGCATAATTTAGATGAACAACACGGTCACACACAGACGGACATGAAAAGCGACTTCAATGTATACAAATAAATAAAATTTTAGTGTCTGTTTGTAATGTCAAAATACAAACTTGTTACTTAATGCATTTATGAAAGTATACACGGTACCTACTTATAAAAAAAAAAAAACTTTTTTATTTATATTTAATGTTTGTCTGTTTATTCCGGCTAATCTCCGAAACGGCTGGGCCAATTTTGACGGGACATTGGCAAAATCAAAATCAAAAGTCATTTATTCAAACTAGGCTGAGAATCAGCACTTTTCGAACGTCAAAAATTACATAAGACAGTCCCCCAAAAACGCCACCCTTCACCACTTCCTAGTGCTTTAGCTGGGGAGAAGAAGTGGCGCAACAAACTCCCCAACAGACAAACTCCCTAGCAGCTGGTTGGTTACTGAGTTATAAGGAGTATCTTAGGCTACTTTTAATTTAGAAAAAGCTGCAGGCAGCAGCTATACAAATAATTATGTATAGTCTAAACATAGTACATAATCAGTCCAAAGGTTCTTGTAAAGTCTTACTAACTTGACATGAAAATACTTCTGTATGTAGGTCAAAGTCAAAGTCAAATTATTTATTTCAAATAGGCACATAAATGGCACTTTTGAACGTCAAAATTTACAAATAAAATAGAATTGATTCTAGTCGCCCCTTCCAAAAGGTAGCTTCGTATGGAGAAGAATGGGCAAGAAACTCCACCGTTACTCTTTTAAATTGTTTTACAATATTTGGTATTGGTACATCAATTATATAATTATATGTGAAGACGATGCACCTAGAATAAAATTACTATACCACAATAGGTAAAAAGAATTAATAATGAAGCAATGAGATAAATTAATTATGTGATAGATACATGGTGCTCACATATTTACAAACATTGTAAAAAAAAAAAAAATATTTTCCTAAAATAATCAGTGTGTGAGTTAAGGTAATCACAGAGTGTAAAATAAATGTCACAAAAAATAATAAAATATACAATTAAAATAGCAAGCAGTTAGATTTTGTCTAGGCTCCAGATTGTCCTATGGAGCTGGACCAGCATGTTTCCAAGCGTTCTTATCCTGGATATAATCCTCTAATTTGTAATAAGCTTGTTTACAAAGTGTACTTTTTATATGAGTTTTAAATTTTCTTTCATTTAATTGCAATATATCACAAGGTATTTTGTTGTAACATTTAACACAGTACCCCATAAAAGATGTATGTACTTTAGATAATCTGAAACATGGCTGATCTATTTTATCTTTATTTCTAGTATTGAAATTATGTCTATCACTTATTTTTTTGAAAAGATGTAGGTTTTTTCTTACATACATAATATTTTCATAAATGAATTGGCAAGGTACCGTCATAATATTAATCCTTTTAAAGAGTTCCCTAAGAGATTCTCGGCGACGTAGATTATAAATGGCTCTGACAGCTCTCTTTTGCAAAATAAAGATGGAATCAATGTCAGCAGCCCGACCCCACAATAAAATACCGTACGACATAATGCTGTGGAAGTAGCTAAAATAGACCAAACGCGCGGTTTCTACATCTGTTAACTGTCTTATCTTCCTAACAGCATAAGCGGCCGAGCTTAACCGCACCGCAAGAGATGTTATATGTGGTCCCCATTGTAGTTTCTCGTCTAGAGTGATTCCTAGGAAAACCGTTTGATTAGGTAAGGAGTATCTTAGGCTACTTTTAATTTAGAAAAAGCTGCAGGCAGCAGCTATACAAATAATTATGTATAGTCTAAACATAGTACATAATCAGTCCAAAGGTTCTTGTAAAGTCTTACTAACTTGACATAGAAAATACTTCTGTATGTAGGTATCTACCTAATAATGAATACCTACTATGTTTAAGCTGTACCTTTCAATATTTTTTTTGTAGGTAATGCCTTATGTATTTATAATAATGTACCTACTTATATTATTAATAATTTATATGTATTGTGTAATATTGATTATGATTATAGCATTAATGTTTTTTACTATATTTTATTGAATAAACCTTTTGTACTTACCCTTTATTGTTAGCTGACTTGCATTTTGGTTAGAGGTATCAGGAATGTAAAACTGAAGGCTAAGATTTTAAAGAACTTGTAGGATGACTCAAAACCACTGTTTTAAACTTACCATAATAATTAATTCATATCCTCCCGACCCAATTTCGTTCACGGAGCGGCAGCCAATCTCAGCGGAGATTAGCCAAGTGGGTACGCAGGAGATATTATAGTGCAGGAGTCTGTTCGCAAACTCAGGTGCGTTCTCTGTTCATTTACTCTCATAGTCCGCTGGAATGGCAATCCAAGACGACCCGGGACAGATCACTCGCAGAACCTACGTCTTTACACCGTCTTTCGTTGTCACACCACTAAATTCCAAACTCCGGGCTGCTGCTGAGAAATGAATTCCAATAACATTACCCAACCTGGGGATCGAACCTAGGACCCCAAGCTCAGCAGTCGCGTTTGCGACTACGAGACCAACGGGGCAGTCGGAGCCATATCACATATATAGTGTACCTATAGTATAAAACTGTTTTATATCTCCACGTCATGGCGTGTGGGGGTGGGAAAGAGTTACCACATCTAGGCATTATTTAAAAGTTTGTAATCAAACATATTCTCTTTATTCCGAATTCAGCGCATTCCCGCGGCTTTCACAAAGTCACTAAGGCCCGTATTACAGAACTCGAGCATTACTTAAAACTAGATTCAAGCCATCTGATTGGTTTAAACTTTAAATAATGCCTAGATGTGGTTACTCTTTCCCACCCCCACACGCCAATGTACGCACTCATAAGTGGAGATATAAAACAGTTTTATACTATAGGTGCTTGAGTATTGAGTGAAGTTCTATAATACGGGCCTAAGTCGTCGGTCCACCTTGGTAAAACTCTATAACTTAGTGTCGTGTTTAGATATCAACACCCAAATTACCCTTCAGCCCTTCATGTCTGCGATGTTTCGCCAGCTGATGTAATCTGCCCCTTATAAGCCGGTTTCCTCAGTTTCCTCTATGCCAGGATTCAATATACAATTTTGGTTTTAGTATATGCGAAATCCGAAACACGTGTCTAGTATTTTTATGTAAAGAATCTACTCGTATGTACAAAATTTCAAAACTGAATCATGTAAAGTCACAAAGTTATAAGGTTGTTATGTTACTGGGTTGTAAGTACGTACAAAGACATGCTAATGGCGCCCCCGCGCCTCCAAAGTCGTCTTGCGCTCATTGATAATAATTTGGCAGTAGGTACCTAACCGTACGGCGATTGTATTGTAAGTAATTAAATAAAATGTTCCATCACACTTAAGTACTTTTGAGACGAAATAAAACATGGTGTAAAAATTATTTAAATCGATCCAGTTCCTTGTTCTGAACAAACTATATTCAGGTTTCGCATATACTAAAAATAATGTTGTACATATATTATATTTTTTTATTTTTCCTACGTGGTGTGTCTCGGTTATGTGTAGTTTTTCGTCCCACAAACTTATAAGTAACCTATACGTTGTAGCCAGCGCAGATTTTTTTCGATTTTGTAGATCATCACTGGAAGCTGTAGGAAATATTGTGGTGGCCGTGTCAGGATGTGCGCTCGTCTTTACTTCGCCACTATGGCCACCCATACCCATATTCCCTATATCTTTTCGGGCAGACCATTATGTCGACATTCCCACTATGTAATCAGCTTTAGAGTTTGTGATGGTGGCTGTGCCAAAATGAGTCACAGGCACTCGTACAGTATTTATTCTATTTATAAGCGGTCTATTTGTGCCCATTCAGTCTCTTGGAATGAAATGATGGAATCCAGTATTTTAATAATGCCATTTATTTCGTGGTTAGAGCTAGGCTAGTACATAAATACAAGGTTTGACGGAGTACAATGATTTATATTAAGGTTAACTCATAAAAAATGACTTAAAATAAAATCTACATCTAAAGTAAAATTTTGTACAGGTTCAAGTAATAACATTACTTAGTTTGGAAAATATTTCATGCGGAAATGGATTAGGTACATACTAGCAACATATCGATATTTTCGAGAGAATTCATTAAAATATTTTATACATTACAGAAGATCTAAGCTATCACATAATGTGAATTATAATTTCGTAATATTTTGCTTTTTACAAATACTTCATTGGCAAGATACTAATTTTAAAATAAAATAGGACATAAATTCATTGTAACATCTATAGAGAGTGAAGGCATAGAGAGATAATAAAATATTACCAGTGTCAGATAAGCAATTTGCCATACTACTACGATAGCAAACAGTCCTATTTAACCAATCACATCACCACCTCGTGCGATGCTCTTGAAACATTGCAGGGTGGTGATTTCTCGTATAACAGCAGTATAAAATAATTCACAAGCACTCATTGAGATTACGATCTTATTAGATTACCAATAGCAATGTGTTGACACACACATTAAATCTTTAAATTATAGCCATACACAAAATATATACACATTGTGCACATGTTTGTACTTTAAAATTAGATTCACATAAATATGCAATTAAAGTCCAATATTGCAGTCACCGATCATACACACTCTGCAGCACGTTGGCCTGATTCATAAACAACCGTTACACCAATTACAATCAGCACAGTCTCACTTTGTTCACGCATCTGTCCATGAAATTTCTTTTCCTCTTCGTTTGTGTGGCAGCTTCTAAAGGCGTGGGCAAAGATAGTTGTGTGTGCATTTGTTCCTCAGCTTCTAAAATGCCTTCGCAGCTACGGCATCTACGTGAAGTTTTCTCTATTTCGTGACAGTCTATGTTATCACTACTCTCAGATAACATTTCAGGTAGACTGTACAGTGATTTTTCAGGAGATGTGTTCTTAGAAGTATTGGAACTAGTAGGTAATTGTTCGCAGCTTTGTGAGGAGGCTAATAAAGTTTTTCCTAAGGAGGATTGGCGATTTCTTCGTGGTCTGGAAAAAATAAGCGAATAAGTATTTCAATTCTAGTTTTACGGTGAATTCAATAGTTGTAAATGACGAAGGTTCTTTTTAACTGATTTCCAAAACGGAGGAGGTTATAATTATGTTCGTCTGTATGTTTGTTTTTTAAGTTCGTAATTTTGTTTTGTACATAGATGCAAATACTTGGTCGATTATTAGTAAAGATCGGATATTCGGATGCATATTTACCTAAAGTACGTTTTTTTCCCGGCAAAGGATACAAAGTATGGAAACGGCTTCTTAAAATATATTTTTATTCCGGGATCGCGGGGTTTCATTAATAACAGTGTGTAGCTATAGGTATACAATTTTGTATTCCTAAGTATAACAAATATTTCTTATCTATTTAGAATTAGGCAAGAATTTTGTGGAAAATATAACACGTTTAAAAAACACTATTAAAATTTCTTCAAAACCTTTTATTCTTAAAAACTTGTCAGTCCTGGAAACCGACACTTTTTCCCGTACCGAAGCGCACTCCATACTAGTCAACTCTCAAACTTTAGGTGAATTTGCATCCGAATATCCGATCTCTAATTATTAGTCACTTGCATGTCATGTAATAGATATTCGATACACTTCTTCCACAGATTTCTTCTTAGCATTTCATAAAGATAAAAACTAGCGTTCGTATTATCTTATTTACTTAAATGTCTGGTGAGTACGGAGTTTAAAATTTCTAATAAAACAAAACAACATACCTAACAGGCGGCAGTGTGTGTATGGGCGGCTCTAGTCAATCTGCTTTATCACTTCCTCTGCTCTCGCAGGAGGCCATACGTTGGTAGTTCGGAGGTCCTCGGCCAATGGTGGCAGTTCCGGGCGTTTGCGTGTCCCCACGACCTCTCAGTTGTCCGTCAAGCCGATTAGCGAGATTTGATTTTCCTCGGAGGAAGCTGGAAAGTTTTGATTGATTCGTAAGAATTGGGAAAGTACGTATTTGATGTGAAATTGCATCATTTTGGATGGATGAATTATAATATAATCAAACAATAATTATTTTAAAGTAATAGACAGTGCATAAAAAACTATAGGCACCTTTCCAGCTTATCAACACATGCATCCTGATAATCGTGTATCCATCTAACACCATTAAAGTGGCAAACGGCACGCATATCCTCGGGAAGCTCTTCAGCTTTCGGCCATTCAAAGTTGTCGATAATTGGTACAATATTGCACTGTGATTGCAACGCTGCCACTATCTCCTGTAAAACAGATATTGATTAAAATCTTGATACATTTCTATGCACTTCAAAATATGTGTGTGAATCAATCAATTTGGATAAGTAGGTAAGTTAAAATTATAAATAAATATAAATTATAAATACTACATAGATTATTGATTCAAGCTACTGATGATATGTACAAATATTCAACATCGAGGGAGAGGTTAGTACTTACTCTATGAACCCAGTCTTTTCTATCAGTATCTTTTTTACATCTGTCGAGTGCATTTGGCGTAAGAACCAGTAAAAAGTGTTTTGCCTGCCGTATGCTTTGTAGTAGATTGTTGTCGAACTTTCCAGCCTCTAGCCGTTCTACATCTATAAACACTGTAAATCCTCGTAGCTGAAGATGGACTTTGAGTAAACTAGCCAGTTGCGATCCATTAGACCTCCGGTAACTAACGAATACATCCAAGTTCTTCTCCATATTTTCTTCACCCTTACTTAACAAACTGCACTCGTATGCTGAAAACATAATTATCATTTATTGTACTAACCCATTGTAAATAACTTATTTATTAGTGATGTCGTTGTTTCTAAATCTTTCCATGTCAACTTGCTTTACAATGATATCAGCTAAATGATAAAAACCAAGTTTTTGCAATCACTCAATGGGAAATTTTTGCGAAATCAAATTGCAGTTGCTGCTCAAACCAATAATTGTGTTGCTCATGTATAATAGTGGATATCTGATTTGATCATTTGACATCGTGCGACATAACTGGTTAAATATTTATAAAATAATAATATTGATAAAATTTACATACCTCTAATAGCATTTAAAATTCTTAACCGATGTATACTGTTCACTATTCGACACTCATTCTCTAGTTGCTCATCACTTAGTCCTCGAATTGATTCCTTATCAACGCCAGCATTTAACATTGAATACGTATAAATAGTGTATTCGGGTCCTATACATTGCAGAAAGTCGTTTAGACTACTTGTGTCTCGAGAAGTGTAATCTGCCATTTTCTTTAGTTGCTGGAGTTCTCTAGTGAATCTGTAATAAATAAATCACAGTTAAAATTTGTACACGTTTTTTGGCTAAGTGATAATTTCATCCTTGAGTCTTTAGCTGGTACCGTAGTATAATAAATAGGTACCTTTTACGTTTGATTCCATTTTGCAAACCAATATCTTCTTTGAGGTTTTCTTCACTTATTTGTAGTAACAAATCTCCATCAACTCTACTGTCGTAGAAGTTTGTCGCATATTCTGTGAAACCTATCTGCTTTACCCATTCTCGAACATCTTCTATGGACCAAAGAGGAACTTGTTGCGATAATTTATGTGGCACTTCTTCACCTATCAGTCGCAAAGCTTGTGCAGCATATTTAGAAGCAACAGCATTCGGACAACTAGCCACCTTTTTCAACGATTCTATTGCCCCGATCTCTCTAAATATTTCGGTATTCCCCTGTTGTTTTTTGATTCCAGCCTCCATGCAAAAATGGAAAGCTGCTAGATTTCTGGCTTCTTCTCTTTTCGAACTCAACACCGGCACTAACCTTTTTAGCCAGTTCTTGCTTTGACCGTGAGCGTGTGCGAGATTTGATCGGGCGAATTCAGATGGGTTGTGGGAAGTTACAAATGGTTCTACTAAATCTAAGGTACCAGATTTAAGGACGGCGGCTTCTATTTCTTTATTCGCAACTAAAACGGCGATAGCTAAGCAAGCATAGTACTTAATGTTGTCATCATTATGGAAAGCTAAAGGGAATAGCCACATTGGTACTTTTCTCTTAATCATTGCTTCCTGATTTTCGGCTCCACCGTACAATGACAGATTAGCAAGTGCTGTAGCGCAATGCCTGAGTGTTTCCACATCATTTTTCCTACACTCAAACAATACTGCGTCTAAACCTCCTAATTTAATAACATCGCCACACGTGCTTTCACTGTGTTTAAATAGGTGTTCCAATATTCCTGTACCTATTCTTGAATGATCTACTGAATTTGCATGTTTTGTACAAGAGCAGGCGACGTTGACAACTTTTTCAAGACCATTTTCTACCACATGAGCTCTATTTTCAGTCGTAAGACATTGTTCAAGCAGTTTTGCAGAAGAGAATTGTAATTCGGGATTATTATACTCCAAACAATTGCCCATAAGTATGTCAAGTCCTCCGGATTCTCTTAGTGTGTTACACAGGGAATATCCCAGCTCGTGACCGTAAGTTGGCACCGCCCACGCTCTTCGTAACATTTCATTCAGTTTGTTGAAATGCATTGATGCATTCTTCATATCCATTTGGTTATTCTTTATAGATGCAATAAACGCGTTCATTCTAGATGAATATTTTTGAATCGCCATTTCGACATCTTTTTGGTTAGAATTTGCATTTAGCTTATCTAAATCTTCAAAAGTTAGATTTGTCAGATCTTCATCTCCCGGTTTAATTGTTCCATTTAATAATTGACTCATCTGAAACCACAAATTAATTCATTCACTTAAAATCATGATTATTAATTATTGAATAGGGCTAATCGTTCACGCTCATCATATTTTTTTATAAAAGCACGAGTAAAGGTTACGTGAGTAATATAACCCTTGTTAATAAATTAACTGCAGACGGAAAACACAATATTAAACCTTATTATGCGCCTTCTTTTATGTCCAAGCAGTATTAAAACAAGTTTTAATTTTAGTTATATAAGTACCTACTAATAATAACAGATAAAAAGTATATCCAGTTGAAGATAGCATGTCATGGAAGATGTCTTAAGTAATAAATAAAATAATAACATACCTGAGAGGAAGTGTGAAGTGTGGATTTGGTTGACAAGTTTTTGCTAGAAATCGTCATATTAGAGTGAGCAACGCTGGAGTGCTCCTTGTGACTAAACATCCCGCTCGAGGTAACTGTTTGACGTGCTTGTGCTGAAGCCATCGCCATTTTCTCTGCGCTGAAGGCCTCTGTCTGTAGTCTTGAACTCGAAGTTGACATATTATTTGCTTCCTGTGCTGTTACTTCACCCGCTTTCAACGATCTTTGCTCCTGGAATACACATTTGAACGTTATTTTATGCAAAAATCTATACCTATCTAGGACTGGGTTTGGTAGTGACGAAAAATAAAAAATCTTAAGTTTTGATTTCACGTTTGAGAAGACACTAGTGTTATCACTGAAATCACCAACAAACTTGTATAAACAACACATGATTCACACAGTAAATATTTGATAGTTACGGCAATAGCGATACGCAATTTGGGTCTTGATCGTCGTTTTGAAGACATAATTGTTTTTTGAATAAAATTGCGACACGTTCGCCCCGGAATATAAAAACTACTTTTATATTGGACAGCGGTCCACGTCACTGCTCGGATTGTACGTACTAATAACTCTTATTGGATATGGGCCAAACGTATGAAATTCGTGCGTTTTCTATAAGTTTTGAAGTTTGTGTACACACGTCACGTGTTTTGGAGGTCGTTTGAGAAAATTTCCGAGGAAATGTACTCTCACCAAAGGATTTTGTGGCTGCGGATGAAAGCGTGCTAGGACGCCGCGGTGTACCGGCCACGGGGCGGACCCCCCTCCCGCAGACATTCTGATTCTATATTTAAAACCTTCTATTCGAGTACTCGTGCGCGCACGCGCAATATATGACTTCCGCGTGTGCTCGCGCGCACGACGTTCAGGCACTGACTGAGAGAAGCGTGGTTCAGTTACTGCGGCGATAAGCGCCTGCAGATAAATGAGCTCACCGCTCCAGGCGATCCTCCGCGTCGCAGCATCCTGCCAGTCCATGCGATAATTCGTGCAGCCATGGTACGCGACAAACTATCGCGTGATTTTAAACACATTCACATGTTGGATGTTATCGAAGCAAAGAATCCCACTATACTGCGCGCTTCGCTGTGGTGAAGGCGGTTCTCTGTGATATCGATCGGTCGCATTCACGCGAGGTCACGTCCTTCGACGCGCCTTTTCGGCTCCGCAGACGATATTCCTAGACGGCCGAATGTGCTAGTCGTCTGACATGACTATGTTTTGGAAACTATTTATTCACCTTTGTTTGGTTGTCACACTTTTAATTTTAAACTACATATATTTGCAATATAAACAATAAATATACGATGTATTGTAAAATTACTGATGTTTTACACATAGGTTTTTTGAAAATAGTTCACTTACTTGAAGGGATGCTGCGTTTTGTTCTGCAGTTAGACCTTCGGCCTGCAGCAATCGATGTGATGCACTAGCTGCGCTGCGTTCCGCATATTGCATATCACCATGTTGTAGTCGACGCATTTTTGTACTGTTGGATGCAGATCTCGATGCACTATATCCATCAGCGACGACTCGAGTAGAACTAGCAGAAGTCATACGCGCTGCACTGTACTTTAGTTCATTCGCTGCACTTGACCCAACAACAGCACTATTGCCAGAGAGTAGAGATGGTTTCTCTGTTATAGGAGGTGGCGTGTCAGATTCTGGAAAAGTTACTAGCGGGCCTTCTCCGGAGAGCTCACCCATGTCACTCATATCACCCATGTCATCCATTTCACTGAGATCTCGAATGACGGGCAAATTCCGATCGCCTAAGTCATCCTGATCCACTATGTTCTCCATTGAGCTTCTTAATCTGGAATTAGGATGATAATTTAAAATAAGGTGGCACTGCAATCAAAACAATATTTTCTTCACTTAATTATAGGCAGTGTCCGCGGTGCGCGAGCACGAAAAGGGTTGCGCGGAAACTAGTGTTGCTATTGTTTGTCGGCGTGGTACTGAAAACATAGAGTAGAGAAACAGCGGGTGGGAATTGGACGAGAGCCAAGGTCGCTCAGGTGAGCTCGCTCGTACAGGTTCGTGGGTAATGGCAAAAGTATCTTTAATGTTCCCAGGAAACCGTCTGTGTTAACACCTATTGACCGAACATGAAACAAATATTGGCACGTTATGGATTTTCTTATGTAAGTTACAGTGTAAAAATAATTCCTTCTAAATATTATTTTAATGCAAGCTGACTAACCGTTGGCCAAAATTTTTCGCTGCGGTGTTACTTAGAGTCTTCATCTCAGAAATGGAGCTTTTGAGTTCAGTAAGGTCGGACTTCATAGAGCTCGCTTTCCGTTCAGTGTTGGCCATGTGCGCGAGTCGCTGCGATGAACTTTGCAACCTTTGGCTCGATGAGGCGCTGCTTGAAGTCGTACTTGACACCATCTGAAAAAATAATAAATTTATGATTGAGAAAATGGTCTTCGGGCACCGGTTAATGATGTGTAGGTATTCTAATAAAAGTACTGAATATTAACCTTTTATTAGATAATTACAACACTGGGATTCGAATTTGAAATTGTGAAATGTAAGGAGGCACAATCTTGCGTATTGTTCCTTACGACTCGTTATCTAGACTAGGACTGCAGAGGAGTTCAGTGCCAATGCTAGAGGAGATTGTTAGTTTGGGCGTCACACGTCTTGGCGCACCTACACGAACGAAGTAAATAAAGCCAGGGCTATACAAAATAGAAATACAGAAATAACAGGGGCGTTTTAAAATTAGCACACATAATATGAAAAATCTGCCCATCATACATTGATAGTTTATTGTTAGGTGTCCTACATTCTATAGGGTATAATACCCGTAATAGGAAATATTTTAATACGTATTATTTAATTTTAATACATAACATTTGTGATAGTGATCCATAAAATGTACTATAAAAAGCTTACAAATGGTTGTCTTTAAACTATTAGTCTGCTTTTTATAGTACCATATTTTGGCATTGAATACTGTGATTGAGAAGCGAAAAAATGATTCAGCGCGTGTGGGCGGGCGGGATGCAACAAATCATGCCCTTGAACCTCGAGCGTACTTGATACTCCGAATCTTGTAGACCCGTTAGCCACGTTTGTCTTTATATGAGTGGGAGAACGTGTTAATTAAGTTGCTAGTAAGTTTTCGCAAGAAAACTTTGTTCGTTTTTATAGTATTACGTGATAAAATATGCTTAGCAGCCGGCCTATTCTGTAAAAATCTCACCGTGGAATCTTGCATAGAGTGAGCTGTCAGTGTCATCTCACTGATGCTAGGGATTGACCAAGCATTACATTTACAATCTTAATCGAGATTTCAATAATATTTTTTATACGAATTCTGTTGATCATTTTATATTATTTCAAAGCTAGTATTTAAGTGTCTATACATTCATAATTAGGAGGCTTTTAAATAAAATAGTAAAATTAAATTCAGTGAGAAACTCAATTTTGTTTTTTTCTATGTTTTTCCTAGACTAGCCCTTAAACATTACTATGTTTAGACACTTAAATACTGGCTTTGAAGTAATATAAAATGATCAACAGAATTAGCATAAAAAATATTATTAAAATCTCGATTATGATTGTAAATGTAATAATCGGTCCATCCCTAGCATCAGGTGGGATGACACTGACAAGCTCACTCCATGCTCACTTCACTTATGTTTTCACGGTGAGACGGTTACAGGATCGCCATGCAGAACACATAAGGTATCACTTCATTGTCTATCACCGGTAAATTTAACTACCTCTAAAATGCATTCGGTCGGGTTTTCACTTTGTCGGGTATTTATGATACTGCGTCTATATCCTATAATATACCATAAACAGCATAGCTTCAAGTGGGCTAAAAGTAAATAGAAAGGCCACATAATATTATTCTCTAATTCAGTGAATGGTTGCTTACTAGAATGTGCAATGTAAAATAGGGGGCATTGTAGTGTCAATGCGTTACGAACTAGTGTCGAATTCTTGATAAGTCACTGATTTACGAACTTGACGTGTATACCTATTAGTGACACTTGTGGCATAGCTCAGATATAATTTAACAGGAGGCCCTTAGGGCGCGTTGTAAAATATCGTAGCGTGTCGTCCTACGTTACACCATGTCACAATGCTCTTTGGCACTAAGCCAGTTTACAGTCCACGTCAGTTCATGTTCACTCGCAGCTGATATCTGATCAGACTGTAGTTTTGTCGGTTTTTCTTTTGATTCGTTCGACACGGTCAGAAATGTCAGCCATTCCCATCGTTGTCTATATTTATTCTCTATTTGGACTAAATTAACTTTACCATGTTCAAGCGTAAAGTATCATATCCACGCCATTTATTTTATTTCTGCGTATTCCAAAACAAAGGCATACTAATTTTGTACAGCTCCGAAATAATTATGCATTCTGACGACCTCGTCGTCATTAGTGCCGACAATGGAGACATCTCGCGGGCCAAGCGGAGTCGCATTGGCGTTAAAATTTTATTTTTCCCGTATCTCGCGTTGGGCGAATTCAAAATAAACTTACAATGTTTTATAAACCGAGGCCGCCGGGGCTAATATAACTCACTATCTATATTTAAACCTGAAATTGTGTTCAGTATAATTTATACCATAAAATATTTCTCAAAAACGTTATTTCTTGGAAGGAATTATAAAGACATTTTGTCGTTCAGATGGCTAAAAAAGCAACTTATTTTTTAGATCAACATAATGTATTTTTTTAGAGTGGTGGCTAGTAGTGTTTTTGGTACAGCTATTACCCGAATCATAGCTTCCTTTGCTAAACCCCCAAATATGTCTTATAGCTAATCTTGTAACTCGCATATGTTTGTTTTAAATAGCCCTCCTGTGACTTGATCTATTTTATTCTCTCAATAATTATTCGTAATTGGTGATGAGCAAAGGTCAATATGTCCTCATCGTTAATTTTTTAAATCTTTTTCACACGTTAGTGTAGTTCGTGAATTAAAAAATCTGCCTTGTAATATGAAAATCCTTAATTGATTTACCGTAATGTAGGTCATAGGGTCATGTTATCTCTACAGAAATAGAGTAGGCAACGCAAACCACAAGTGATAGTGCCAAATCATTATCTCGAATGAATAGAACAATAAGTAGTTATTATTGTTTATACTGACATTCTAGTATTTAATTTAATAGTAATCCCGGCGATAAAGTAGATTACGGGACGTCCCTGTAATATTTAATTATTGTACTGTTTTTTTTTATAGTATAAAGCAATTTTATATCCTAAAAACTCATATCAATCGGCTAACATCTGCTCCCGATATAGAGCCTGGCTAGAAGTTTATTTTTAACGTTTCTGCTAATAGCTGCCCTCAATTACCTTATGGGACCTTGACAATTTTGACTGTTCATCCGTTGGGCCGTCTGCAATCACTACTAACACATCTTTACAACGATGGTTCTGGTTATGGACCACAATTTTGCCATTTACATGCTTATTAAAGCCTATATTATGAGGATAATCAAAATATTTGCTTGATTTTTGAATGGCATACTTACATTTAAAAAGTCATGAACATCGGGCCATTAAATAAATTCTCATTATAGATTTTTTATGTTAATATTAATTTAGAATAGAATCTAATATAATATTGTTAATTGTTGCTGTAGGTAGGTCATAAATAAAGATGATCAAAATTAAAAAAAAGTATCTTTAAAAATTTATTAAACTAACCTGTTGTGTTGAAGAGCTAGTAACCTGGGTGTTAAGACTCTGATTTTGTCGAGCCATGAGATTGCCTTTTTTCATGTTTTCCATGACGGAAGCCAAGTCCTTGGCGCTGCCGTTCTGTTTTATACTGTTGCTCCCATCGAGCGAAAACTCTGGTATCTGTAACAATGAAAACTTTGGTTAATATTTTGATAAGGTTCCGTTAAATGTATAGTATAGAGTGTAAGCCAATACACTATTAACGGTCAAAGAGTATCGTATCAATAATTTTTAAAGCGAGAAAATATTGCTTTGTGGTCAACAATTCATCATCTTTCATTATTATATCAGGAGCATGAAGGTAATGTCGATTCTTTTAAAACCGTTACTAAAAGGTGTAGGTTTAGTGTGTCTAATGATTACAGATTGTTTTATTACCGTCGTAGGCCAACTTTATTGTTGTTCTTGGAACATAGTAACTACAGCGAATTCAGCACAAGGACACATCTACTGCACTTATTGAACCCGTTGAATAAGGTCAAAGGACTCATTGACGGTGTAATGTAATATCAATGCGTGAGTCATCGGATAGTCCGGTAAGAGGGCAACGCTATTAATCAGAAACTCAGCTCACGAGCCTGATTGTCGAACGCAAAGACATGCTCGACGCATATTGATGGGGCCGCCTACGATACATCCGTGCTGTAGATTGTTTGCTTATGCCTACATTGCCTACGATGTCAAAATAATAATGTTAGTCAACAATCCGTACTCAACAATGGATATATGATTAAGAAATACCCGTATATGGATTAATTAATCAAAAGTTTCCAAACATCATCATTAAGTACTGTAGATTTGTTTGTGGTTGTGACTTATTAACGAAGGTATCCTCAGATTGTGTAACATAAGAATTATTAAAATTGTAACGTCATCTGCCATTTATAAACGCTATTCTAATTTATCATTCGCATAAACACAAGATTTAAATAATGATAACGTTGTTGATTGGCTGTGTGACACTGCGATGATTAACCTATCATGCGGAGAAACTGTTCGAGAATCGAGATTCGCATCGGATGACGCGCGTTGACGCGGACAGTGCTGATGTCATGGCCACGCCGGCCGGCGCGGCGTCATCATAACGTCTCACAGCTACTTGTTATTTACAATACCAACCTATTAAATCGCCATATCAAAATTTGGATAACATATTAGTAAGTAAGGTAAATCTTTAAAGAAAAAAATCTGTGTGCTTTTAGGACCGCTACATTCTTCTTAGATAGCTGATAAAATATTTTTATAATTTTTGTAAATTGTTATCTAAAAATAATATCATAGCTAAGATATAAACAATATTTACAGCTTTTTTAATCTATATTATGTCATAGTTATTACGTATTTGCATTGACTATGTGCGTAAGCCACCAGCTCCGCGTGTCTCGATGAGTAATATCAATGCAAAAAGAGTCTATTCAACTAAAGTATACACAACAGGTCAATCGTGGTCCGCAGATGACTCATATTTCGCAGAAATGTCGTCACAGTTCCAGAGATACATCATTTAACGTTTCTATAAGTATCTCTTAGGTCTCGTAGGTATCTGTTACGCAATTACATCACTGATTTGAAGTGTCAATTTAGCGTCACAGGATATGATACAAGCAACACATTGTTATTAAACTACTACAAACGATTTATAAATTAATTTTCATGCGTGTTGATAACGATAACGTTTCGGTGATTACTAAAACTCGTATGCAATGCAGAGCTTTTACGATTGGTAAATAAAGATAAAAATCAATTTATATTCTACACAGTAAGCAACTTGTTAAAACTTGTACCAAATTGTTTAGTAATTGTGAAAAAATGCATGCCCTAATATGTTATTAGCTGATCCGTATTTTTTGAAGCCGGATCAGATTTGTGATTGGTAAAATTTTGAAGGTATACCACAATTACCCTACACTGGGCTGGTCAAAAAGAAGGTAAGCTTTTATGCCCAAAAAAATATCTCACATAGTATGTACTTAAAAATATTGTTCATTATTATTGACAGTTTAATAGTAGGTAAGACTGGAAGAAATTGCACGTGTTAATGTGGTCGAAATTCTACGATTATTTATATATTTTTAAAATTAGATTTAGGTTTTGGATTTCATCAGAGTGAACTTTTTAACTACTCACATAGGCTAAGGTCGGCTTCCAATCTAACCAGATGAATATTTTGGACGTCATTCACGAAGTTATTTACTGATTGAATATTCATACAGAAAAAAAGCATTTCTTTCCATACGCGGAGCATGCACTATCATAGTCTCGTAGTCTACATTGACGACGTTCTCATAGCTTTTTTGAGATAAAAAGCATTGTTCTTGCTTTTGTTATGGTTATTACGTAAATAATAAAGGGTAGGATAGGGTTTACTCCCGTAATACCCATCTCTTATTATGCTGATTTATGGTCCTATTCTAAAAACAGTCCTGTCGTACAGCTTTGATTAGATATTAAAAAAAATCAAAAACAAAATATTTTATTTCACATAAACCTACATGGGCAATTATGAAACGTCAGAAGCTAGGTGCACGGTTCCAATTGGTCTTTCCTATGGAAAAGAGCCGGCAAGAAACTCCACGGTTACTCTTTAAAAAAAACAAGTGGGCTTTTACAATGTTTTCAAGATACAGTGTTAATAGGTATGCGAGGACAGTGTAGGCCCGTCAACAAGTACCAAGTACTTAACAAAATAGAAGATGGTTAACAAAGCTACAGTCTATTAAGCCTACAACATTCTCACATTCACAAATTAAAAAATAATCTATATAAAATATTACAAAAATAATAAAAATAAAAACCTACCTATTTAAACCAAATGGAAATCGATTTAATTAGGACTTTTTGCCATGTTTCCTGTGATAGCAAATTAATACCAAAACTCAAACAGACGGTAGAGCAGTGGTGGGCCGGTGGTAACGGACGCGACTTACGAGTTTTAGGTCATAGGTTCAAACCCAGACAGGCACTTTACTTTGTGTAAATTATTTATTCACCACTGCTCTCAAAACGTTGAAAGAAAACTTCGTGAGGAAACCGGCATGTCCTAAAACTAAAGATTCGAAGACGTACCATCTACCAACCCGCACTGCGCTCGCATGGTGGATTACGGATTTACGGCCAACTCCCTCTCACACCGAAAGGAGGCCTGTGTCCCAGCAGTGGGAACATTATAGGCTGATTATGCTCAAACAGAATATTTTTGCCTTCATAATTCTAAAGTACTTAGGTATCTATTATTAAAATCCATAGAGACAGAATGGTAACTGAATACAGATTTGGCTATACTTTCACTATCTATCCACTGTCAACTTACATGGTATTCTAACTATTATTATATCTTCGAAAATGTCAAAAGAAACACCATACAAAACCAAGAATTATGCGATAGCTTAATTGTACTTACAGGGTTGATTGAAAACTAACAAGTGCTGTTATTGTCACATACTTTAAGCTTGGATAAGCTGCGTTGAGTTTATTTTACTTCTAGGTAGGTATTCATATTTAATGAGTAACAATTTTTTGTTTGAATACATCAATAATACTTCTACTATGGACTTCTTAAAATATTTTAATTTGAACTACCGATCTATAAACGGATTCGCAGCTGTCTAAAACAAACGTTTTGCACATTTATATCCTCGTAAACATGAAAGATAAGCAAAACGCAGGGCAGTCGTGAAACAAACAAAAGTCAATAGGTACACGACATAAATTGAAATTAATGAGCAGGAAAATAATACTGCAATGCCTATGCGCATCACGTCAGTGTACAGTGCTTACTTCTGAGAACAGCTTTCACGGTTAACTATTCTGCATTTTGAAATTGATTTTATTTTCTCGCCACTCCCGCTGCATAGTACTTCGAAATTGCATCTTGTGGCTTGTTGTATTGACGTCAAGTTTCTATGCACGGTTGACCGTCCATTTATAATGCAACCTTAATGTTCTGGCTAATGCCAGATGCAGCACATTGCAGCGACCGTTGCATGCCGATCAAGGAGCATTATTACCGAAGGTCAGTTTGGCATGCACAATCATTTTATATGTGGGATGATTGGGAAAACAAGAGAGCTTTATTACATAATAAACATTATGACTTTGCATACAATTTGTATGCATACCTGAGCTAAATGTAAGCAGAATACAATCAGTCATCTAATTCCGATAGTGCCTTTAAAACTTAACGGTTACTTAACTTAGATAAAGTACTTACAGTAATGTACTCTGAACCTCAAGATAATATTAATTACAAATATTTAAATCCAGTGCAATTGCAATTACGTCCACGTTAATAGCTAACGAGTCCAAAGATTGACTAAAATAAGACAGGTTTTGTTAGTATATTAAATGCCTACGTACCATATACTATAGTAGCCGAGAATATGTTTCATAGATATGTTTATGCATAATCAATTTACCTCTCTTAACAACCAATCAAGATTTAAATGTATTCTTGCTAATTAGAAGTAATTTATATGCATTTTTCTTTAAGCGCAAAGAGATACTTGTAACTCCGCAAGTATTTTAGCGAAACACAGTCAGTACAAACTAAGTGCATACCTACTTCGGTCATGGATTTGTTGTATCCGCTGATAGCCGTACAATGGTCCCAGTTTTAACAGAATACGAGTAGATCATAATGGCTTTACCTTGTACTGCGCCAACAACTAACACTTTAATAACATTGAATTAAATCTTTGACAGTTAGATTCACATAATGGTAGAACCAAAACAAGATAAAGTTAGTCTTTATCAATGGAGAGCACTGTCGATCACTTATCGTCATCACAGTCGCGTGTCGTGTGTACGAACTGAATACGACCGTACGTGTCGCTGTTGCGGCGGCTCCGGCGTGACTGCCGGCCGGCCGCAAACTTTAACTGGCGACCACAATGGGCTAATTAGAATGGGCGATTCGAGCGACGCGCGGGGTAGAGGGGCTCCACCCACGGACCTTTGCATCCGCCTCACGGATAACTTTGATGAGAAACTTGGATCATAACAATGTCTCCTTCCCTTATTGAAGAGATCAAACTATAGTCTTTTACGCAAAAAACTGAAAACACTTCGACATCAGTGCAGTGCTACCAAATGTTGACAAAGTTGTTTGCTGGTTAAATTAAATTTGAAACAAAATATAATGATATATTGCGTTGGTTGGTAGCAAACCGCTAGCATGAGGAAACCATAACTGGAAAAATTATACATTTTTAGCAGCAATCAAATTTTTAGGTTATTGTTGCGTGTTGGAATCAACTGTAATGTAATTTAACACGCTTCCGAATTATAACACACGTACAATAGATTATGTTATAAAAAAGCTCTGCAAGGGAAGGGAGACCCAGCCACTTCTGTCGTCCGCCGTAATAAGTCAACGACCTTTCAATGTCAGCGAGATACTCGCACAGCGAATCATCGGCACAGATAATTAAGCGAATATTATATATCTGATTTCCTTTCAAATACCGATTTCATCTATTTGATGATGACAGACAATGATTTATTATGGCACTGTCCATTTAAATGGAATCATTAAACTGAATCGCTATAACCTAAAATGGGGTTTAATGTCTTTCATTAAGCGATAATTTCTGTCTGTCGAAATAACATCAATTTAGGTGCTCTTTGCGTTCATTTAGCTCCCACGCCGTACCTAATACTTGAGTTTAAATACTCACCTATTGCTCTAACCTTAAAATTAGTAGCAAATTGTATTATGCTACCCAGCTATTAGGGTCTCAAGAACTCTATGTTGTGTGATTCTTAAGGTCAACTTATTAAAATTATTAACAACTTTAATGTTTTTGTTTGGTTATTAATTTTTCTTATTTTTCAGACAAAGGCTTTCTTAAAAAGAATTTCCGATTTAGTCAACACAATTTCTTAAAGGTAATAAATGTATGAATCATAATCCAACCAAATCGTTAAGCCTAGTATGTATACCTGTACACGATTCGTCTCAGACCACTATAGCAAATTAAATGTTTACACAATTCGTGAGTAACCGTGTTTTATTCATTTCTTAGGATTATGTATTTTAAATTGTGGTTTAATCTGACTAACACAAATACTGACTTAATATTTAGGTACTTAGGATCGGTTTTGGTTGTTATGAAGCGCAATTTATGCATAATACATAGGTATAAAAGAGCAGCTCTAATACGTACTATAAACGCTAAATGTAGAGCAATGTCTTAAATGACAATGAACTGTAAAAGCTGAAATGATTCTGCAGTACGTTGGCTTCGAGAGTGCGACAGTGGAAAATAAAGCGTCTGCCATATTTGTTAAGAATTATGACTTGAGTAAACTATTATTAGTTTTCACGATTCGAAGAAATTACTTATCTTGCTTGCTTAATTTAGTAAGCAAAGCAGTCTCTTACCAAGAAAAGATCGTATTTGTGAACAAAGAGAAGTTGTTCTAAGATATTCATATCTCTTTTTAAAAAAATTGCGCAGGAAACTCCCAACTAAGTGCCAATTTCACCAATGAAACTGAACGCGATCAGCACTTAAACCACGTTTAAGAGCTGTCAGTGTCATTATTTCCTTTGGAATATTGACACTGACAGCTCTTGAACTCTGTTTAGATGTGCTGATCGCGTTCAGTTTCATTGGTGAAATTCGCCCTAAATTGGTTTATCGCAGACATTGCAGTCTATTATTCACCTTTCTCAGTTTGTCCCAGATCTGCGGGTTGTCCTCATAGAACGACTATTAGTAATGGACGATATAATTAATATTTCGATAACACTGAATAAATATGAGAAAACAACACCTACATTATATGAATACTGCTTGAGTCATATCAAGTGTTATGCAGTTCTACGTAGAATAAGTAACTGTTTCACAGATATATGACTAAACATCATGAGTAGTTTCATTCATAAATGATTTTTGTTTAGTGGTCACGGCTTAGGCAGTATTTACGAGAACTTTATTGTCAATGAAGGCGTGAAAAATTGTGTGATAAGAGATAACGTGTGTTAAGAATTCTTACAATATGTAATAATATGACGAACGCTTATGTTACACATGTTTAATTTGGAGTGGTGACGAAGATTCATTCATTAAAAAAAATCAGTCTCAGCTGTTTGGGAAATAATGGAATACGTGGGTATTAACAGTATGGAATGATTGAATCAGTTAAAGCCCATGTATATTATGAGTATTGACCACATAACAACATCACGCTTGTAATCCCAGAAGCGATAGGAAGAGGTGTACCTATAGTACACCCACATTACGCGTGCATAATATTGAATAAAAGAAAAATATAATATAAATATGAAAAAATACATAATTTACAAATTGGACTTTGAAGATTGGATGAAAGAAATGATACCATTTTTTTTTATCTTTATCGCGACAAGGAATCGTTATGCTGCTGTAAAAAAACAAAAAAAAAAATCATTTGGTCGTAACCAAATAATAATATAACTAACATACGTATGAGAAAAACCTGTGAACATTGATAAGATAAATCTTTCAAGATAAATTGAAGATACAATTTTATATAACTGATGGGTAGCTAGCTAAAGCTAAGCTACCAACCCGCACTGGGCCCGAGTGGTGAATACGGCCAACTCCCTCTCGAAGAGAGGAGGCATATGGTCCAGCAGTGGGAACAGCTAGCTAAATAGCTCCATAGCAAAACTCTTCTTCTTTGCCTTCTTTTTTTAAAAAACGTTGCCCCACACTAGGAATTTCTCCTGTATCGTGGGTGCGTTTACAAACATTTAAACTCACATACACAAACAGCCAGACACCAGGGGGGCAGGGGTCTTCTAACGACAATGCAACTAAAATGAATTTAGAATCAGTTCAGTAGCGAAGCTACAACTTCTATTAGAAGGAAGCCAACTTTTTTTTTTTCAATTCCCCTTAGCTCAAGATAATGTCAAAGTACCTTAAAAATGTCAGTCATTCCTCAGTTTAACGCCATAATTCTTCTGAATTCTTAGTTAAGGCAAAAAAAATTAAACTGTGTTCGCGATTTAGGACAGACTATAGGTAGGTACGCCATTTTTATCTTATGATTTATTAAATACCTGTAATGTGACTATTTAAGTACTATATTATTTAGTCATAGTAAACTCAAATAGAGTAGTGGTTTCAAAGGGAAGCCGGTAGGAATGGAGTTGTATGAAGCCGTCGCCCCTGATCAGTATAGTTATTTGCCTGCCTACTAGTGTTCTAGGTCAGAAGCTTCAAAATCAAAATGGGTTGTTTCGATGTGAGAGATATGTAATTCCTTCCGCATTAATTATACGATTGACATAATAAAGTTCGAAGTCAGTCGCTGAGTCATCAGTGGTTCACGTGGCCGCTTATCACTCTACATACATATTGTTATTACGGCACTTATGTATTGTAGATGTTACCTGCGCGCGCGCCGATTACAACTACTATGACTCACAGTACATCCTGTTCGCCTTTGTGGGACTTTCACGAATGTTAGCACTATTGGAAAGCTTTTTGTGTATGAATTCAAATCGGACTCACGCACTTGGATCAAATTATAATCGCGTTTTCTTTTATCTAAGTTAGATAATTTAACTTATTTAAAATTAAGTAACGCACTCAGCTTTATTCACTCGCTTATCTTATCTTATTATAGTATAATATTGTATTAATACACGGAATCAAATGTTTGTTTATTTATTTGCCTAGGTATATCTACTTAATTTAGCATTCCAATGATTAGGTATACCTACTACAAATTCCATTGGTGATAAAATATCTATCTCCATTTAAAAGCATACGTGAGTCATAATGTAGTTTGGTCGGTTGATGATGATAAAGAATAAATATTTCTACTAGGTAAGTATTTCACAAAAAAAATGTAAGATGAAGTCATACAATCATTGATAATAATGTAACACTCAAAGGCACCATCGTATGATACTTATTTGATAAGCAAGAATACAGGAAACTCCAAATATTGGCTTTGATTATTTTTTTATTATTATTATTGAGTATTTTTGGCGCTTTAGCATATTGTAAAACCGGCCAAGTGCGAGTCGGACTCGCGCACGAAGGGTTCCGTACCATTATCTATAAAAACGGCCCCCCTTAAATATTTGTTTTAATTTAATTATTTATTCTTACAGTGAATATATAACTAAATACTCTGTGATTGTTTCAAGCGTCTACCTGTTGCCGTTATCAATATCGAGCAAAAACGAGCAAATAAATCACGTTTGTTGTATTGTGTTTGAGCCCCTTAAATATTTATTTTATTCTGTTTTTTAGTATTTGTTGTTATAGCGGCAACAGAAATACATCATCTGTGAAAATTTCAACTGTCTAGCTATCACGGATCGTGAGATACAGTTCCGATTTTATTTGAACAAAAGTCGGTTTAGCAACACATTTTTAGGACAGAGGCCCTATACAACGTTTTTCCTTACAACATTCTCTTCACACCAGCAACATAATCATTTTTCATTTTTTTGTAATCTGGATGACATTGTTACATTAGCTATATTAAATTTTTGAATTTTATTTTTCAACTGTCTGTTAGTTCTTGGCGGGAAAGTGAAGCGTCATGTTAGCAGTTTTGTTTTATTTTCTAAAATTTGTGTTTAGGCGAATATTAAAGTGTAATAGTGGTGGATTATTAACCATTAAGTGTTCGTGAACCTGTATTAATGTAGGCAAATGAAACAAAACAGTGCAACATCACTTTAAGTTCTCTCAAGAAGTCCGCGCCAGGTGTCAGTAAAGTGCCGCGTCTTTACTTAAACTGAAGGAGAGGAGTGGGGCGGGATATCATCAATCATCTTTATCATGCATTGAGTGGAGTTCATTTCATAATTATTTAAATAACTTTGTACTTGCTACCTAATTTTACATGACACTGGCTAAATGCACAAACCGTGCGAAGCCAAAAAGAAAAAAAAAAAAAAAACTGTCTGTTAGCTATTCATTACTGTTGTTTTTAACTGTTTGGCGCTTTAGCAAACTATTCTCATAAGATTTAAGTATAGTTGGTGCTTTAGCATTTTTCTAAATTTTTGTTAATTACTTAATATACATTTGTATTAGAAAAATGAAGGCATTTTTCTTAAGGTATAAATCGTATTAGGGATATGCTATGTTCCAAATGATGACAGAAGTGTTATTTTTCCGGTCGTTTTGTTGATTGTTTTATATTATATGTTTTTTTATAATTTGGCCATAAAAAAATGATAAATAAATAAAACTGATTGGTAAACGCAATGGTTTTTATTTCTAATGCAAATTCCAACAATTGTTACAGTCTAAGTGGTTTTCAGTTTAGGTCTATTCAAGACATTGACCATCTTTGTATGGAATATATAACGGCCCGCCCTGGCTTTGCCTGGGTTAAAAAATACAATCCTAATAATAGCCTATGTTCATTTAGAATAATGTACCTTTCAAATGGTAAATAATTTTTCTAATAGTTGCAGTAGTTCCAGAGAAAACCCTCCACATATACAAAAACTTACAAAATTCGAACTCTCCCTTCGTATATTAGTAGGAATAGATGACACATAATGAGGTCAAGCACTTATTTCGAACAAATACTTATAACCCATCCACAGTTAACCTGTGTAGTGTATCGCTTCTTTAGTAATTAATCGTCACGGCATGAAACCATCTTAAGCAATCGTTAGCAATTATTCTTTACAAGATTTACACGGTCTGAGTTTCTTAAGCATTTTTGGTTTCCAACAGAAGTGGTGTTTACCATTTATAAACATTTTTCGAAGAATTCGATTCATACATTTGAGGTAGATTAGCAATTTTTTCCTGAATAACATTTTCCTGGTATTCAAAACACACACACACACATAATCCACGCATGCGCGCATACTTTTGGTAAAGCGACTACTATTTCGCGAAATAGAGATAAATATCATAAATACTTTTTATAAGTACCTATGTAGGTACAACAGATTTTTAAATAATGTTATATTTTTAGATAAATAAAATCAATACAAAAATAAAAAAAACCGGCCAAGTGCGAGTCTGACTCGCACACGAAGGGTTCCGTACCATTATCTATAAAACGGCAAAAAAATCACGTTTGTTGTATGAGAGCCCCCTTAAATATTTATTTTATTCTGGTTTTTAGTATTTGTTGCTATAGCGGCAACAGAAACACATCATCTGTGAAAATTTCAACTGTCTAACTATCACGGTTCATGAGATATAGCCTGGTGACAGACAGGTGGCGGAGCCTTAGTAATAGGGTTCCGGTTTTACCCTTTGGGTACGGAACCCTAAAAAGATATAATTACAAAAAAAAAACTTTAAACCTCATTTCCCAAAAGTACCATTTTGGCGCTTTAGCATTTTCTCCTTTCCACTGACGATATGAATGTATATACGATATTTACAACAAAAAACTATTTTTAATTTTTTTGTGTGATTGTATGTTTGTTCCGGCTAACCTCCGAAATGGCTGGACAGATACTCACGGGACTTTCACTGGTAGATACCTGATGTTATAAGAAGTAACTTAGGACACTTTTAATGTAGAAAAAGCCAAGCGGGCGAAGCCGCGGGCATCAGCTAATCTCTCATATCTCTCACAATCCATCCATCGTTTCTTTGTTATTCCGTACTTAAAATACCATAAAATCTTTCAATAGTACGATTTCAGTTCTTTATACTTGTTTTGGCTACAATATGCACACAAGTAGTATCTGCCTGTACGTACAACTGCAGGTAGTATATAAACTATAGGAACGAGCCTAGAATGTCATTCTACGCACAATGTTAATCCCACATCAGCTTCGCATATAAGACAACTTGTTGACATAGGTAACTAAGTATTCAGACACAAACAGCACTTGATTTACGGTCTGAGGTAATTATAAGACCAGATAATTATCTAGAATAAGGAAGAATGGTATTAGAGGAAACAAACGGATGTTGATTATATCGCGTTACGACATGCACTCATTCTTAGGAAACCTTAGAAATTATTATCCTTCGTTTATCTTTTAGTTAGGTATTCATTGTGTTTTCATATAACGAGGTTAACAATTCGTTAGCTGAATAAATAATCATAACTTGTTAGTTTTTGTAAAATTTTAGTTCAATCATAGAGCGTCGACTTTATAAAAGCATAATAATTTCATTAACTACTGGGCTTTTCCGTTATTATGGTCATGCAGGTAATAATACAGGGTCAAATTAAATTAGCTAGCGAAACTCCATAGACGTGACGGGTATCGATATCTAAACAGAATAAGATAAAAATTAAAAAGATTTGATGGTTTTTGTTTAGGGTCAACTACCCCTTTTTGTGTTGTTACTTGAAGAATGAATTGAGAAAATCTGTTTTTTATTTTGTTGTGTCGTGTTTAAATATCGATACCCATCACTTCTATGAAGTTTACACATAAAAAAGATTGTTAATCTGATAATTCAAGTGACAAAACCTATAGGCGGTTTATGACCTCAAAAAATTCATCACATTAATTTCATTTTGTTTAATCATGTTTAGGTATCGATACCCATCACGTCTGCGGAGTTTCGCTAGTTAATTTAATTTGACCCTGTACAAGCAAACTTTTACTTATTTTTTATTAAATCGTTTAATTAAATCACCATAACTAATTGAGGTACTCAATGAACTTTGTTTCTTAATTAACTTTCTGTAATAAGCGAAAATATTCAAATGCAATGAAGGATTGCATGGCGCATTGTTTTTTTTTTAATGGCATTTCGCATGTCAACCTAGGAGGTTGTCGTCTGCTTAACCGAACTTTCCTGTCGGTGCCTCGATAAATTAAGGCCAGCCAGGGCATAACTTATAAACTAGCGCATTGTTTCCGTAAAAATAACTATATATAGGTAGTTAGCTAAAGAAGCTAACTACCTCGGCGAAGGCAGTTACCAATGTACTAGGCAGTATAGAAGAAAACGGCCAGGACTTTAGAAAACGAAGTTTTTAAAGGGTA
The DNA here is from genome assembly GCA_963921375.1 of Tiliacea citrago. Lineage (NCBI taxonomy): Eukaryota > Metazoa > Arthropoda > Insecta > Lepidoptera > Noctuidae > Tiliacea > Tiliacea citrago. The sequence continues at coordinate 17,312,465 of OY992792.1, forward strand.
TATGTTGTAAACGCTTCTCGAACCATTAAACACCAGTTTATGCTAAGTTTAAGTTCTGGTTTTATCCAAGTTTACATAAAATATACGGCCTTTGTGGCGTGGCAGGCGCGACCACATGTGTTTGCTTAGTGACGCAGCGGCCACAATACGTTACAGAGGTATGTTTCGCGAATAAATATGTTACTCACCGACCGTACAAAAACTAGTTTAGTTGATATACTTCAGCAGATTAGAACGACTCGCTAAGGACTTAACACGTTTTCAAACGATTATAAATAACTTAGAAGTTTTAAGATTACCCTTGTTATTTCATGTTGTCAAGGTTTCAACACTTTCGGTAGGTTTCATGGTGGGCAATAATAATCTAGTAATATCATTTAACAACAACAGTTCGTAATTTAGTTTAATAATATTGTTACACTCGCGGTACAAATAATACGGGTCGATGTCGAAAACCCCTGTAACTTGCAAATTAATAATGGTACATGCATGACACTAACTTTATATTACAGATCATTTTAATATCGTGTGAAATAAAACCTTAAATGATCTACAACGTAATAAAAAAAAGAAAAAATCTCGAATTTGGAAATAAATTCGCGGTTGTTTTACTTTTGCTTGTTTCCTCACTTTTGTTTTCAAAATGATAAAAGGCGGCCATTGTCGTCTTTCACCATCATTATTGAATTACTATCATATCGCTATCACCAGAAGAATGTACACGTATCGTCACTATGTTAGAAATAGAAGAAGGCAGAAGTCAGCGAAGTACCTACAGCAAGAACAATAGGCGTGTCACTTTCTACAGTGCTGCGAGTCGTCCAACATTTCCGAGAAACTGGGCAGAACATAAGAAGACCAGAAACTAGGATCGGCAACTCACGGAAGTTGAAGTAACAAATCAACTTTGGGAGATCCGTAGAGACGACGTAAGCGAGCGGATTGTAAGGCGGTGGGTCTTTGAAGCTAATTTGACCCCACATTGACCCGCAAATGGTCCATAACTTGAAAAGGAACATCGGGTAGCGATATTACACAATGGGGAGACGAAGAATGGGCAAGAGTAATGTTTTCTGACGAATTCAAATTTATTCTGTATGCACATGATGGGCGACGAAGATTCTACCGACGGTGACGGCCGAGCGAACCTTTTAATCCAGCTTTTATTGAGGAAAAAGTGACGTTCGCCGGTGGATCTGTTATAGTTTGGACTGGAATCTCTTCAGAGAATCACACGGAGCTTGTGCTGCTAGAAAATGGTACGCTAATTATTGCCAGATATGTGGAAGAAATTCTTAATGAGCATGTAGGCCCATATTTAATGAATATGGGTGAAAATTCAATATTCATGCATGACAACGCTAGGGCACATATATATAGCTCAAGTTGTAAATTAGTATTTTCAGGACGTTGGCATCAACCGCATGGACTAGCCCGCGAGCGCCCGAACCTGAATACAATTGAATACGCTTGGGACGAGCTTGGGAAGTGTGTAAGAAATCGAAACTCCGGCCCAGCTACACTTCCAGACCTGAAACATGCGATAGTGGAAGAATGGACCAATATCCCGCAACATCGCATAAGAAACTTAATAAACAGCTGGCATGCCAATCGCCTGGCAGCTGTGAGAAGAGCCCGTGAAAGTATTCACGTTTTTGTGTTCTATGTGAGGTACCAACACTAGCAACCATTATTATTCAACGTAAAAATGATTGATATTTTGTTTATTTATGTAATTTTTACAATTAAACTAATAATGTTTCCAACATTCTGAGTTGTTTTATTAACTGGTAAATTATCTACAACATACAGTTTCATTCATGCCGCTAGCTCTATTATTTTTTCTTTGGCCGCGAGTGTATTTTTATACCAACAGTTGCAGGGTCGGTGTGTAGAGCTAGGCAATTAATATGTAAATTAGATTTGATATAACGAATTCCACATATTTGAAATAATATGTAATAAAAATACAAAATTAGCTTCTATGTTACCCACCACCTAATAATCTCAAAGCAAAACATACCCATCGTGAACTCTTTGATGGCTTTTCCGGGGAAAGAAGGGACTCTTCCGAACGTACCTGCAACAAATGTGAAAATGAAAATTACAACAGTTAACAATAAAACAAATACAGATCTAATATTGAATATATATATAATACAACAACATCGATGACGTGAAAAGAAGGAAGGCTTTCGAAGAAACTTTCGCTGTTGCTGTTTTGGATAAAACAAACATACAGACGAACACAATAATAACCTCCTCCTCTTTGGTAGTCTGTTAAAAATGAAACTATTTAGTTTTGTGACAAATAAAAGGTTACACATAGTTTGTTTCCAGAATAACTTCAAGCTAGACTAACTTGTATAACAAAATACCAAAAAAACGTGAATCCATTATTTTATTTATGCTCAGCTTGCTGCCACCCTTCACGAGAGGTATTCTTTGCGAGGGATAGTTGCGCGTTATAATTTTTTTTGTTAAGCCCCCTAAGGATTACTATCTCCCTTCCCGTGATTTTGAATGAGGGTGGGTACAGCTTCAACTTACGGAATATGACGTTAGGTGGCTCTATCTATCGGTAGATTTCCAGAGTGCATTTTCCAAGTGAGCGTGATGAGTGATGACCATTTGGTCATTGTCGGCCTTAAGTAGTACTTATTAGTAGTAGTCTCGGGGCCGACTTTGATGAAAACTAACAAGGTATCATTAGATTTCACCATGACATGATCAGGCTTTTCTTCATAATTAAAGGACATGTCATGAAGGAGTTTTCAGCAATACTTGTTTTTTTTTTTTGGAAAACATACTTTTTCGCGTTTTTGGGCATAAATTACTGGCGAACTACGATATCAAGGCATAATAAAATTTATGTTATTCTTATGCCCTATAGATTTGACTGAATATTAGGAAGTATTGTTGCGTTAGTTATCTGACATTGCATTCCTTAAGTATAACATAAAGATATAAATTCTATTGTCTAATCGATTAGTTACCGATATCAGGGGTAAGTGCATTTGCTCATCCGTCGTGTCTTGTGACTCATCAAAATATTTCTGAATCGGTGAGTCATAGTTCGTTTACCTGCTAATGTTTATATATTTGAAATGTCGTATGCAACTATACATATACCAGATTTTCGATTTATAATACACACTGCAGATAATTTTAAATGCCCCTAATATGTACCGTATTGTTCAGTACCGTTAATAATATTTCAAGAAGGTAATCCAACAGCATGACGTATTAATGTTGGAAAGTTCATCCATAATTCAGGAATAAACTATGGATGAATTAAGGATGGGAAAGAAAACTTTTCTACGAAATTCTACTAATTCAAACACTACTTAATTAATTAACTCCCGTTTAATAAATCCGAGACGGGTAAGCAGAAATGAAAGTGCCTACTTAGGTATGGTTGAGAGTTCGAGACGCTACATATCGATTAATAGCTAGCTACCTCCTCCTTTTTTGAAGTCGGTTAAAAATACGCTCATATTATTATCTTGAACAATATTACATAAAAGGAGAAATAGTTACTGTTCTATTTACAGCAACTGTCGAGTTTGTTTTTGAAATGTCATACTTTTCACTAATTGTGGGTGTCACCTTTGCGCGTTGATTAAATTAATTTATTTGTATCATTTTAGAAACAAACAACTCGCACGTAGCCGTAATTGTTTTTCTCTTAAATACCAGTAACATAAATTATGTGTTTTTCAAATGATTATTTTTGTTCCTTCTGAAAAGTTTACTGAAGGATCCCTTGATTCTTGAAACTTTTCATGTTATAAATGAAGTCAAATAATTGCAATTTATGTAGAATAGAATAGAATACTCTTTATTATGTTCACCATACAAGTTACAGATATAAATGGTACGGTACCGCTTAGGTAAATATGTAATAAAAACGATATTTTTATTACAATTCGTTTCGGGGATAAAAACTTTTAAAGTGTTAGTGTGTCTGTGTGTGTTTGTGTGTGTGTGTGTGTGTTTGTGTGTGTGGTGATGCATAAAAACAGGATAAAAAATTCAAACCTGATTCGTTTCAATTCTACGGAAAATTTTGCATCACCGTTGCGTAGTTCCTTATTTGGTTTTATACATATCTTCGACCCACGCAAGTGCAGTGTTCCGTTTAATTTTGCGATAAATATTCCTACATGCTCTTAGAAGCGTATTATATATTATTTTTTGGGTTTAATTCTGTTTTAAATATAACCCGTGTTCAGTAACTCAAGAGGCTGAATTAATTAGCGCTATTTCAACTATCAGAAATTTCCAGTTATTGTAAAAATGGAGCTGAGTTAATTTGTTAAAACATAAAACTTTGTGTAACCTGTTGCATAGCAAGATCGTAAGTCATTAACTTCGTATCAGGTTCGCATTACTTTGGAACTGTCTGATTATATCCCTTAATGGACAATGATTTCAAAGTATGAGCAATTTAATTCAGCTTAAGAGACAATGCGTAGGCACATTGCAGCTCATAAGTGCGTTGTAAACTCAATAAGCGTCGAGACAGCTGTAGGCGGCCGGAAAAGTGGACCGTCGAGTGTTAGCCGACTTCCTACTTAAGAGAGCTCTGTGTTCGGCGGAAACGCTATTTTTGGCGCCCACCGTCGCTTCCTCCGAGGAAAGTTCACTTGTTGAATGCAATCACTTTTGATCAAATCGAAACCATCATCCTTCTTTTGTTAAATAGGTACTTAAGTCTGTATTCTATAAATTTTAATATGGTAGCACTTTATGTCCATACAAAGGCAGGAATTACTGCCTGCCGGAAAATTACGATTGCCACACAAATGACACTGATTACATTTTCTTACGCAGGAAGTAATACATTATTACTACTTAGTTGGAAATAGACTTCGTCTGTTATTATCATTTTTAAAGCAATTATTCTGCCCACACAGCGATGACAAATTGATGAGATAAAACGAAATCCGTAATAATGTCGTCGTGTGTACTCCGTGTTACTGTATGAAAAAAACCGGCCAAGTGCGAGTAGGAAAAAAACCGGCCAAGTGCGAGTAGGACTCGCGCACGAAGGGTTCCGTACCATTATCTATAAAATTGGGCAAAAAAAAATGTTTGTTGTATGGGATTTCTTTCTTAATTTGTTTTATTTTAATTTAATTTTAAAGTAAATATATAACTAAATATTCTGTAAATATTTCTGTAAGCGTCTACCTGTTTTAGTATTTGTTGTTATAGCGGCAACAGAAATACATCATCTGTGAAAATTTCAACTGTCTAACAAACAGACAGACTTAATAATAGGGTTCCCGTTTTACCCTTTGGGTACGGAACCATAAAAACTGACTTTGTTTTGTGAGATAACTACTTTCCGAAACAAATAAACTACACGAAAAGCCAGGAAGATGGTCCGCACATTCCTTACCACATATTCGTACCCTTACGGATCCCGGTCTGCATTCCCTTCATTGTGTTCACGCCCATTATGGTGCGCGGGGAATGCACTGGGACTCTTCATTCACCGGAACACCCAGTTATGGTGCAACAAAAAGTTAAGTTTTTGCAACAAAATATGGGTACGGCTAAAATTATATTCATGATGCATCAATCATCAGTAAAGTATTAAAAAATCTAAGTGAGTACCTATTGTATGTCTGGTTAAATAAACAATATACAGGTTTGGTTTGTTTTCAGGTGAATCATCTTAAAACGTTAAACCCGACCGCCGATTTTACTTCAAAATCCAATTTTGGAAATGATTAATTACATGGCCAAAATTTCATTTAATTATTGATGGGTAATTGCTGTTACACCTACCTGTCTTTAATTTTGGTAGAATAACTATGAATAGGCATTTGCATAAAGTCGAGAATTAAACATTTTTAATTACTGTTATTAGTCTTTGTTGTCTCCGAGATTGGTATTGGTGAACTTGAAACTAGTACAGACTACAGACACGTACGAGAAACACCTGAGATAGGTTAAATTAACTTTAATATTTTATTATGGCGTCCTTTGATTCCTATCTCCAGTTGACAATGACAACCGTGGCCTATATAGAAGGCAATCAATTATAATTTTGTGCCATACACGGCGAGACTGCAGTTAATGTATAACCATAACGTCTGAGGTCTGTTGTGAATGCGCAGTTGACGCTTATCAGAGAGGGCGGTCATATAAAAGGAAACATCATTTAATAACGATTTAATTTCTTGTCATTACAACAACAAGGCTTACATTCATTTGACCCACAAGTTTGTCCAGATGTGGGAACGGTTTTACCCTTTGACCTGGTTGCGCGATGGATGAATTTAGTCCTTAACAGCATTGACTCTGAGTTCAATCTGACGACTCAGTGCATTTGTAGGTCACCGATATTGCACAGGGGACCTTGTGTAATAACCAGTATCTCGAACGTACGCGGATGCTGCGTGTGAACAAGAGCGAAGAGAAAATTAAGAAACCTTAATTTAGAACAGGAAATACGCATTTGTTTACTTTTATACATTTTTACATGAATGTAGAGACTTGAATTATGAGAGTTCACGTAAAGTGTTAGCATTCGTATTGTTCATGTAATGAATAGTGATACTTCTGGTAAACTATCAACAAAACCAACAATGGCCTGCTGCCATTACTGAGAATCCAGCCAAGGCCAAAATGTGAATATTTCTGAAGTAGGTCGCCTAAGTGGAACGGCTTACACTTTAACTGAATCATAGGTTACGTGAAACATATTCACATGATGATAAATATCTGTGTGCACAGTAAATTTCTTTGTATTGCCATGGAAATTGTTCCTACGTGGTTTAGATAATGACGTTTTTAACCATGTGGATTAAGTCTTAAAGGTAAAGCAGCAGAGCCTTTACTGGGTCTAACAATCAATCTATCTTCTACATAAAAAAAATATCAGTTTCATAGAGAACTAATGCAAAGCACTAAGCAATAAAGCAACTTCTTTATTTTTTACTTAATTTATCTACATCCGGTGAACATTTATGTCCAGATAACGACTAGCTTATTTATTATACAAACATTTTGTGCAATGTTTATGTTATGTAAATCCTAACTTGAAACTATTGGTATTTATATAATTCTTATCTGGTAATTCTAATCACCAAGTGTTTTAATTTGCTTGTCTAGATACAATTGTTTGCTATTTAATTTTGTACGCATACGCAGTGTTTTAGTGGTAATTATATTAAAAATGCTTAGGTTAGGATTTCTACCATCTAGTTTATTGAAATGATTTTGAACCACTCTTGAAATCACTATCTACTGATTGTTTAACACTATAAAGATAATGATAAGATACGCATCTAATTGGAAATACAGGTACAACACTATATCTTTGATCTTTATTGACTTTAATTTAATTGCTTAAGCAAAAAAATACTGTAAAGTCATTAAGGTGTTTGTTTACATCGCATTGTGTTATCTGTTACCATGTCGTTGAATGTTAACTTAGAGTCGCTTGATAAGTATAGTGGAGTGTCTTACCTTCTTCGGAAAGAATATTTTCGGTTTTCCCGTGTATGTGGAATATGAGGCCATATTATCGACTTTCGTCACAACCATAATTTGGCCAAAAGCACTAAATCCGGGACGAGCAAACACTACCCAAAAAGAGTAATACGTAAGGAAATCGTATTTCTTCTTTTGGTTTCGAGAATTTTCGATGATCACGTGTTTTGCTGTGAGAGCGAATCTATAGTAACACTTTATGATTACAATCGTACGGTACGCATTAAGATCGTCACGAAAGGTTTCGTTCGAGTTGGTTTTCGTCGCAATAAACTTTAAATCCTTGGACGCGACGCGACCACGTCACCGTCGTTGTCGCGACGGTCTGTCTCTTCCGCTGCTACTCTTTTCAAAATTCGATCGTATACACTATAAAACAACATTAAAATATTATTCGAAGCACTCATACAGTATCGCTGTCACATCTTAACCTCGCCGCGATTGTTTACGAGCCACGTTGTACGAGAGGCCGCGCGCTGTTTCTTTTTAAACTGAATTTTCGTCGCGTTCACCAGTTGCTTTTATCAATTCATACGTAGGTTCTCCCCCCGCTTTGCTCTTTGTCTCTCTCGCACCTTAACGTTTAACGGCTGCGTAGAGAGCGATAGCATAACACGCCTCACACTACATTACATAACCACGGTAATTGTAAGTATGTATAGAACATAATGCATGGCATACGTTACATATAATATGTAGTTATAGTATGTATATAGTGATTGTATGGTAATACCACTAGTATTTGGATTGAGATTTTATATTATAGACAAACAAGATGTTATTATGAGAAGTACCTTTATTAACTATACGGTAATATTTGACCCGATTTCTTGGCAAATACTTTTCTTTTATTTGTCTTCATCAGGTTGGACAGGCCATCCAGATTTTGGAGCTTGAACATGTATTTTCAGAAATAGAATCAGTATCTACCGCTGGTTTTTTGTAATATACTTTAAATAGTTTCCATAATATTCATGCTGTTACTGAAATGTTGACTCTCCATAATAATATTTTAAACACAATGTTCTAGTCGTTACTTACAGGAAAATAGCACTTAGAACTTCAGTCTCAATAGTATGCAATAATGAACAAATCATTGCCACATATTATGTTCTTTGACTACCTTTAGTTGCTTTGCAGCTTTGTAAGTCGCTGGTTAAGATCCTCGGCGCGAGGCACGAACGAACGGACAAAGGACAAGCACTTTACTATCTTAACAGTCTTTCAAGACGATTTGTAATTAAAAATAAATATACACACATTAATAACGCATCGTGAAACAGTTCAAAGTTCAGCAAAATCAGGGGACTATTATTTTCAGCTGTCCTCCTTGTCATGAAGGATGAGGTGAGCATCATAGGTGGTACTCATTGGCGCCTGTGTGGAAATAGAAAGCAGTGACACATCAGAGGGGCGACGGCGACGGCTGGCGAGACAACTGCCGCCTATTGGCGCCGTCCGTGCAAGGGGACATGATACATTTGGATTTATTTTGCAGATAGGATGTATTTCACTGAAACTGTGACTGCTGTATCCATTATTGACGAAAATATAACACATGAGAACACTAGTCAGCTTTCTGGACTTATTCACGTGTTCAAGAAATAAATGCAATACTAAAAACACATATTTTTTTACTGATGTGAAGTTGCATGAGAAGAACAATATAGGTACCTGTCTACTGAAATATCAATATTGAGGAAACAATCACGATAATGGAAACAAAGTAATAAAGTCTCATGCAAGTTGCAGCAAACCGCCAGGGGGCCAAGTCTGCTATTTTCAATGATTGGTCATTATGACGACCATACCAAGGCAACGCTATGACCATTGTGCCACTAGTTTGTAACCTCCTAAAGTCATAATGGCGTGACAGTGGTCCATAATAATAATATTATAATAAAAAGCTTTTATTGATTCCTTGACAGTGGTCCATAGGGAAGTCAAAATAATAGGAGCTTGTCAGTACGAGATCCAAATACAGAATTTTTTTCCAATGGAGTATCTGTGGCACGTCATTGGAAAATCATAAAGACGCCTTTCAATTAGGAGATTAGCAAAACTGTGAAACTCTACAATTACAGTGCCAATGATCGGCCATTCGGACACAACTACGTTAGCAGACTTGGCCCCCTGATCACATGATAGGATTGGCAAGTGTAGATGGGATATCCCATAGCTTCAAATTGTGGAAGCTGCTTTGGGATGTCAGAAGATTGACAGCACAAGTTTTAGCCGCTGAACAAAGCGGAAACCTTCATAATTATTCAATAAAAACAATGTATAGACTTCATTAATTACAAGAACGAGTTTGCGTTTGACTACGAACGTTTTAAAGACAAGAGCTATTCGAAAGAAGCTGAGGCCTTAAGATATGCTTATTTGAACATAGTACAAAATTTTGGTGATATTATATGAGCCTGAAAACTCGTGTATTAATGACAATCCATTCATGAATCTGAAAATTTTACAATGAATGACGCAAATGAAACTTGAAATAGAATACATTTTATGTTTAATTAGCTGTTGTTATTACAACACAGGCCACGCCACACATCTGCGTTTGTTGTTGCCAAATGAACACCAGAAAACTTAAAATTGTTTACTAGAACAATGCATTTAAGTATTTTTCATTTGAAGTAGGTACCTACACGAATATGACCTAAAATAAACTACTTAGTTCTGTTGGGCAGAAAGTATCTACCTACGTAATTGGTAACATAAAATTGCTCATATCTTTGGATGAAACATGCAAAACAAGTTTTTATGAGCTGCCTAATTAGGTTATACATCAGAATAATTAGTAACTTGTCTTTTGTTGCAATATTTTAGATTGGCAACTTATTCTAGAACGATACACAAGCATGAGTCTACATTTAAAACTAGATATACTCTTGTAGAGATAAGTGAGAGAGCTTTTAGATTTGAATGACCATCGTTCTAGAGTATACAGGCCTTTTTTTTGGGTGAGAAATTATTTACTGACTAAAACCCACCCGTGTTCCTTCATTTGCCTGTGTACTAGGGCCACGATATCCCTTTCGGACAAACTCCTAACCCTGGCTGTCGTAAATAGGCCTAAGATTAATATTAGGTGATACACAGATAAGATTACCTGAGGCACAACTTTGGTGCTGTACTTAATACAAAAGGAATTCCCTCTCATATAACACGTCACTGTTCTCTTTAACTTCATGTTACACGAAACGAATACTTCTTTAACACAAGCCTCCCAAATCACGTAGTAATATACACAGCACATTTGCGAACGACTGCATCAAATAATGCTACGGTTAATTCTGTCGCTTATTGAAACAAAGAAATAATCCTGACGGCGTATTTCATTAAAATCAGCGCGAATCATTACTCGACCGACTTAATTCTGCCGTTCTGCAATTATGCTCCTATGTCTTATGCAATAAAAAGTAGTACATGACATGAAACATGTTTGTCTTTTAAGAACAAAAGTACCATCTTGATATTGTTGCTGTTGCCCAATAAGTAGTACCTACAAATGACGGTCAAACGAATTGTTTTGAAGATCTCTAGACAAAAACTGCCACCAATTTCGTAAAGGATACTTAAAGTTCCACGACACGTTTCATTTAAACTTATGTTACTCTTAAATGGTAATAAACAATTTATTTTAAACATCTTGGGACGATTCAGGACGATGAACTTTGTTGAGATGAATGTGTTGTACTTCCAAATATGTTTGGTTTTTAATCACTTTTGTTTTAATTTATTCTAACGTTAGTCACGTCAGGTACACTTCCGAGTCGGGTCAACGCACTACCGGTCATAATATATGCATGCTTTTTGACACCCATCAATGTGCAACCTAAACATAATACACAAATCAAAAGTGCACGTAGTTCATTGACTGACGTAGTAGAACAGTGAATATGAAGTCGGCACTTATTGAAGGTATTGGGGTTGGCTTGGCACTGAATCAATTGAATGCAACTTGATTTTTGGTTTGGGATGGAGCAACTGATTTTCGAAAGATGACTTTAGCCAAAATTCTAAATAAATCGTCACGCGTCGGAAAAACTTGAACTTTAAATAGTCAATATCAATATAATAATCTCTAGGGCGCGGGCGAGTTGAATGAAACTAACAATATTAACAGAAAAAGTAGAGCTGCAACGAAATAATTATATCAACATTGACGTAGTGAGACATTCAGATTTTTTTTTAGGTAGATTGGTGTATGAATAACTCGATACTTTTCCTTTTGATAAAACCTTTTCGTCATTGCATCTCGCACCTGTATATGAGAGAAGGCATTTTAAACTTATAACCTACTTGTAAAGTTTCAAAGTGACTAACCTAACTGAACAAAAATGTATTATTTTTGACATGAATGAAATTGACTCGAATCATCAGACTTCAGAATTTACCCTAATTGAATATGTTTGAAAAGGACTCGTTTATTTATTATTTATTTAAGCACACAAATGTACAGAGGCGGACTTAATGCCGTAGGCATTTTCTAGTTTCTACCGGTCAACCTTTGGGTGATGCAGAGACAAGCAGTGGTAGGTGCAATAACGAAAATTGTGGAATAAAATTTTAATATTTATTTAAATATAACGATATATATACATATACCAATAGGAGGAGCTTGTGGCTAAATAATAACTGCCGCACGGGTCGATCGATCAGGTTAAGCTACGCTTGCCGCGGTTGGTCCGTGGATGGGTGACCATCTGTTCATACCAAGATTCCTCCGTGCCTCCGAAAGCACGTTAAGCCGTTGGTCCCGGCGGTCATTTGTAGATCTTTAACAGTTGTTACGGGTCGTCAGAAGCCCAAAAGTCTGACAACCAGTCTTACCAAGAGATATCGTGTTACCCTGTAACTGGGTTGTGGAGGTCAGATAGGCAGTCGCTCCATGTAAAATACTGGTATTTAGCTGCATCCAGTTAGACTGGAAGCCGACCCCAACATAGTTGGGAAAAGGCTAGGTAGATGATGATACATATACCTATAGTTCGTTCGTTCGTTTATAGATGATATTTCTAAGTTAGTAACGGTGTTGGTAACATTACACGGCAAACGGGTAGGCACACTTTACACGCGCGACGCCATTTGCTTTACGACGTTGTTTACGTTTGGAGTCACGTTGCTGTTGAGATGCAGCACAAAGTGCACAAAGACAGTAAAGTTGTCCATCCGGAACAACAAGAGCTGCTTACTCAGATTAAGTTTCGTAGTAATAGATTACAATAATCAGTAATAGACCAATGTTTGCAGCTCTTGTGTTTCGAATGCTTACTTGAATTAACTATCTTAAACAACAGCAACCATCATTACTAATACAGAATAAAATCTGAGTGAGGTATATCCTAAACAACTACTTTCCCGCGCGGTACTCTGTATTTTCCATAGTTTTGTGAAGTTTTGACGTACATAGGTACAGAGTTCATGCAAGCTGTCACGTTTTACATTTTCGTTAAAATTAGGCTATTATACAGGGTGGAAAGGACATCGACGCGAAGCCTGTTACCATGGATTCAGTACATCATTCTTGACCCCCCTGCGTTAAAATTTCTCGTCGGTTATTTTTTTTTAATTTCGCTGTTCCATACATTTTGACCGAGTAGGTATTGCACTTCTGTAAGAAACAGCTGTTTTTTTTTAAATTACCGACGAGAAATTTCAACGCACGGGGTTCAAGTATGATGTACTGAATCCATGGTAACAGGCTTCGCGTCGATGTCCCTTCCACCCTGTATTTAAATAAAAAATAAAAAAAACGAAATGCGGAGATGGCGAAATGTGGGTGCACTGTAGGTACACCTCTGCATAACCCTTCGGGGATTACAGGCGTGATGTTATGTTATATATTTAAATAATAGGTATTAATACTAATTACATGAATAATTGAAACGTCTATCTATACTTTCATTGTAGGTATGTATACCGTCCTGCCAGGGTTGCGAGTTTGTCCGAAAGAGATTTTGGGGGCCTGGCACACAGGTAAATGAAGGAACACGGGTGGGTTTTAATCAGTAAAAGTCTGACACGCCCTCCCGCTCCGCCCAGAGCGGGAGAAGTTATTTGACAATTTCCCACTCAAAAAAAAAAGGTATGTATACCGTAGCATATATGTAGACTGCGTAATTTGCTCTGGGCGATACGCAATCTCACGCAATTTTTTTTGCAACATAAGCATGCGGTATCGCTTACATATGGGAAATCAGATACCGTACTGAGGTCATTTATTTAGTCTTGGAGGCGCGTGGGAAACAACGGAAAATTATAATCTTCTGGTAAACTAAGTAATGTTGTAATCATAGTTGCCATAAAATTAATAGGATTAGCAATAGGTTAATAGAATGAATTATAAGTAAGTAGGAACATAAACGTCTTGCACTGAACTTGAATTATAATAAAATTAACCATGTGATCGGTACAGGTAGGTATCTATTACATTTGTTATTTTGGTACTCTAAAATGCTGTTCTACCTTCAAAATAATTAGAAGCAAATCGGAAAAAAGAATCTTAAAAATAAGTAGGTAATGATTAGGAAAAACATGTATGAAAATTCCTTTACAAAAGTTATTCTAATTTCGTTTTAGAAATTCTTTTTATGAGAATGGTTAAAAACACGTGAGTTTAGATTGTGAACGCACTTACCTACTGCTGACAGTTAAAGTGCTATCTGTACAGCACGTGCCTCTAATGTCAACATAGATGGTGTTCGGTGTCGTCACGGGAAGTGCCGACTAATCACCACATCTTACGAGCTATCTCCACAAGGAGAATAGCTACAACCGCCTTTGATTTTTTTTTATAGAATCAATGAAAAGAGACAAATTATCTTAAACGTTAATTAATTTAGCAGGTACTCTTGGTTTATCTTAATTTAAAGCGGCCCAAAACTTTCACTTCTTTTGATATTTTTTTTTAGAATGAGGTAACCAAGTTGACGTTGATTTAAATAGGCACGTGTTGTATACCTACACTGTAAGTACCTAACATATTAAGGGTTTAAATATGAAATTGCCGTTTTGTACTGAAAAATTCAAACAATTTTTTTCTAAGGTAAAATATATTTATTTACTTAATCAAATTATTTACCCTCATTGTCTCTACATTTCTGCCATCTCGTGGGAAGGTAAGTTTTGCCTTTGCGGTAGAACTCTGGAGACCTGGACTTAACAAATTGTGTGGAGGCATTTTGTATTGCTTCCTGGAAATTTTTTTTTTTACCATGTAAGTAAATATTTTCCAAATCGCGGAAAAAGTGGTAGTTGGTTGGAGCCAAGTCTCACCGGACCTGGCTCCAAGCGACTACCACTTTTTTTAAGGAGAATTACGGATGGTTTCCAACTGTAGGTTCTGTAGTGTTTAAACAGTTTCTCAGGCATTGTGAAGTCTTGCGTTATCATGGAGAAATAGTGGTGAAGATCGGTTGACGATTCGGGGCTGTCTCGCTGCGAGTTTCGCGATCATTGTTCGAAGTTCAGTACTGTAGACATCTATTGTTATTACTTGACCGGATTTGGGGAAGCTGTAGTGAATACCATGAAGTGACCAACAAACGGTTACCATCACTTTCTATGGGTTAGCTTAGCTTTAGGGCAATGTTGCGGTGTTTGCACTGGAGCCAGCCATTGCGTTGTTTGCTTGCGATTATCGTGAAGTATCCACTTTTCATCACACGTCACAATTCACCATAAAAGCCCTTCATTTCTGTTCCGGTTCAACTTTATATGTTCTGTGGGTTCAACAAGATAAGGCGAGCGTCAACGCGCGCTTCTCTCTGCAGATCAGTCAAATCACGGGGCACCTATTTTTCAAGCTTGTAGTCTTACCGATTTGATGCAAATGGGTCAATATTGTGGGTATGTTAACATCAACTATGCCGCTAAATCCAGAGTCCAGAGCCAGAGAGGCCCCGGCCGGCGGCTGGCTGGGGGTCCAGAGTTATGTAGTTTGATACGGATTGGCTTCCACCATCGCATTCAATTCATCGTTTTACCTTAGCGGCTGCTCTTCCTCGAGGTTCATTCTTCAAGTTGAAGTTTCCACTACGAAAGCGATTAAATCAAAAACGCACGATGCGTTCATTAGCTGTATCCTCTGCAAACACAGTATTGATATTGCGAGCTGTTTATGCAGCCTAAGTTCATGTCGGAACTCGTATTCAAAAATTACTCTAATTTTCAATGTATCCATCTTTACTTTAAACGCCGAATGAAAAAACAATTGAAAGTCAAACGATCGAATGTTGTACATTTTTAAAATTTAGAATGTGATACTTAACGTGTGAAATATGTAGTTTCACTGTGGAATCTCACACCATGCAGGTTTAATTTTTATTCAAAGTGGCCAGTACGTTAAAACGGCAATTTCATATTTAAACCTTTATTATTATAAACACCCAATAGCTAATTAAGTACCATGCGTGACTATAGTTAAAGGTATCCTTTTTTTTTGTTGCTGTGGTGAAAAAATCCTCATAGATGTCGTCCACCCTGGGGCGGGCGGAGGGGTCTGTCAGACTGTTACTGCCTAAAAACCACTCCAGTGTTCCCTTCCCACACTTGCACCAGGGATCTTGGGATCTGTTATTACTTCCGTGATCCCCGGCTAGTGCCGGCCCGCCTCTGCGGGGCACCTTAAGTCTGGGGGGGGGGGGGGGGGGGGGTGTTGGAATGGTGTGTATGTAATGTAGATAACATTACATACATATCACATAGGAACAAGTAAAATATTAGAATGATTCGGTAAAAGACTTATCATTGTGTTCTACCGAAAAGAGATTAGGTACCTACCTACCAGTTCCAATAACACCAAAGTTTACCGATAAGTACTAACTCGCGTTTTTCTTTTTTCAAGAAAAGCGTGATTCATATTTTTAATACCTAATACAAACGAGCCCAGCCGTTTACGTAGGAAACAATAACAAAACTTCGCCCTTACTTAGTCGACATCTTCGCAGGTGTAGGTATCGAATATTGAATTACTTGCACGATTCAGCTTTACAATAAAATCATTAGATGCTGACAATCATGAAACTTGTTTGATGCAGAACGTATTCATTAATTTAGACACGTTCAAACTTCACACGTAAGACTTGAAACTTAATTTGATACTCGGCACAATTTCAGCATGTTAAGTTGTTTCTTTCTCAGGATTAGGAACCTACTTTACATTTACTGTCACTAAAGTGGATTTCACATTTAATATTATTGCTTTAGGTACCTTAGAATTAGATTGTACCCACTATTATGCCCTGGTTCAGGCCATGGTTCGGAGCGAGAGTGCATGGGAGGCCGTCACCTCCTTCTGCGAAGCAGTAATGCTCGCGAAGGAGGAGGTGGACCGCGTGAGGGTGAGGCAAGGTTCGCGCCCTTAGTCGCCGCAGGAGACGCCCCGGGCTTCGGGAGTCGCAAGCCGATTTCCGGCCACCGTAGGCGCGGGCCTGCGGACGGTGAGCGATGGGTAGCTCGCCGTCCGATAAGGACCAGGCCCGGGTCGACGGCGCGTTGTGTTCCACGCGCGCCTCAAAGAGATGTCAGTACCAACTGACGGGGTCTGGTACGACCAATGCCTGCCAGGGTTGCGAGTTTGTCCGAAAGGGATATCGTGGCCCTGGCACATAGGCAACGGAAGGAACACGGGTGGGTTTTAGTCAGTAAAAGTCTGACACGCCCTCCCGCTCCGCCCAGAGCGGGAGAAGTTATTTGATAATTTCCCACCCCAAAAGAAAAACCCACTATTATGAAAAATACATTCATAATCAATAAGATAAGAACAGGTAGGTACCCAAAACCTAAGTGTTTTAAAACAACGTCATTCTCCACTATTTGGATTGGCAAAGTTCGTCATAGCATAGGTGAATGCGTTCACACGAATGCAGAACGGAACCGGATCGAAATTGTGAAAACTTGATGACTAAATCTCGAATGGAATATCCCCAGGGCTCTATGTTGTAACAAAGTTCACTTCGCCTAACAGTTGTCAAAATATTTTTATAGTATGAAAGGTATACTAAATCAAAATATATACTGTACAATAACTCTAGACAAGCTTTATTAGTAAATATAGGCAGATTAATCCACAACAGTCCGAACGGTTCCACGCCGGAATCTCATTGACTAACACACCTGTGTTTGAGAACGGATAATTGAATATTGATACTTGATAGTAATGATTAGTAGGCAAGGCGACTGCGTACCTGCTTGCATGGAACTGTAACGATGAATAAGTTTTGTGCTAGATATATTCATAAACAATAAGTACTTTATTTTTCCCCATCGAGAATAATGCAATCTTAGGTAGGTCCGTATTTTTATTTTTCGAATAATCTACTTGAAGCAAAGAGATTTAAGATAGATACTATACAATATTAGTTTTAGTACTTATATGCGAAACCCGAAACACGTGTCTAGTATTTTTATGTAAAGAATCTACGAGTATGTACAAAATTTCAAAACTGTATCATGAAAAATCACAAAGTTATAAGGTTGTTATGTTACCGGGTTGTGCGTACAAAAACAAGCTAACGGGGTGGCGCACAGTGGATCGTCCCCATACAAGAGGTGTGACATAGAACAAAAAATTGGAAAAGAATTTAATAAATTTTTTTAAAAAATACAGTTGCATTCCTCTATTAAAGAACAACAAAAATTGTTACCACGCTTTTTTTATTTGACCAGCGCTTTCGGAGCGATTCGATGAAAACTGTTATTTTTGTATGGAAACGAACACAAAAATGACTGTACCTCATGATTCCCTCCTTGTTTCGATTTGCGGTTTTCACTACTGTTATTTACCTATTTTATGCCACATTTTCTTCAAGGACACATGGTGCCCCCAGAGTGCCCTTTCCGAGATGTTTTGCCTATAGTAACTATCTTTGTTATTGTATTCCTGATGGAATGGAGGTACATTAAGTATACTTATTACTGAGAATAAGTCATCACTAAGTAGTTCCTTAAATAACAGGTGCATTTGTGAGTACTTTAATGACTTATCAACGCTTTTGTTGCAATATAACAAAAGCGTTAATGAATCATTAAATAAGACTACCAGTACTGCTTAATCTAATTAGTTATTGTAATTACTATGTTAACAGCCCTTAAGCTCTGCATTGTGATTGGCTCATGTCATCATTAGCATATCAAATTCATTGCTAGTTGCAAACTTGCTGCCCTATATATTTTAGTGTGTTTTGCAAATATAATTCAGTTGTAATTATAACCTCTACGAAGTGTTGTCATTATGGCTTTCAATGGATTTTCTACTTATCTAGATCTTTATGTTGCTCTTCGTAATCATAAAGATATTCATGACTATGAACATTTATTTAACACATTGAAGTCGAATTGTAACGTCCAGTTAAGTGAAAATGATGTGTCAGATCTAAAGAACTGGTGTCGTCGATTTTGCTATCGGATTTACTCAAAATGGGTGCAATCAAGAAGGACAGTCGACAAGTTCATGGACAAGAACAGAGACTGGTTAAGTTCAGATATCATTTGGCCAGATTGCTTTATGGAAAATATTGTTCACACTGAAGAAGCTGAAAATGAGACAGAAGAGGTAATCAGTCCATCAAAATCGGATGCTTCAACTTCAACATATAAATCTCCTCGCAAACGCTTTGAAGATTTATCGAGTAGACAGAAAAGAAGACGTGTTGATGAAAATATTGCTAGTTGCAGTCGTCCAGATGAGCTTTTACATACTGTTGAAAGAGCACTTAAGTCTGCCGGAAAAAATGATGTGGCCAGAATAATGAAACATTTGCTGGAAAATCCTGAACACGTCTCAACAGTTTTGAATGTCCTGGAAACTAAACAGAATACTTTGCTTCGTGAAGTTCCTACTCACAAAGCACTTGCTCTTTACGTTTACATGCAGTTATCCAAGTGGCGTTACATCGCACTTAGGGACTTTAGTTTTAAAGAAGGTCATGATGCCTTTTCTTCATTTAACTTCTTAATTATGTGTAATTCTCAGTAATTACAATAACTAATTAGATTAAGAAAATACTACTGGTAGTCGTTATTTAATGACTCATTAACGCTTTTGTTATATTGCAACAAAAGCATTCATAAGTCATTAAAGTACTCACAAAAGCTCCTGTTATTTAAGGAACTACTTAGTCTCAGTAATAAGTATACTTAATGTACCTCCATTCCATCAGGAATACTGTAACAAAGATAGTTACTATAGGCAAAATATCTCGGAAAGGGCACTCTGGGGGCACCATGTGTCCTTGAAGAAAATGTGGCATAAAATAGGTAAATAACAGTAGTGAAAACCGCAAATCGAAACAAGGAGGGAATCATGAGATACAGACATTTTTGTGTTCGTTTCCATACAAAAATAACAGTTTTCATCGAATCGCTCCGAAAGTGCTGGTCAAATAAAAAAAGCGTTGTAACAATTTTTGTTGTTCTTTAATAGAGGAATCCAACTGTATTTTTTTTATTTTTTATTAAATACTTTTCCAATTTTTGATTCTATGTCACACCTCTTGTATGGGGACGATCCACTGTGCGGCGGCGCCCCCGCGCCTCCAGGGTCGTCTTGCACTCATTGATAATGATTTGATAGTAGATACCTAACCGTACGGCGATTGTATTGTAAGTAATTAAATGGTACTAACATTTTCCATCACACTTAAATATTTTTGGGACAACATATAAAACGTTGTGTAAAAATTATTGAAATCGATTCAGTTCCTTATTCTGAACAAACTATATTCAGGTTTCGCATATACTAAAAATAATGTTGTATAGAGGCCATCAGAAGTAATGTCATAGAAAAAATGTGATCCCATAACTCAGTGACGGCATTTAGCGTAATAAATAGCAAAATTCAATACAAGCTAAGTTTAACAAGTTACACTTTTAATACCATACTAGCTGCGCCCCGCGGTTTCACCCGCGTAAGTCTCGATCCCGTGGGAATATCGGGATAAAAAGTAGCCTATGTCTTAATCCAGGATGTTAGCTACCTCCATACAAAATTTTATCAACATTGGTCTAGCCGTTTGATCGTGAAGAAGTAACAAACAAACATACACACACACACACACTCACAAACTTTCGCCTTTATAATATATGATGATGTGATGATTGCACAATTAGACATTATACTTCGAAAATAATTTTCTTTTGGTGGACACAAATGTGAATTGCGACTTCACATGAAGGCGTACCACATTAGACTGAGCGACTTTTGCCCACTAGGACAAATGTATCGAATTACGATTTTGTTCGCTATGTCCCGTCTATTGTTAAGTAAATAGTTTAATGTCTTTGACTTGAAGAGATAATATCTGTCTGAGCTGTGCCCCATAAAGAGTAGCCGAGGTTACAATTCTAAATTGAATAATTTTGTTTGACATTGCTATAGCGTCCTTAGCGAATTGTAGGCGTCGACTTAAAGCCTAAATTGTACGTAAACATAATACCTAGCAGTTGTTTTCCAATTGGGAACACAAGTAATACTGTGTTGCTATTACACCGTGATATCAGGATTGTAATCCGACACACTTGTGCACAGCGTCTTTAAACTACGTTGGACAATAAGCGTTAGTGCAAATAAACTTGTCGACCGTATCGTTGGACAGGACATCCCAATAGAGTCGACGTAAAGTTATTTGTTTAAGTTTAGTGTCGTCCCACGTTCAACTCTGGGATAAATTATAATATTATGGTTTTATTGTACCTACCTCGTTCATTGTCCAATTTCAGTTTTATAACTCTGCTCTGACTTTGGTAACAATCGTTTGAAAAATAATGAATACAAGTTGTCTAAAACTTATGAATAGTAAACTCACATATTAGGTTGGGGAAAAAGTCTTTTCGCATTATAGTATATATGAACTTGTAATAAAATCTCTTTGGCTATACTATTTGTATCTGGCTGGTTTTGGTATCATTGAAAGTTAAAATTTTAAAGAACATAATTCCAATTTCAAATTAGGAAAATGTGTGATTTTCATTTGTTTTACGTACTGTCAAGATGTTTGAATCTAATGAAGAAAATCGATACATTTTAAAATTTTACTACAAAAAAGGTAAAAATGCAACGCAAGCCGCGAAAAAAATTTGCGATGTTTATGGACCTAGTGCAATGTCTGTGAGAGTAGCACAAATTTGGTTTAAGCGTTTTCAATCCGGAAATTTTGATGTCAAAGATGCACGTCGCTCTGGTCGCCCTATTACGGATAAAATGGATGCCATTTTTGAAAAAGTGGAGCAAGATCGGCATATCAGTAGTTACGACGTAGCTGAAGAACTGGGAATTGACCACAAAACAGTTTTGGCACATTTGAAAAAAACTGGGTACACAAAAAAGCTCGATATTTGGGTACCTCACGAGCTCCCTGAAAGAAACCTAATGAACCGTGTACTCATTTGTGATTCTTTATTACGACGTAATGAAACCGAACCATTTTTGAAGAAGCTGATAACTGGTGATGAAAAGTGGATCACGTACGACAAGAACGTGCGAAAAAGGTCGTGGTCAAAGTCCGGTCAGGCTTCACAGACTGTGGCGAAACCCGGGTTAACTCGCAACAAGGTGATGCTGTGTGTGTGGTGGGATTGGAAGGGCATTATTCATTATGAGCTGTTACCACCAGGCAGGACCATCGATTCTGAACTCTACTGCGAACAACTGATGAGATTAAAGCAAGAAGTTGAGAGAAAGCGGCCAGAATTAATCAACGGAAGGGGTGTGGGTTTTCATCATGATAACGCTAGACCTCACACATCTTTAGCCACTCAGCAAAAATTAAGAGAGTTTGGCTGGGAAGTGTTAATGCATCCGCCGTTTAGTCCTGACCTTGCACCTTCAGATTTCCACCTGTTTCGGTTTCTTCAGAATTCTTTAGGCAGTGTCAGGTTAACATCACGAGAGGACTGCCAAAACCACTTGTCGCGGTATTTTGATCACAAGTCCCAAAATTTCTATAGCAATGGGATCATGTCCCTACCTACAAGATGGCAAAAAGTTATCGAACAAAATGGTACCTACATACTTTAGTTAAATGTAAATAAAATATATTAAAAAATGTTTTGAATTTTCTTAAAAAATGCGAAGAAACTTTTTCCCCAACCTATTAACAATAAGAGAAACACTGGCACACATTTTTAAAAGAGTAACGGTGGAGTTTCTTGCCCATTATTCTCCCTCCATACGAAACTACCTTTTAAAAAGGGCAACTAAAATCAATTCTATGTTTTTTTGTAAATTTTGACGTTAAAAAGTGCCCCGTGCCTCTTATGTGCCTATTAGAAATAAATAATTTGACTTTGACAAAAAAATAAGGACGGGAATATTCAATGAATGAATGAGTGGCTTTAAAAAATATCGTAACTATTAGTGAATGGGCATTATCACAATTTAGTGAATCATTAAGGGGGAACAAATATGGCTTTACAGAATTATAATCATTAGAATCGGCAATACAACTAACTCTCTTCGTAAAATCCTATTGAATGACTATTTCTGAAATAATCATTCAGTAGGATTTTATGAAATTAGAGAGTTGTAATGCTGATTCTAATGATTATAATTCTGTAAAGTCATATTTGTTACGGCCGCGAATCATATTTAGATCAACATACAACCTGTTACTGACCTGCAAATTGAAAAAAAAACATAAACAAAAATGAATTTCGCGGGCTCGCTTAGCGCATCCCCCTTAATAGTAAATTGAAGTGTATCGTTGTTACTGTTTCAACAGTCAGGGCGAAATTCTCATACTAGGTACAGGTAGGGCGTACAAAATCCTTTGCTGTTTTAAATTCTTTCCGTCGATGTAACAATATCGGATCGGTCAATAGTCAAACACCGATTGTTTGTAAGTTAACTTTTCCACGTATCGGTAGTATCGTAGAGATCGATACAAAATTTATTGATAAAATATTTTAGTTTCTGTAGATAACAACTAGAAAACACAGCATTTCCTGGAAAATTTAAGGAAAAAAAATGGCAATCAGTATTCAGTATAGGTAGGTAGTACTTATGAACATAAAGAATAGCACCACCCTATTTCTTCCCGTGGGCGTCGTAAAAGGCGACTAAGGGACTTACTAGAGAATGGGCAGCAGCGTTCTCTATGCATTTTAACACCATACTGCGATCGCAAACCCGCCTGCCAAGCCTGGCGATTATGCCAAAATCTGCTTTTGGGGAGGCCTATGTCCAGCAGTGGACGTCTTTGAAATATGTCTATGACTTTATAATGTAAATGTATATATCTAATGTAGGTATGTCTGTGTGAACATCTAAATTATGCAACAAAGTGAATAACGCAATCGAGTGGGTGAACTGTCAAAATGAACCCCATTGCGGTCAATTGCCATTATATATTATTATAAGTGTGTTACGCAAACTGAAAAAAAAAGTGTTTGCTGTAACAATAATCTTGTTTAATGTGATCATGCATCTTGACTCCATACGAGCCTAACAAGATCTTGACTTCTGAAGCTAGGAGAACTTTGTTAAATTATCATAGTACCCTCTACTAAGTAATGAATTAGCTTAATTGCGGGTAGTTATTTAATTAAGCTCAAGCTTTTAAGAATGATATAATGCTAACAAGTTGCTTGTTACCATGAACCTAAATTATCATTTGATATACAAAAGTGAAGAAGTAAAATCAAACAAAGCATGTATGATGTAACAAAGACCGGTGATTATTCTGTACATGTCACATTGTCGATATAAATAAAATGAATTTGTTCTGGTAAATATGCTATCTTGTTTTAAATAGTAAATAGTAATCAACAATTTTGTGTTTTTTCTGCACTGGACGATGTGGTCGCTAAGCCAAACACCTTTAAATAAAAAAATAAAAAAATTTAAATAGATCAATAATTATTCTAAACATTTTAATGCCACCTAAGAGTAAATGTATCTTAGTTAGTCTGCATTTTTTTCAGTGCAATTGCTCCGCGGGCTGCTACTGAGAAATTCCAGATAGAAAAACCCAGAATCACTTTGCTCAGTCTTGCTCATGTTCAGCAATAGCGCTTGCGATCTGCCGACAAACTGTTTTGCAGTTTGGCAGACTTCATAAATGTAATTGTTGATACAGATTTTGAAGAAATAAATTAAAAAAAAAACTACCTAGAGTCTAGGTGGTCGATAATTAATTGATAATACTTCTTCTGGTCGGTCTAGGTCCTAGACCAACGAGAAGCAGTATTATCAATTAATTTTATAATATCGATATTACAAATCTATGTCACACTCACATGTCTTGGTTTCATCAGATAGATATCGTTAAATGACATGACAAAGTGTATTATCTATCCATTTTGTATATATTATTTATATACATATACCTAGGTATTTATAAGCCGTCAAGATAAAATTCTTGTGATACCATAGTTTAAATATTATATATCCTTTTGTCTTTAACACAAATATTTATGATATCATCATATTAATATTCAGAATGCAAATTTTAAAATGTCGTTCAAAATGTATAACACATATAATTACTGAATTCCTTTGGAGCTCTTTAAATGAATCACTGGAACGATGATTTCATTAGTCCTCACTACGTAAGTTGATGTCAACTGGATCGAGCTCATTCATGAATGTAATGAAATTACGTCGTTGTAAAATATGGGTGTGTCATTGTTTCTTTCTATTAAACGATCGTAAAATACGTGTGACTCGTTTATTAAAACTGATTACCATCGGGTTGGTACCTTGGTACATGTCATTACGATGTCAAGGTTTGAACGTAGGTATGTATCGACGAGTGTAGAATTATACCTCATGCTTTGTCTACTCCAATGTAGTCAATACAATTCTAACACGTTTCTATTTATCAAGTGTGTGAAATTAACTAATTAAATAATTTTAAATGATGAAGAACGGCTCAAAACGGTGAAGGAAAATATCGTGAGGAAACCTGCATGTCCTAGAACCAAAAATTCGAAGACATGTGACATCCACCAACCCGCACTGGGCCCGCGTGGTGGATTACGGGCCACTCCCTCTCACAAAGAGGAGGCCCGTGTCCCAAGAATGGGAACATTAGGCTGATTATGTTACGTTAATTGATGTAGAACTTACATTCGGAGTCAAGATTTTAATATCTATTTCTCTTGGTATGTTATCTAAGATTCAGTGTTATTGTCAGCAAATTTGTATCTTGTTTTGTTCAGAACCAAAGTTAACCCAATAAAAAACCACTCTTCCTGTACTTGAACTATTATTTTCGCGTTCGTTTATGATTGGTTTGTTTTAAAACCATGAACTGCCCACTTCTCGTTCTATTTCTAGAATACGCGCCCCGCTTTTAAATTGGCAGCCATTGTCGTGGGAAAAGCTGCATTTATTTCTATTAAACTATTGAATGTAGTTAGGTATATGCTTTCTGCCACCTACGCGGTTTGTAAATCATGATCAAATATGGAAATAACTGGTGACTTGTTTACTCACAAATTGCATCTTTTGCCTGTTGGCTTTGTGACGATTTTGGTTGCTTCTAAGTACAGCAGTTTGAGTCACAGTACTAGCAAGTATATCGAAATGTGAACTCACCAAATTATGCTGAACTTTTAGGCTTACCTGAAATACAAAATGGAAGTATATAATAAATTGTTATCCAGTGAACACATCATTGCGGTATCACTATCGCATGATTCATGGTGTTACTCAAGTTTGAGGTTAAAACGAACGATGTTTGTACAGTTAGTAATATATATATAAGAACGTAAGTACGACATTGTTCACAAGATTAAACTGAATTACGACAGTTTAGTCAAATGCCTTCCAGGTAATATCTTAATCCTTATCGAATGACATCCTACCTTATTCTTGCTCACGTGCGTGCGTGGTGACAGTTATTAACTTATAAGCAAAAATGTAATCGCAGTCTGTAGTTGCAATACGATTAGGTATACCAAAAATACGCTGACAAATCATGGATACAAATGATCGCAAATTTAAATCACTTTACGTTTACTGAAAATCTTCTGGTAATCCCAGAAGAAACCAGAAGGACACCACCAGAAGCAAGGCTGCATAGACAGATTTACACTTTTCCCCATAGATAAAACCGTGTAGGATAACACGTTTTCTTTCAAGCTTTTATTTAACTTGCAATGTTTTTTTTATTAAATATATGTTTGGATTTGTTGCTCATGAAGGGGTATGTAGTACCCACGACATAGTATTTTATAGGTACCTACAGTAGTTGTCCTGCATTTAATGCCTAATAATTAACGTTTTCATTAGTAATGGGTTTTGGTTAATGTTGGTGAGTGACTAGGTAGGTCACAATTTTAAATTATTTTGTGTTATATTGTTTTAGGTTCGATTCGTGATACTAACCCACTCTTGATTCATGACAAATTCTCGAAATTAACGACTATGTTAAGACTTTGTGTCGTGCGGTTTAATTAAGGCGATATCGCGCCAGTCTGCACGAGCCTTTAAGATACTTAGACATCATAGTAGTAAAAATTATCTATTTGCATTATTCTATAGTACCTATTAATTTTATGATCAAAATGCGACTAATAAATATGCATATACATAATTATGATTCTTATTCCGGTTTGTGTTCAGTAGGTATCAAAGGGGCATATAGACAGGTGGTCCGAATAGTGACGTCATAAAATAAAATTAGATTCCTCATGCCCAGGGGTATCCGAAAATACCCGCATATTATGTTCCGCAAGTCTTGTTAGTTTTTGAGTTTTGATAAAAAAAAAAACTTGAAACATTATGGAACCGCTTTAAAAAAAATCTATCTTTAATTTTACGCGGCTTTTTACATTTTGTTTTTGCAATTTTCATTGTTATGGAATAATCTTTCAGACATAAAATATCATCTTCCTAGAAGAAAAACTTTTGATACTTTAATTCAGTAGCATAATTTTCCTTTTATTTAGATTAACCATTTTGAAAGTATTTACATAATTTAAAAACTAAACAGACAAAATAAAAATAATAATATGTACAAGTAAGTATCTAACAAAGGAGGGGAAAAAATCATAGGGCATCAAAAAATTCTTCCGCATCGCTGTCAACAGGAAAAGTGCCCAAAAGGCTGGCAGCATTGCCACGTTGTATGGCAATGCTGATTCTTTGGCCGAAAAATAGGCCAGCCCTCTGGTCATGTGAGGAGTCGACCAACCGCTTCTAATTCTTCTTCCTATCATTAATTCAAGATACAAAAATTTCGATCGAAAAGGAGCAATTTACGTTCGAGTTATATACCTACAGAGATAAAATTTCTAAATTGAATTAGGGTTTCGTACCTAAATAGGAAAAAAGGAACCGTTATAGGATCACTCGTGTCTCTGTCTGTCTGTCTGTCCGTCTGTCACAGCCAATTTGCTCCAAATCTACTGTAGGTACCGCTTATGTTGAAGTTTGGTAAGTACTTATAATGAATTTCTGTGACCGTGTTTCGGTCGTGTAACGGAAATAAATGAATTTTGAAATTATGTCGGTCACTTTTTTTTTATGACGTCACTATTTGGTCTACCGTGTTTAAGGACTGATTTGAGTATTACATTTCAATTATAAGTAGGTACGTTAAATTTGAGCTTTACACCGTAATGTCAAAAAACCGGTGAACATTACGGGTTTTCATGAGAGTCGTCATTTTGCAGCCGTTAGATGACGGGAGCGACCCGCGGAATCACAAACTTTGCTTTCAAAGGAACATAGAAGTGTAACGTAGGGCATTAGGCAATATAAACCTACATTCACTTAACTTTGTTAGAAGCTACGGTCAGTTATAAAAATAAAAATCTATTTTGACATTGGTATTTAGGGCACATAAACAAACAGATTGTTTTGATCCCATGGAAATTCGTTCGGGAAAGCTAGAGACAGACTGCAGTGGTTCTTCAAATTAATTACATCCAGATAGATTTTTAGATCAAAGAACATTTTCTAGTATGATTCGGTAAGGTATTGTGAAGTGTGTAGGGACCTACAACATGCTCAGTTGCTTGCATATTTGTTGCTTTGCTTATGTTTATTATTAACCTATTTTCGAATAAAATTATTTCACCTTTATCAATGTTTTTTTGTTCATGAAGGAAGCTAATAAAATAACATGCACGTGGTTTAGATATGGATCACAGGTTATTTAATTCTTCATTCAATCAATCCGCAAAAATGTTTTGCAGGAATAGTCCTGCAAAACATTTTTAGAAGTTACCACAAATCCTACGTATCTAAACATAATTTGGCATTACGAAGCCGGTTTGAATTTTAAACTACCATATTTAGCAATTTTATGATAAAATGAATATCAAACCAAAAGGAAGGAATTGTATTCCGTGGCGATTGTCTGTTCGGTTCCTTATGCGGTAGTATAGCTAGGTCATTCGACAATACGGCGCCGGCGCACAAAGGGAACCCTGTTTTCTATCTTAGTCTCAAGTTTTCAAGGAACATTGTTGCTGAGTTATTAGCCAGTAAACCAAGAATTGATATTAAATCTTTGTTCTTTATGTTACTTTGTTAAGAATTGTCATTAACTACATTGTCTATTAAATCCATAAGTGCATGTAATAATAGTAGATTATTAACCAAGGGGATAAAGCAGTGTCTTCTGTCGCGGATGACGATTTAAATCGCGAGTGTAGCGAGGGATTTAAGTTCACCCAAGACTAAGACAGCTTTATCACCGAGGAAAATACTCTACTTTTCGTACCATTTGCGAAAAAATGAACACAATAATAATATGAGATAAGCATTTATTAAAAATAATGACAATTAAAAGTAAAAGATAACATTCGAAACATTGGTCCAATTATTGATAGAGAGAGTTACATTTTTGTTTGGTACATTTATTGTTGATGAGTTGATTTGAGTATTTCTCTGTTCTTGCGTCTGAGGAACTTCCGTTTCATTGTAGACAGTATACGTCGGAGATAGTGGTGGTGGTGCATCGTGAGTTACGGACGAAGATAAGATAAGAAGTTGATGGTTGTGGCTCTGATGGATTAAATTTTATATTTTTGTTAATTTGACTGCTTAATATGGTTTTATTCGCCATTGAGCTTTCGATATAACCCTCAGCTACTCTATCAGAGCTCCAACCACCGTGTCTTTTTATTGACGTAATATCCGCCCCTGAATCCGCCAAGAAAGTCGCCGAAGTTCTTCTAAAGCAGTGACCGGTGTAGAGTTCAACATCTTTAAGTTTTATATATTTAGCAATTTCCTTTGGCATATTGCTAATTTTATTTTTGCCGATGGCTTGTCCAGTACATTTCCCATTCCGATAGTTTATAAAAAATCTATTGTTTTCCATGTTGGTGGGACGTAATGCTTGGTATTTATGAATGATTTTAGTATATTGTCCTTGTACAATGAATAACCGATTTATCTTTGTCTTCGTTTCCTTTATATTAATCAGCAGTAACTCATTAGAATGATTTTCAACGTGCTCCACCTTTAAGTTTACAAGTTCACATCCGCGGCAAGTACCATTGAGTCCAAAAATTAAGGCCACCTATAACAAAGATAAAAAACAGGTAAATATATAGAATAATTACCATTACTAAGATACGAAATATTCATAGTTAAATCATGTATACTTACTTTTGTGGCCAGAAAAATTTCGTCAGGAGCTTCATTATGAAATTTTTCCACATTTTGAGTCGTCAAAATTTTAGACTTCTTTGCGCAATGCCCTTCTGATTTTCTTTTTAAAAAAGCCAGTAATTTCGTAAATCTATTTATTTCAATGCTTATTGTAGCTTTCAGTTTTGAGTAGGTATATGCACCAAAGTTTATTCGGATTCTTTGTCTTGGATAAATAATCAAAATAGACAAGAAGTACTGATTCTGAAATTGATAGGCCTTTCGCACTTCTCCACGTTGAAAATTCTTCATAAGTTTTTAAATAATTTTCCTTGGATTTTGTTGGAAGCAAATTATTTATAATTGCGGCAGCATTTGCACTGATGGAATCCGACAATTCACTGTCACTGTCGCTTTGATTTAACATCGTAACGTATTTTTAGAACATTAACTTATTTATAAAAATAAATTAAAATAAATTTAACGTTTATGTATTTGAAGAAAACAAAAACGCGGCAAATTCCTAGACTAATATTTTTTTGTCGGAAAAGCAAAGGCATCAAGCTCATACGGCCTCGTCGGTTTTCGTAATTTTATTTATATAACTGCATAATAAATGCGTATTCCTCTTTCAAAAAGATGTATAATGCTTTATATACAAACTCAAAGGTGTAAACACAGAGTAGTTCAATATAAATTTCGGTAAGTAATCCAAATTTAAATCACATTCTCCCCCTAGAGGATGAATGAAATTCAGTACAATTTTCTTTCCCTGTTTTTAACAGATTAAAAATGACTATTGTTATGTTCGCTTTTTGTAGCATAGAATGTCACTTTTTTGAGCAAGTGGTACGAAAACACCATTATTGCTTTGTTTTCCTTAGACGCGTTAGAGTGCGTGTGTCGAAGCGTAGAGCCCTGTCTGCTAGCCTAGGTAGGAAAGTACCTACCATATTTATTTTATCCTTGTTTAGCAATGTTGCCGAGGCCTGGAATGGGTAACAAATATTTAGGCACACAGTGACTTACCAGCGTAAAGGCTCGTACCTACAGACTGGTGCGATATCGCGGGCGCGACAGGCAGCGCTATCCTTGTCGTGCCCGCGATATCACACCAGTCTGTACGAGCCTTAACTAAACAAACCAAAACCACATGAGTACTTAAAAAAATGCCATGTTGACATTAGAAATTTCAACTTGGGATTTTTTGCGGACCCCAACCAAAATAAAGGAAACTACAACTTATTTATCTTGAAGTTCCGTTGACTTTGGAAGTAGTCAAAATAGTAGTAATAATAGTCAAAGTAGTCAGTACATTGGCAAAAAATCACCTATTATAAATCTATAGGTACACAATGTGTCTACAACACAGTTTGCTTTTTCAATTCGCTTAATTTTCCCGTTTTCTGGCATAATCTACTGAAACCGGAACTTACCTAGGAACCACATGTCTTAATTTTAGTCATGTTTGTGTTAATGACACCGGTTTAATTTGTAATTTGCCTATACGTATAGTAGGTACCTATCCAGGTACTCGTGCAGTTATTTACCAATACCCTATTCCAATACTTGGAAATCAAATAATATCTATGATCTAGAATTGAATTTTCATTAGTCAATGAATAATGTACATACTTAGTGCTATCTTGAAACGCCTGACAAATAATGTACAGCAAAATGTGGTTCGCGTGTACTTTGTCGACGTTAGTGTTGCGGCGTTATAACAATAAAATCAATCTACAAATAAATGGAGTAGTACGTGTAGGTGTAGATACCTATCGACACGTACCTATTATTGATAGATATATTATCATAAATGAGTAATTTATGCAAAGGTTCAAGCGATACACGGTTACGTTTTGACCGTGATCCTGATATGGTCTGTTCAATGGGCAATAAAATTAATATTAAAATATTGTCACATTGTTATAAAGGACCTATGCATTTTATATCACTTTAGGCTTGTGACTTCGACTAGCTAAACCTTGCTGAAAGTGTTCCTGTTCAATAAAACAAGACTCATTAAAAACGCAACAAAATGTTGATACTTATATTTTTAACGAGACAATCAAAGAAATCCTCTTCAACTCTCTTGAATAAAATATTTTTTCATGAACAATGAATTAAAACATTCCGACAAATTTAGGTCGGCACGTGCTCGCTCAGGCCAAACCGCCAAATTAATTCGTAAGTCGGTTAATGCCCACGCTGACCCGCAAACCGGACATGTCAGTCTTGCACGGACGTAGGGAAATTGAATAAAGAGGAAATATGACACCGGCTACTTGCGACAGAATTCGAGTACTAGGCGTATGCTGCGCCGGCGACGACGACGCCGCCAGTCGCCAGGGGCAACGCACTTTGAGATGAATTCTCACAGCGCAATGACGAACAACGGAACAATACAATGATAGTTTGATTTAGACAAATGATTGCTTTATGCCTGTCTCTGTAATTATGTTCTCCATCAATAAGGTATTTCAGAATTCCGCTGCTAATGAACTAGGAAGGACTTAAGAGCTAACTGAATATTTCACACCGTTTGACTTCTTCGTTACCTACTCTTTTAATTGCCCTTTTATAAAAGCCAGTAGAATATGAAATTCGATAAATCTGAATGCTATGGACCACAGTTCTTCTTTCTACTTGATTCATCATATTTTCCTAATTTTGCAAATATAAAATGAAGCGCCTAATTAAGTTCGCCGCTAAAACTATTTTCTCTTTCAGTGACATGACGTTTTGTGCTCGAAGCCAGTTGCTATAAAAATTATACCTAAACAATGAGGTACTTTTACCTCATATCCTTTCTAAAAATAGCCACAAGTACGTAAGTATGGTAACCCCAGAAGGCCTCTTGGAAACAGGAGGCCTAAAGCACGTGCTTATCTGTTAATCCGGCACTGCTCAAGTGAGTCGCTCTACTCTCGCCTTCCGTTTCACAACGATAATTGACAAATTACAGAACGGTCAAAGTACCGTTTCTGTTCACAAAAATGTGGTCACAGCAACCAAACTTTTCTTACAGACGTCGTGAATTGTTAGCCGCATTTTTATTGAATATTTTTAAAGAAAACTCATAGATGTTTGTATTTCTGCTTTATATTTTTAAATGACGCGCAGATGCTTCTCATGCACAAACTCGTACATGTGGGTTCAAATCCGGGCAAGTACCAATGTGTCTGTTTCAATTCCTAAGTTCCTTTCTGAGTTTATCTTGGACATTATTAACAGTACTGAAGGAAAACATCAGCATAATATAATAAAATAGTAACGAAGTGAAAACTGAACATTTTTTTTTTAAAGAAAGTATTATATAGTACGAGGTGTGGCAAGGAGTGTGATGACGAAAATAGTTTTTAGAATTTTTGTCCGATTGTCTGTTTGTCTGGATGATACGTTTCGAATTCGCATAGATTGTTGAAAGGCACACAGATAGTTTATAACCTGGATGAACACATAGGGTACTTTTAGTCCGGGTAGTACTTGCGTTCCCTTGGAATATTTTCCGACGTCCACACTGTTGAAACCGCGGGCAAAAGCTAGAAATTAATATAAGTCTGAAAGTCTTGCAAGCAAAAGTGGTGATCAATGCTCGTACCTTCTCTGTATGACAACAGGCCTTTGCCTTGCAGTGCAGTAGGACTCTAATAGGCTGGTATTATATATATTTTTAAATAAACTCGGGAAGCCACATAGAGATATCGTTTTACTTATGATAAAAATGTTTTACGAGTTATTTTTCCCGACGCAGACCGACTTCCTGGGTAATATTAATATGTAGTAGCTTGTAATCTTATTGAATTTTTAATTGTGTTGAATGTTTAATTTACTATATTTTATTGTATTATGAATGTGTTAGTTTTATAATTTTAATGACCGTGTTTTTTTTTGTTATTTAGTGTGTTATTTATGATTTCAAACACAATGTAAATTGTTCCTGAATAAAATTGAATTGAATTTCCGCTTAAAACCCGAAGCCTTAAAGCTGGCAGACTAGATTTATTTATTTATTCATGACTAAGTATATACCCGTATATATAATCAAATTGTACGTAAATAGTATTGATTCACAGTAAACACTAGTGGTCCTATTGCTTCCTGTGGGTGTCGTAAAGGGTTACTGAGCGTTCTCTATGCATTTGAACACCATACTGCGATTGCCTCGACTCGACTCGCCTGTCAAGCGTGGCAATTATGGCAAACCCCCCCCCCCCTTTTTTTGGGTGGGAAATTGTCAAATAACTTCTCCCGCTCTGGGCGGAGCGGTAGGGCGTGTCAGACTTTTACTGACTAAAACCCACCCGTGTTCCTTCAGATGCCTGTTGACAGAGGCGTGGACGTCTGTCGGATGAAATGATGATGTATGATAAAGTACTAGTGAAGCAAATAAAGGAAACATTTTTGTTGTAATCTCGATTACCTACTTCGCTTTACGTAAGCATTGAGAGTCTGACGTGTGAATTGTATCTGCAAAATATTATATACTTATTTTCATATGTGTAGGGTTGTCGAGATGTAGATTCCTGTAAATTATGAAGTTGTGCAATTTATCTACTTAATAGGTTATTCAACTATAGCGGTATCAACATTGCCGCATGCGAACTACGCGTCACACTGACGTCACGCAAATCCTGCATCGCGCAAGCAGAGTTTACCACGCAACTAGCATACATATATACAACGTCCCGATATCAACCGTCGGGCAGTTGCCCACCAGACACAACACCCGCCTGTTGGGAGGCTCCTCCCTTTTCTATGGTGGATGGGTGAACTTTACACCCTGTTCCTCATACCACCAAACAACTTAAAAAAACATTCCGTCTACAACTCATGTCATAACTACAATGAATCAACTGAGAAAATTAATTAATCTATTAGCATTGTCACGTCAATGATTGACACCGCACATTATGTCAATTATCACAATCACATCGCCATTCATTAGTCTTGTAAACAAACTGTGAAGTAACAATTAAGCAGTAGTCATGAATGACCGGCGGACGAGCTACGCATAGCTTTAAATAAGATTGACACGGTTTATTAAGATCATCAATGAAACGACCTCGGCTCATTGTTATGTGGCGGAGGCAACCCTGTTAATTTTAGACACTCGACCGTTGAGACCACACGCGGTAAGGCGGTGAAAAGTCAACGCGATAATTGTCGGTCAGTCTGTGTTTGTTTCCAATGGAACGCGTCATGTTATTATTAGCAACTATAATCCTATTTGACCTTCATTTTTTTTCTTGTTTCTTCTCTCTCTATTGTATAGAACCAAGTTTTCTAACTAAACAGACAGCTGTGCTGCTGGGGAGTTTGTTGCGCCACTTCTTCTTCCCAGCTAAAGCACTAGGAAGTGGTGAAGGGCGGGCGTTTTTGGGGGACTGTCTTATGTATTTTTTGACGTTTTTAAAGTACTGATTCTCAGCCTAGTTTGAATAAATTACTTTTTGATTTTATTTTATTTGAAAGGTACATTAACGACCTATTCACTAGAAACATTAACATAATTTAAAATAATCATATGCATTGACTTATGGTGAATTAGTCACTTACACATCATTTCACATAAAGAATAGCTTCTTAAATATACGATTTAACTAGATTTTTTACTCGTAGTGAGGATAGAAAAAAATATTAGAAACAAAGAACAAAACATTAAGTAAAAACAAAATTATAATCGAAGTTAGAATCGAAAGTTAAAATCAAAATCAAAATTAAAACATTAGGATTCAATTTAAAAAATAAACAGTGAAATTCAAATTCCAAATCAAAACGGTAGAACGTGATAACGAGTGCAATAAGAGAACTTGTTAAAAGCATGATATAAAACACGAAGTCATTGCTAGCTTTTACATTGCAGACACGATTCGCACGTGTACTTGTGTTTCATCATCATCATTCATTTCCGCCAAAAGACGTCGTCCACTGCTGGACATAGGCCTCACCCCAAAGTGGGGTTTTGCCTTAATCACCACGCTTGGCAGGCGGGTTGGCGATCACAGTATGGTGTTAAAATGCATAGAGAACGCTGCTGCCCATTCTCTAGTAAGTCCCTTAGTCGCCTTTTACGACACCCACGGGAAGAAATAGGATAGGTACATATATATTTTACCTAAATACCTACTGGAATTCAGCTGCATCCGGTTAGACTGGAAGCCGACCCCAACATAGTTGGGAAAAGGCTGGGTTGGATGATGACTTATATATTGTACCTTTCGGGATTATCCACAGCAAGATTCGGAAGCATGGTCAGATGAAGTGATTGGTAGAGGCGAGGCCTGCTTAGGTGGAGCAGGGCACGCAGAGCAACTACGCAGGGTCATAACGTCGAAATAATGCACAATTTTTCTCGTTAGATCAATTTGGCTGTCATAACAATATCAAAAATAAAATTTTGCGCGGAGTCTGCACGACGCTAGTGCAGGACATATACATTTTTGATGACGTATGCGTGCCTATGCGTCCTCTATGCATTCGACTACTACGCGGCTACAACGCAGCCTCTACGCTCCTCCACGAATGCGGTTTCTATGCGGTTCCGACGCGTGACGCAGCTTCTACACAACTTCTGCGAATGCGGCAACGACACAGCTGCTACGCGCCCTCTACGAATGCGGGTACTACGCGGCTACGACACAGCTGCTACGCGTCCTCTACAAAAGTGGTTACTACGCGGCTATGGCGTAGCTTCTACGCGGCTCTGACGCAGCTTCTACGTGGCTCTGACGCAGCTTCTACGCGGCTCTGACGCAGCTTCTACGCGCCCTCTACGGAAACGGTTACTTCGCGGTTACGACGCAGCCACACTGTGCATTCATTTGACTACGTTGGTCAAACGCCCAGAGTAGGAAGAAACTAAATGGATTGATGATGAATTACCTACATTTTTCTAGAATCCTTCCTTTATTGGTACTTTCAATAAGTATATTTGTCCCATCCATCTTCAGGACGATAATCGTGTCAACCGTAAACATGAAATCATAAGAGAAAACAAATAAAATCAAAAGAAATAAAAAAATATTTTACACGTTATCGGCCGACCTTCAACCAATTGATATGGTTGTGAATAGAGAAATTATAGAATAGTCAGAACAGCACGTGTAGGTTAATTATTCATACCTAGTTTGTATGTACCTACCTACTCTTTTACCTACATAGGACGCCAGTCCTTTATAGCCAACCCACTGCCACTTCAGCGTGCTTATTCTACAAGCTATGTTAAAATAAATAAGCAATATCTAATTATCCAATTATTAATAGACTTGTAGGTGATTGTAAATAACTAAACTAAAGTAAAATTGGTTATAGTATAGGATCCCACCATAAAACAACATTCACCGAGCTGGTTAATGGATGAAAAGTATTTTATATTCAATTAAATATGTCAATAAATATATTGGAAATGGGTTGTCTAAAATATTTTTTTTTAAGATTTCACTGGTTTGGTTAATAGACAAATTCCATACCAATCGAAAGTCCCCCCATGAAGCCCATAGAATTGTTATGCAAACGTTAGGTTGACTATTTTTTTCCCGTCACAACTCTTGGGTAGGCAGGTATAAACAGGTAAATCGATACTAGTAACTTGCACCGGTCTGGTTAATGAATTAAAGTTAAATAAAAATAAAAATTATTTCATTACGAACACAGTGGTATAGGGTCTATTAACCAAAACGGTGAAATGATTTAAAAAAATAAAAATAAATAATTCATCATATTCTGGACCGATTTTTTTTTGACAACCCATTTGCATTTGCATTTTTTTTTTATATTATTTATTGACATATTTAATTGAATATAAAATATTTTTCATCCATTAACCAGCTCGGTGAAGGTCGTTTTATAGTGGGATCTTAGACTATTACAGTGCATACTTAGTGCAAATTTGCAATAGCCAGTTTTTATCGCATCGATTTTCTAAAATGCCAGACGAAACGACAATGTGATGATTATTTATTATTTTATTTATTCATTCAGTAGTACACCCAAAACTTAATTAAAACTAAACAACATCAAAAATAACAACGAGGGTATTTATCGAAATATTTTTTTTAAACAAACGGGCGAACATCGGTGACCGATTTGACTGTCCTTCAAACAAAAGTGGTAGAGGAATGTGACTTAGATTGATACAGGTTGTTCCAAAAAGTATAATTATTTTTTTCTTGTTTTTGTTTGTTATGATATTATATTGATAGGTATTATTTGATTGCAATATGACAATTAATGTTGCCGCCAAACGTGTGTTTAATATCAAGTAGAGTTTTATGCAGTCATTTAACCATCTTATAATGTATTCAGTTTGATTATATTATTGTCTCATAAACCTTACTCTCTGCGCCGCTGTTAGGCCTGTATTACAGAACCTCACTAAAAACTTAAGCATTACTTAAAACTCGACGACTCGAAGACTTCCTGATTAAAAAGGCATACTACTCTGTAAAATAATTCCTTGAAGATAAATATTATAGTTATTTAATATTGAAATGATTGTGATACTTAATATAATAATGTGATATTAATTTTATGAATAGTATGTGATAATATGTATAAAATATATGAATAATAAAGAAAAAAGAAAGAAAGAAAAATTGTTTATTTTGCACAAACAAAATGCACATTACAATTAAATAACACAAACAAAGAAGCCAAAAGCCTCGTATTCAAACATAAAAGTTTTACAATCTTGTCTATTGCTTGATGTCCAGGGCCAGGGACCAAAGACAATTTACATTGCGTAATTATTACTCTGTGTTACGACAACAAACAATCAAAACAAAAACAAAATGCTGATGATAATGAAAATGTTAATTAATAATATAATGTGTGTGTGTGTTTTATAATATAATGTAAACTGTAATACTGAGTATGTATTTTTTTTCTTCTTATATTTTATAACCATTTAAATTGCAATGCCTTAACAGACAACTAAGTTCTAGAACCTAGCTATTGTTAACATCTACAAAATCATGTACACTTAGTTCGCAATAAAGAATTTGAATTTCAATTCGTAAATAGCGATTTGATTGGTTGAAATTAGTTTTAATGCTTGAGTCTTGAGTAAGGTTCTGTAATACGGCACTAAGTCATTGCGATTGTTGTACTATAGGTACCATAGACGAATCTGTCGTGGTACCTACTTATTTTGCGGTTTATTTTTCCTTTCGTCCTACTTATTCTATTACGTTGTACGAGTACTTAGGTAGGAAATTACTGTTATATCATTGTACTTTTTTAGGGTTCGGTAGCCAAATGGCAAAAACGGAAACCTTATTGTTTCGTCATGTTAGATTTTTGGATTTTTTTTGTCGGTGATTTATTGAGTAAATGCGCTGCCATAGTAATTCGTATGGAGATTTCGGGCGTGAAAATTCAGATGTTTTCCGATTTTTTTACGCAAAATCGAAGTAATGTTTTGGAAAACAGAAAAATTCAGCATGTTCACCGTTCTTTGTTGTCTTTATTTATGCATAATATTAATTAGGTGACTGCTTATTCATGCCAAAGTAATCGTAATACTCAATATTTAATATATATTTAATATTTTTTTTACAAAAATCTATAAGGTTTATCGTCAATCAGATTTTTACATTTTTACTCTTGAGCTACCCAGATGTTTTTTTTCGTGGCTACTACTTTAAGTTTTCTTTATAAACTTATCACAATCCCATAAGTCAATTTCCTGGTACTGCCCCTTAAGAGGGGCGTTCCCGGTCCGTCTATCGTCAACGCGAGCATGGTCGAAAAGTTTGTTGTTTCATCCAGCGCAAGTGAAAACTCAAACGAGTGAGAACGCGATAACATTGAACGAAAAATAATGTGCGGAAATTTCATAAAACTTGTTCCAGGAAATACGTGTTTTTGAGTAAGCCTTACCGTTTTGTGAAATAAATGTTGGTCATTTAGAATCTCCATTACATTTGCAAGGTTTCTATCATATTGTTTTCTTAACATTTACAATTTATGAGTACATTATAAATGGCCAAAGTTCAGGTAAAATTTGTGCATAAAAGCAGATTTTTGCAGGCTTATACCGACTTTGTTTTTCAGAATTTTTATTTTTTGCTTGCATAGAAACCTAGATATAGTGCACAAGATACTTATTGGTTCAAAAATTTTAAAGAAAGATGTGTTACAACGCCATAATGACGTACGCGCGGTTGTATGAAAAGTATGTCGGGTTGGCCGCTCTTAATGAGAGAAGATTGAAATGTAATGTAAATAAGATGGGATATATAGGGAGAAAATTTTATATTGCGTCGTACCTACATGTATAAATAATACAGATAGCTTTGTTAAGTGCAGTATATTAGCTCAGCGAAGTTTATTGCGCTGAATACTAACGATAATACAAACAATTAGTAATCATTAACAATAACCAGTAATAATACAAACAATCCACCAAAGACCTAATAAATACCTCAATGATAATGAACTACGATGTATTTAACCTTAGCTGTCAGTGTCATGTCTTCAAAATATAAAAATCATTAGCATTCCGACATACTTACCTACCTACTGACTGTGGAAACTCGTGACTGTGAACTTTATACCTATTAGGCAGTAGGTACTTACACCTAAACAAAAAGTTGGTGTTATTTTCCGTATTTGTATTTACTTATTCAATCTGCCTTGCCTTTTCCCAACTATGTTGGGATCGGCTTCCAGTGTAACCAGATGCAGCTGAATACCAATATTTTACATGAACCCTCAACCCCGTTACTGGGTAATACGATACCCCTTGGTAAGACTGGTTGTCAGACTTTCGAGCTTCTGACGACCCGTAACGACTGTCAAAGATCCATGAATGACAGTCGGGACCAACGGCTTAACGTGCTTTCCGAGGTATGGAGGAGTCTCAGTATGTAAAGATGGTCACTCATCCACGGACCAACCTCGGCAAGCGTAGCTTAACTTGATGGAACGACTCGTGCGGCTATTATTTCTTAGCTCCAAACTCCTCCTTAGCCACGAGCTCCTCCATTTGTTTTTACTTATTGAAAAGTGATAAATTCTCATTTCATTTGGTTTTCAATAACACTTGGTACTACTAACACGGCACTGACTCAAAAGGCGAGGTGATTTTCTTCTAACAAAATATTTAGAATCTGAAACTGTTTATTTTTGTATCGAATTGAATGTGAAGCAAAGTTGCAAATATTTACAATAGGTATCTATGTTAATAGGTATGCAAAGTTACAACGTCATGGTGACATTGCATTGCATAACGGAAATCTTATCGAAGAAATTGGTAATTGGTACGAAGTTAAGTTAAAATAAATCATAGCGAACTGAGCGAGCATAAAGGCTCGTACAGACTAGTGCGATATCGCGGGCGCGACGCGACACTAGTAGCACAATTTCGTTGTCGGTGCCTGTCGCGCCCGCGATATCGCGCGAGTCTGCACGAGCTTTAAGAAAGTGACCGAGTCTATTACTTCCACATGCTAAAAAAGAGAGCGCATCAATGCGCTGGAACCAAAATAGCAAAACGTAAGTGCGCCAAACCAAATAAAAATTGTTTAAAAATAAATTTAGCTATGCATCAATAATATTTTCAGCCAGAGTTTTCAATTACTTAATAGGCACCTTTTGAATGTAATTTTGCAATGAAATTACATAGCATTTTAGAATTACAGAAAAAAATATAAAAGTAGGTGTTTTCGGAATTCAATTCTATCGAGGAAATAACCTGATTGCGTTTTCCTTCAGTCAGAGTATTAATCAAAAACATAACCCTCCTTCTGAGACAGTCGGGTAAATAGTCAATAAACATTATGGTGTTTATTTATAAACGTTACTTGCTCAATATAGAAAAATTTAATCCATAAATGCTGTAATCACACTAATATTATAAGGCGAAAGTTTGTGAGTGTGTGTGTATGTTTGTTACTTCTTCACGCTCAAACGGCTGGACCAATTTTGA
Organism: Tiliacea citrago; assembly: GCA_963921375.1. Classification (NCBI taxonomy): domain Eukaryota; kingdom Metazoa; phylum Arthropoda; class Insecta; order Lepidoptera; family Noctuidae; genus Tiliacea; species Tiliacea citrago. The sequence continues at coordinate 17,354,464 of OY992792.1, forward strand.
TAAAATTTTGTTCGGAGGTAGCTGACACCCTTTTTTTTTTTTTTTTTGGTTGGGAAATCATCAAATAACTTCTCCCGCTCTGGGCGGAGCGGGAGGGCGTGTCAGACTTTTACTGACTAAAACCCACCCATGTTCCTTCCGTTGCCTGTGTGCCAGGGCCACGATATCCCTTTCGGACAAACTCGCAACCCCGGCAGGCATTGGTCCTAACTGACCCCGTCAGTTTGTGCTGACATCTCTTTGAGGCGCGCGTGGAACACAACGCGCCGTCGACCCGGGCCTGGTCCTTATCGGACGGCGAGCTAGCCATCGCTCACCGTCCGCAGGCCCGCGCCTACGGTGGCCGGAAATCGGCTTGCGACTCCCGACGCCCGGGGCGTCTCCTGCGGCGACTAGGGGCATGAGGGCGCGAACCTTGTCTCACCCTCACGCGTTCCGCCTCCTCCTTCGCTAGCATAACTGCTTCGCAGAAGGAGGTGACGGCCTCCCATGCACTCTCGCTCCGAACCATGGCCTGAACCAGGCCCGGACGCGAGAGATCGCTGCCGCCGATCGCCTCCGTGAGGACACGGCGGTGCTCCGCCCAAGCTGGGCAGACCTCCACCGTATGCTCCACCGTGTCCTCCGGGCGATCCACACAGTGGTGACACCCGGGCGTTTCCTCCCGCTTAATCCTAAACAGGAACCTCCCGAAACATCCATGTCCGGTGAGGACCTGCGTCAGGCGGAAGGTGAGGACGCCGTGGCGCCTCTCCAGCCACTCCTAAAAGAGGGGACTTATCGCCACAATTGTGGCGTGCCCAGTAGCTGACACCCTGGATTAAGACATAGGTTACTTTTTATCCCGATATTCCCACGGGATCGAGACTTACGCGGGTGAAACCGCGGGGCGCAGCTAGTCGTTAAACAAATGGTTACAAAAAAGCCCCCAATTTATTTTGGTATCGCCTTAACAGCACGTGAGGATTTTTTACCTAGCTACTGTAAACATTAGGTTTTACTAATCATACTTCCGGACTAGTCCTGCCAATTTTTATAAAGCAATGGAACACGACATCAGTAAATTGGATATTGTGCTGTAAGCACTCATAATTGATTTTAATTGTGATAAGCATACTACAGAGTCCCAGACACAAGGTCAATCGTAAATTTTCATTATTCATTTAAATGTTCATTATATCGACTCGGGTTCGTCGTGGGCGGTAATTATCTCTAAACTATTTCAATTGCTCGTCTATAAACATAGTTACTATTGAGATGATTCATAATCGCAAAAGCATGAAAAACTTTGCCCTACATTGGCTTGAAACGTTAACTGTTATTAATAATAACTTAAATGCGAGTCGTTATTCAGCGGAACATCTGACGGAGAAATGTTACGATCACCTGAAGCATGCCATAGTTAGAAATAGCGCAGGCCAGCTCGTATTGTGAATTAATACTAGTTACTATTAGATCTATTTTCGTACTATGTTATTTGGTTCAGCCAACGAGGTTAAAACGGAACTCGTCGTTACAAAGCAAGTAAGCTGAGGTTTCTTAACATCACTTAAAATCACCCTTGTATTACCCAAAGGGTTAGGCAGAGGTGTACCTATAGCACACCCATATTTCACCAGGTATGTTTAAGTCCCTTGTAATAGGGGCGGGCGAGCCTATTGCCATCAACCGGGCACAAATCCGACGTATTCCACATTGGGCACCCGCTTAAATGGCACCTGAGCAGATGGCACCTGAGGTATTCCACATACGGCACCTATCGATATTATTCACAGGTGCCTTTAGTGGAATGACTTGTTATTTAAAATTTTATTCCACATAATGGCACCTACGGATCAGTACGTACTAGTGTTGGTTTTTTTTGTTCTTTTTAGGACCTCAAAATCAAAAATTCGATTAAAATCAGAGGAGAGTTTAATAACATGATAAAAACATATCTTCTTTGTTTTTGGTCATTTTAATATCACAATTAGTTTTCTTAATCACATGTATTGCAAAATCGGCCTCGAGTACCAATATCATTTAGAAAAAAATACTTTTTACAATTACTATGTCTAACTATGTCCAGCAGTGGACGTCTTTCGGCTGAAATAATGAGGATGAAACGGAAATAGGTAATACCGATAAATTATAAACTAACGTTTCTCACAATCTTACAGTGACATACTTCGATCAATAATAGCACGTGACATATCCATTACATCTTGACGCTTTTCGTATGATTCAATTTGTGTTTATTTACTATGGTAATGAATGATAAATTATGAATCATACATATTATGTACCTACTATCATGCAATAAGGTTACCTCGAACTGATGACGGATTGTTTATTATCTAAGTTAATAAAAAGTTAATGGGATTCGCTCAGACTTTGGACCCGCGTTATCAAAGGAAATACGTTTTTTCATGTATTGCAGTCGCAAAGAATCGCCACCATTTGAACTTGAATTTATTTCCACCATATTAGTAGGTACCTGTACCTGTTGACTGTGGCGAGAGTATCTATTTATAAAAGGCAAGTATTTAACGCGGTGACAAATTAATCTCAATTTGGGATTAAAAAATAATTAAAGCCGTTAGCAAAAATAGTTGGTTGGCAGCTATAGCGAAAGACAATTTAAGTAGAAATTAGTAGCTTAATAATCAGGTTGTTATCTTTGTTTTAATTTAAACTGGCATCGAGTTTCTGTTTTGGTAACTGAATTTACCAATGATTCAATTTCTTTTTTTTTTATATTAGTAGTATTAGGAACTAACCACACTTATTCAGCTCTGTTCAGCTTTTGTCCATAGAAAACAACGATTTAGAACGGAGATGCGTTCGCATGCGTTCGACGCGGAAAGCGGAACGGATGCGTACGTATCTCCATACAAAATCGTTGTTTTCTATGGACAAAAGCTGAACAGAGCTGAATAAGTGTGGTTAGTTCCTTATACTGTGGGTAGTTACTATATTGACTGTCCGTGTTTGATTCTGTAATGGAAGATGTATTAAAAAAACTTAGTACTACTGGTAAGTCAATAAATTATACGTGGTGATTTTAATATTAACTTATTAGAAAATAACTCGAATATCTACTGTTAGATTATTAAGTCTGTTGATGTCATTTGATTTGTCAAATGTTATTAATGAACCAACCCGAGTGACAGCTTCTTCTGCCACTTGAATAGATAATATTTTTTGTAATTGTGATTACTTACACAAACAAATTGTAAACAAGTTGTATACAAGTGGACAAACAATAACATTTTGCTCCTATAAGCCTTTACAAAAAATTCAAATAAGGTTTAAGCCAATTACAAGTAAAAAAGAGAAATTTTAAATAATTCATTGGCCAGTAAATTATGCGTTCAGAGTTTTAATAATATTTGTGACCCAAATTAATTTGATGATTTCTTTGTCCCTACAATCATTGACCGTAGTTGTTGTAGTCGCTTGAATATAAGTTTAAAAATCATTTTTTTTTCTGTAATCGTCACTGACATATTGGATATATAAACTAAATTAACTAAACACGATAAAACATAAGAAAACAGTTTTTCTCAACAAGTTACAATACTAACAACGGTCGTTGACGTCCCAAAAAAACATAAAATCTTTTTATTTTATCGTGTTTAGATATCATCCGTCGCATCACATCGCGTCTGTGCAGTTTAGCTAGCCAATTTAAAATAACCCCGTATAAATTCCACTTGTTTACTGTTCTACACATGAGTGTACAATTATCTAGAACCCTTTTATTATTTTTGAAAAGAGTACCGATCGATGATTTACAATCAATATACGTAATATATACACGTTCAGTGCCGGGGGCCCTCCTGGAGGGTTCACTCAAGTTGCATATGGGATGCTGGGAGCACTCGCGGAGGACTCAAAAAAATATCCGTTTTTCGTAGCTAATACAGCATTATAAACTGTGAAAATAAAATCAGTTGTACCTATATTTTAGCAAGATTTAATAGTATACCTACTCATTGGTTTTTTAAATACAAGCATTTATATTCATATTATTTTTTTAATTACTTGCATGGAAAAATGAAATTAATATTAATATTAACATAGAAATTCAAGATCATCTTTTTAATCTATTAATTAAACTATGGCAGCATGGCGTATGAGCTCTACGAAAAGTGGGTGGAGTCGAAAGTGTTAAATAACGACACCAACAATTTTAAACAGTAACATTTTACTTCGCGTTCAACTTCAAATCAACATAGCATCTTCGTACATTAAAATTCTGTACACGTTGGTAAATATTCGTCTTTAGTGATGTAAGAGTATGTCAATCTCAGCGACGACAATTTTGTCACCGTGTGTCCCTTCGCTCCGTTCAAAATTATCACAATTACGTAATGCGACTGTTATTGCGATGATGATCACGTCTCTATTCGCGTGGTTCTGGCCAATGGCATCGTGACACGTCACTTGGTGATCCCCAGTTTGTTAAGTATGTGCTTGGCACTAATTACCGATTCAAACCGATCATGATTTTTGTTGTTACAAATGCGAGTTACGATTACCTATAGCTTATCTATTTTATGATGACAGTCACTTAGTGGTCCCTTCGTTGTCAAGATGATTATGTACTTAAATATCTATAGCAGGTAGACATTCTTCAAGTTCCATAACACGATGTTATTTTTACATAACAAGGAAAACTAAGTTTGCTGTTCGCATACAATGTTGCAAGTAAACAAGGGACCCGCGCATATTTTAACGTCTTAATATCAGTTGCTTTTTATAGCCACATTTAGGCAAAGTGTTCATTGGCACACATCAGTAACCGGTTCGTGGCAGTCAAGTCGGATGCTCACAGAGTCCTGGGGGTCTACTCCGAAGCGTTAAACCGAAGTATCGGCCGAATGTTCAGCCTTTTTATAACTTCCATAGTTTCTATTTTTGACTTTAAATCCATACCCGACTTAAAGTCACATTTTTGACTTTGGCTTATCTCTTTGACTGTCGTTGTATTTTTCCTTTCGCCGTAGTCAGCCATACTTAGCCGTAGTTAAGCAAAACCGAACATTCGGCCGATACTTCGGTTTAACGCTTCAGAGTAGACCCCCTGTCCTCTGACTGCGAGACACAATTATAAAGCCTGCGACCACATTATATTCGTACGACGTACATAATGAGTGTAAAATACATTGTGAAGTGCATTAATAGCTGTTAATAATACATGTCATGTCTTCTGTTTATGACAAACGAATTATATACATTCGCGCATAATGCAAACATTGCTGATCATTTTAAAAATCTGAACCAAGGAAAAATTTTGTCGAACCACCGCGATACCGATCTGGGTATTGCGGTTGCTCATGGAGAAGAGTTTGAGTTTTTTGCTATTGCAAAATATTTATATGTCTATTTTAAGGTGAATCCGCAGCTGTAGCCCCCTTAATTAAAATTTTCTTACGTTTTTTGCGATTTTCAGGTCAATATCAGATTGTATCTTTAATACATCGTTCCATTGAATTACATTTTCATGAAACCATGACATTGGGGAACAAATTTAACTTAGAGAGATTTATTAATGATTCTAATGATTATATAATTCTGTAAATACATATCTGATAAAGTCGCGAATCACATTTTGATCAATATACAACCTGACACTGACCTGTTAATAGCGAGTAGAAAACGTAAGAAAACTTGAATTTCGCGGGCTACAGCTGCGGATCACCTTAAACTAAAATGCTCAACCTTATCCGATTAAAGTTGCTCTTATTAGGTTTATTATAATTGTCCAAGCTATGGCTAACAAACGGTGAACAATGGAATATAATGGTAGTCGAGCTAGAAAGTTGTAAGACCAGTGCTTGTTATGATTTCATTGTTACATTCTCTTTATCTATTATGAATATTTACTTACTAGTAGTATTCGATTGTAACACCACTCGAGCATAATATCTAGCATTTCACAGGAAATGCGTGCGCATTCCTTATCTGCACCTAGGTAAAACTGTTCCGTGTCTGATTATCTGCCTACTGATAGGAAATTCCACGGAAATTCACACGAAAATAAACACGAAATTCGAAAATAATATGTTCCTTAGAAGGAGGAGTCTCAATAAACACTCAACACAACATTACGCCTTGTTTTCCCGAAGGGATGGGCTGAGATGTACCTATAGTACGTACACCCACACACACCCACATTTCTCTGTAGCAGCCTTTTTTTTTTTTTTTGGGTGGGAAATTATCAAATAACTTCTCCCGCTCTGGGCGGAGCGGGAGGGCGGGCGTGTCAGACTTTTACTGACTTAAACCCACCCGTGTTCCTTCCGTTGCCTGTGTGCCAGGGACACGATATCTCTGTCGGACAAACTCGCAACCCTAGCCCAGAGTCTGAATTTGTACCCGGTTGATGGCAATAGGCTCGCCCGTCGTTCATAACTGGCGACATGTGAGTGTACCTTATACTTGTAAGTATTTAGTTTCTAATTAATACATCCACGTGGCGCTGCTATACATCCAAAACAAACTGTGTTGATGACGACTTGACGAGTACTTATTATGGTAACAATTTTACTAAAAAGTCGTGCTCATATCATAGTATCATACACGAACTAGAACCCAAATTGTCATGAGCATGATTGTAGATGATGTAATTATTTATGATATCATCACATAGGATTTCCTATTATTTGTTTTACGTATCAACGAAATGTTTTCGACGTGATAAATAATGTAAAATTGTGATTTAGTCATCGCTTTATTATTATTTATTTGGAAGAACTCGTGTTACCGGTGATACAACAATATTGCTGAATATTTACAAAAACTGTGAAAAATTATTCTAGAATTTACGTGTGTTCTAAAAAAAGTTTCGTTAGTAATCTTTCTGGGTCTCGTTATAATATAAATTAATAACGTCACTCAGAACAGTATGATTAATTTTAAACTAAAACATTCTAGTTTTCGTCAAAATAAATAGTTAAAGTAAATGTTTTTTTGTCACTTTTGTGCTGCTTTTAATGTTCCTGCATTTTTGTTTCAGGAACCTGCAAACGTAAGAGCCCTTTCTCAATCTGAGGGTCGTTAAAGGCAACAAAGGGATTGTGCCAAGAGTATTGCAGCAGGAGGTACCAATTCTCCTGTCTACTACCTATATTCAAACATAATAGTAAACAATGCGTTTCGTCAATAATAACCTCTTATGGCTGTTCATTGCAATGTCAACGGTGGCGGTTTATGAATGTGCTTCAGAAGATCGAGAAAGATACGAAGAAGAAAGATTTAGACATTTTTTTTTTTTAGCTGGTATTCTGATAGGACCCACTGTGATGCCGCGGACACACCGACGGACATAATTATATTAATCCTACTAGTGGAAAAAAAAATAGAAAAAGATATTTTCCTTTCCAATTGAGACACTATTTCCTATTCGAAGCGTCATTGTCACATTTGAGTAATTAGGTAACAGCAAAATATCCGAAGTTAATCGCCACGATTTTAAATATAATCTCGTTACAAAGTTTTTTTAAGATCACGTTCTGGGTGCGGCCATCTTAGAAACTGCGTGCCAGTCTCATCAGCGTATCATGTATCTATGAATACTGATGTATTTACCGAAATTATGACGTCACGCACCATTGACCCGCCGTGCCTGCGTCTATCGAGATAGACGGGCAAACGGATCTCTTGATAGTAACGCTACTAACAAATAGATTTGAGATTAAAAAAGCTAGGTAAATCAAAATAAGAGATATATTAGGTAAACGGTGGAGAAAGGCTCACCTGTTGTTGATAAATAAGTACATACGTACACATTGTGTTGCGTAATGCAAATTCTTTTACATTTTATTGTGTAGATTCAAGTTTTATATCTGAACAGACAGCTGTGCTGCTGGGGAGTTTGTTGCGCCACTTCTTCTTCACAGCTAAAGCACTAGGAAGTGGTGAAGGGTTGGACGTTTTTGGGGGACTGTCTTATGTAATTTTTGACGTTCGGAAAGTGCTCATTCTCAGCCTAGTTTGAATAAATGACTTTTGATATTGATATATAGTATCAGGCTTTTTTTAGGGTTCCGTACCCAAAGGGTAAAACGGGAATCCCATTACTAAGGCTCCGCCGTCTGTCTGTCTGTCTGTCCGTCTGTCATCAGGCTGTATCTCATGAACCGTGATAGTTAGACAGTTGAAATTTTCACAGATGATGTATTTCTGTTGCCGCTATAACAAAAAATAGAATAAAATAAATATTTAAGGGGGCTCCCATACAACAAACGTGATTTGTTTTGCTCGTTTTTGCTCGATATTGATAACGGCAACAGGTAGATGCTTGAAATACCTATTCACAGAATATTTAGTTATATATTCACTTTAAAAAAAAAAAAAAAATATATATTTAAGGGGAGCTCCCATACAACAAACGTGATTCTTTTGCCGTTTTTTTAGATAATGGTACGAAACCCTTCGTGCGCGAGTCCGACTCGCACTTGGCCGATTTTTTTTCTTTTAGGTAGAGGTACCTATAGTACACCTGAATTTCACCAGTTATAGGTAGGTAGGTAGGTGGTGAAATGTATCATTAAATGTAATAAAAGTTAGCTGTCCTAATTTATCCAATGCAACATGAAATGTAACAACAACTAAGCGAACTTCTTTCAACGTGTGTACATGTTACGTTGTTTCACCAATCTGTTTTTTTTTTTTTTAGGTATGGCATCTCGCAGTTGACCTTGAGAGGCCGTGACTGCTTAACCGGTCTTTCCTGTGGCTGCCCTAAGGTCTAATACCTTAGGGCAGCCACACTTAAAGCCTCCAGCCAGGAGCGTAAATATAAGTATTATAAACTAAACGACAGCGCTCTAAGGGCACCCCCTGTGGGGTACGAACCTCGGCTTAGGGCGTCGTTGGGGAAAAACAGCAAGTTGGGGACGGGCTGGATCGAAAGTTCACCAATCTGTACCTACCCGGTTTTTTATACGAAAACATGGCGCAGCGGATCCGGCTAAACATGGGACTTAATCCCGGATACAGCATGTACAGATTGGTGAAACAACGTAACATGAAATATAACACACGTTGAAAGAAATGAACAAGGGGCGAGCCTATTGTTGAGTTGTAACTTGGTGGCTTGCATGAAAATTGCAATAAGTACTAAATACTGAAATCATTTAGTAGGTATGTAGGTAAAACAGATGATAATTAAATTACCTATATCATTTTAATAATGTTACCTCTATGCTATTAAGGAAAAATGGTACTAAATCATAAAAAGTATTGTTATTGCATTCCCATATCAAAAATATCAAATATTGCAGACAAGTAATAATGCAAATAGTGTGCATAATAAACATTGAGGTAGCAATTAATTCCATTTAATTTTGAAATTGCCCGCATTTAAAATGGTTTATCGTAGGTTAAAGGCATAGAAATGAGAGCCGTACTCGTGTACCGAGTGTTTCGTACTTTGAAAGGATAAATGGATATTTTTTGGGACCGCACCGCATATTGCCTTGCGTATCTTTTGTGATTGTGCAAGGCATTCGATTGCGTCCTTCATGAATCGTTAATCAGGAAACTCTGTCACTACAGGATTCGGAACACGGCCCTGGATCTTCTTATTTCATAATAAGTAATAATATTCAGAGCGTTGACGTTAATGGAAAAAGATCTCCCGGATCTATAGTAACAATAGGAGTCCCACAGGGCTCAATTCTTGGTTCTTTCTTGTTTTTTTTATTTATATTAAAGACTTGCCTTACCTCATAAAGGATAATCGTGATATAGGATTGTTTGTGGATGACACTTCACTTTTGTTTAAACTTAAACTCCAGCATTTGGTTAATGGCGATGTAAATATCGCGATCTCAAAAGTAGTTCACTAGTTCAATGTTAATAATTAGCTTCTTAATGAAAAAAAAAAACAATTGCATTAAGTTTACGCTACCTCACGCTAGGGTGAAAACTAATGTGTTGATAAAGGGCGAAGAATTGAATCTTGAAGATAACACAGTATTCTTGGGCCTAACTTTTGATGCTAAGCTTCAATGGGGCCCACATATTAATAAATTGTTAAAAAAGCTATAAGCTCCGCAGCATACGCTGTTAGTAATTTAACTGACATAGAGAAAGCCCGTTTAGTGTATCTACTGTAGCTATTTTCATAGTGCAATGTCGTACGGTGTTCTGTTTTGGTGAAATTCCGCCGACATTCAGACTATCTTTGTTTTACAGAAAAGGGCCGTTCGATCATTTTATAAATTAAGTCCGAGACTCTCTCAGAGAGAAAAATGAGATTAATATAATGGATGATCTCAGTATATTTATGAAACCCTTTTTTATATATTCATAAATATATAAATTTGTTTAAAAAATACAATGATATTCATAATAGAAATACTAGGAACAAACAAAAATTTATTGCAACTACAACAAGGCTCAAGTAAATAGTTACACGTTTAGATGTCAATGTATACGCTTTTATAATAAACTTCCACGCTACGTTCAAGAACTAAGCCTTAATAAATTCAAATCATTCATTAAAACGTAAGTGGTGCCAGAATCCATTTTATACTGTTAAAGATTTGATTTTTTTTTAAATTCTTGTGGCCAAAAAGGCTTGTGATTGAGCTGCTGCAATTTTTACATACTGAATGTTGTGTATATTTTTTTGCCTGCTATTTTTTATTTACATTTGATGATTATTAGGTATATATCAATAACATCAATATTAACTTTGTGAAGTATAATATTATTATTATTTTAATTATTGTGAAAATTGAGAAAAATGACCCAAATAGTCCTCACGGAACTATTTGGGTCATTTTTCTCAGGTTAGTTTTAATGATCAAGAGTCATTTATTCAAACTAGGCTGAGAATCAGCACTTTTCGAATGTCAAAAATTAAATAAGACAGTCCCCCAAAAAGGCCCCCCTTTCACCACTTCCTAGTGCTTTAGCTGGGCAGAAGAAGTGGCGCAACAAACTCCCCAGCAATAAAGCTATAAACATAAAAATCGTCGAAAACTATACTCAAGCAGAAATAACGTAAACAGAACGTACCTAAATAAAAGCCTCCAGGCATAATGGGCGTGCCCGCTTACATAAAGCTATAGCTGTAACTCGAAGTCAAAAATGATAAACTAGCACCATCGAAGTAAAATAAAAAACAGTTAATCATTAATAACAATAACAAAACCATGGTCAGCAAGACGACCATTCACCACAAGCAGCACCCGTTCACGAGCATAACGCAAAGATCAGCCATCACCCCCTTCGCCATATTTGAGGGAAGGAGGCAACTCGACCCTTTTTTGCTAATCAAAATAAAAACCAAAACGTAGCGAAAACATAGACAAAAGTATAAAAAGGTTAAAAACATAAAGAGTTTGGTGCAGACTTGTACAGGTATTGTTCGTGGAGTCGTTGAGCTCCTTAAATTCTTTAAGCTACACGATTACTGACAAATGCGTGCGCTGATTGGACAGGTCCACTCAAATCTGACTAATCTAGTTTTAAAACCACAATTTGATTTTGACGTGATAGAGTGCTTTTTTTTAAACCAATTTACAGAAATAAATATCATTTATCATAGATGAGCTTGACTGTACTGTATTGTAGTCTTTATCAGTACCTATACTCCATTTATTATAACATTAGAAAATTAACGGTTATCACCCTTTCGTTATTTCGATAGAACTCCGTAACTTCACTATAAATACAAAGCAATTTAATCTATTTAACATTTACATAAAATAAATAACTATAAAGTTCAGTTATTTTAACAATATTACTCAATACGAGGGGCATGCCAAAAGAAATTAGATAGATACTCTAAAGCAGTGGTTCTCAAACTTTTTTGGAGACGGAACCCTTTTCGAAAACGAAATATTTGACGGAGCCCTAAAGTAATCAAAAATGGTTTTATGTGTATTCTTCATTAATAATCATATTACTTGACATTAAAATTTACATATTTTTTTACTTTTGTTGAAATATCTAGATTGATATTATGTTACTCAGGTACCAGAGTAAAATAAAATATAGTAGGTAGACACTCCTTTAGTATTATTTTTTTATTCTGACCAGTATTCTTGCGGAACCCCCACAGAGGCTTTGCGGAACCCTAGGGTTCCGCGGAACACACTTTGAGTATGGCTGCTCTAAAGTTATAAATTTTATTCTTTATTACAAGTATCGATCTTTTTGAATTACTCAGCCTGAGAACGTATTATATATACGTTTCCATACGTATGAAACGATTGGAAAATACCCCTGACCACTCTTCGTTAGACACCTCAGAAATCTCGAAATTATAGGCAGCCATCTGTGCATCTTCTTTGCTTTCAAACCTTTTCCCCTTTAGTTTTTCTTTGATTTTTGGAAACGGATAAAAATCACAAGGCGCTAGGTTGGGAGAATATGGCGGGTGAGGGAGGATAGACACTTTTTTGAGTTAAAAAAGTCGAGCGTTCTGGCAGACGTGCGGTGCCGCATTGTCGTGGTGCCAGCGAAGGTCCTGACTGTCGCTTGTCACACTAAGCTGATAATTAAGAGTATTACTGTTCGAGCACAAACTGTCACTACCATTTGGAGTTCACCGTAATTTGATCCTCTAGCACTACAGTAGCAATATGACCCATTTTGCAGAAAAACGAGGCGACCATTTGTTTCTGTGTACTTTGTGCACGGCGACATTTCGTTGGAGTTTGCTCGTCTTCAAAGCACCGTACAGTCGACTCGCTTTGTTTCGGGTTATGAAGCCATGCTTCGTCACCAGTCAGTATATCATACTTGTACATATTCTTTTCGCGGGCGTCGAATTTATCTATCATGAATAGGCACCAATCCACCCGACGGTCTTTCTGCTCATTGGTAAGTTTGTGCGGCACCCGTCTCGAACAGTGCTTACATAGACAAATATGGTCCTGAATTATGGTTTGCATTGCTGCTGATCCAATTCCCAGTTCTCGCTCCAGCTAAGTCTCATCGGTTTTCGCGAATACGTTTTTCGAATGCACGAACGTTTTCTTGTGTGACCGCGGTTAGCAGTCGACCTGTGTTCGGTTCATCTTCGAGACATTCTCGTCCTCTTTTAAATTCAGCAAACCAATTAAATACTGTTGCTTGTGAACAAACAGACTCACCAAAAGTAGTAGCCAATAGTTCAAAACATTCTTGAGACCTTTTTTATAGTCATAATAAATCAGCTAAAATCACGTCGACTGAACTCCCATTGCTCCAATAAACAACCAGCTTACTATGGTGTATAACTTGCCGCAGTGTCAAACAAATTAGTAAAGAATATCTAATATCTTTTGGCATACCCCTCGTAACTCCTCTCCTGCACCTCGTAACTATTTGGCCGTTATTTTTCAAATTTTATAAAAAATAAACTATAGTTAATGAAACGAAAACTTTGAATACCTACTATTACTATTTTAGACCCGACGTTGCTTCGCACTGTTTTTACGACTTAAAAAAAAATGTTTTTTTTTTAAATTAAATATCAACTCAAAAACTTTATAACTCAAATATACACATACACCTTCCGGAATAGATTCTCTAAATTATGTTGAAAACCGCATCAAAATCCCATATGAAGTCAGTTTAGAGGAACAACACGATCTCACAGCCACACGAAAAGCGACTCTAATTATGTATTAATAAAGATTCGTTTTGACTCTGCTGTACAATAAATTGCCTTTCTTTATATCTATTATGGAAATTGTTTAAACGTTCTAAATTGATAGACCGTGATGTCAGCCTTATAATAATTAAAAACGTAACGTTTTTAGCATTTACTTTCATGGTCCCGATATTTTTTAAACTTTCACTGCCATTGTATTAGATTTCGTATGGGTTATTCTTTTATTTTGACCAATTAAATGCGCGTACCTATTTATGTACTAATAAATACCTACAGATTGAATTTAGTGAAAGTTCTAGATTAGAATCTTTCATTAGAATCTGCGGATATAGCGAATAAGCCTAATTTGATTTTATGGTTGATCTCAGTTTTCAACTGATGAACAATGGTTTTCTGGAGCGAGTCTAATGTGTAAATGCTTAGAAAGTAATTTGTTGAAGGAAAAATACTTAGAAGAAAAAGTAAGAAATCGGAATTCGAATTCATGGGAAAATTGCAATAAGTCTATTAAAAGTTTTGTCAATCAGGGAGTGTCCTTCAGGCTTGGATGGCAGGAATGTTACTAAAGAAGATAGGAAAAAGTTGAAAGGCAAATCCAAAGTGCACACAATTTTATCTGAAAAACAGTTTTAGGATTTTCCTTGACAAAATACATTTCAAAAGAATAGTTATTCACGTGTTTCCAAGATATGGCTTGGCACGCTCTCAATTTTAAATTTATAATCGCTATTTAAAAAAAACTAAAGGCATCTTTTCTTGTATTTAGATATTGCGTGCAACATGGTAAACCATATTGTGTAATGGCTGACACGCCGGGTGTAATTAACTGCTTACTTGAATGTGTAGGTCATGCATGCTAACAGGGGGCCAAGTCTGCTATTTTCAATGATTGGTCATTATGACGACCATACCAAGGCAACGCCATGACCATTGTGCAAATAGTTTGTAACCTATTAAATTCATAATGGCGTGACAGTGGTCCATAGGGAAGTCAAAATAATATGAGCTTGTCAGTACGAGATTACCAAATACACACAATTTTTCCAATGGAGTGTCAGTGGCACGTCATTGGAAAATCATAAAGACGCCTTTCAATTAGGAGATTAGCAAAACTGTCAAACTCTACAATTACGGTGCCAATGATCGGATATTCTGACACAACTGCGTTAGCAGACTTGGCCCCCAGGGCCTCAAGTCTGCTATTACAATAATGTCAGAATGGTCGATCATTGATTTCATAATTGTTGATTTTGACAAGTTTGGTAATCTACTAGTATAATGGCGTCATTATGACTTTCCAATGGTCGGCCACTGACACTACATTGAAAGAAATTGCATATATTGGTAATCTCATACATAATGACAAATTAATGACATTTCTACTAATGGGTTTTATAATAATGGCAATACGACAATGCCATTATAATAACACAATTATATTACGAGAACATTGACCGACCAATGATCGCCCATTATGAATTTACCAGATTACGAACTTTTAGCAAAATGACAATGGCATGACAATGGGATCGTGTTGGAATGACTGAATTTATAAAAATAGCAGACTTGGGCCCCAGGAAGGGTGTTTATATGAACGGGGCAGTGAAATATGTTCCGATTTCTATTTAATAAAGCAAACATCATCATCAGCTTCATCGTTATTCGATGATTTTCGAACGTCTGAAATGACCCGTGCGAGAAAAGTTCATAGCTCGTCGTATCGTAAAATAAAATATCTATTCATCAATAAATTAGACTGAGGTTTTAGACTTGTTTCGAAAAATACCAATCACCAGCAGCTATGTGAGGGATAGGTTAATTAGTACCAATTTTCCTTTGTCCTTCCCCTTCCACCCGATCCTTATTTTGTACCTTGTAAATGTATGTGTTACCTACTTACACTCATAGTGTATTAATGGTCGTGTTGATTAAAACGAGGTACTTAGTTCAATCCAAGTTATCGCCCAAGGCTGTCTTTATTGTACTAAATGATAAAACAAATACCCTTGAGTGCCGCGAAGTGGTGTTTTTGTGTCGGACTAGTACCATCATACTATTCCAATAAAGTTCATTTAGTTTAAACTCTATTATAATTGCTATATAACACAAATTCAAATACGTTTAATTTTATTCACTCATCAATTATTTACTTTTATTTAAGTGTATATAAAAATACACTTCAAGCGTGCCCATAATACTTACATGTGTAGGTATATTAACAAGTTCTCTGGTTTAAAACTAAATCGGAAAATCGACAACTCTGCTTTAGACGTTTAGATAATAAAATTCATGTAGCCGACGCAGCATATAAAACAAACATTTTACGACAGGTCAGTCGCGTTGGAATGGCGTATGCACTCCATGCACTTAAAATAATGAAACCTACTTAAACGCACCTAGAAACCATGAAAGTGACTGATAAAAATAAAACGTTTTTTTTTAAACTACCATATCTCTTACGGAAAACCTGAGTATCAGTAGAAGGTTGGTATTTAGATGAATATTGTGTAAGTATATTATCACTAATTAGGAAGTAAAGTAGGCATGCTAAACATCAATGATTTACTGCTAACAATCTATATATGGAGATGATTTCATGTACAAGCTAAATATTGAATAGCTAGAAAAGTAAAATAAAATAGAAGAGACATAGAATGTTTGTTCGCATTGACTGTTAAAAATAATAAATCTAAAATTAAGGGGGATGCGCTAAGGTAACCCGCGAAATTCAAATTTTCTTACGTTTTTTGCAGTTTGCAGGTCAGTAACAGGCTGTATGTTGATCTAAATATGATTCGCGGCCATAAAAAATATGGCTTTACAGAATTATAATCATTAGAATCGGCAATACAACTAACTCTCTTCATAAAATCAGATTATTTCAGAAATAGTCATTCAGTAGGATTTTATGAACTTAGGCAGTAGTAATGCTGATTCTAATGATTATAATTCTGTAAAGCCATATTTGTTACGGCCGCGAATCATAACCTTAAATAAAAATGATAAATATCCGTGCGGTGCCGGACGTAAAGAATAACACCATCCTATTTCTTCCCGTGGGTGTAATAAAAGGCGACTAAGGGACTTATTAAAGATGGGCAGCAGCGTTCTCTATGCATTTTAACACCATGCTGCGATCGCCAACCCGCCTGTCAAGCGTGGCGATTATGGCAAACCCCTTTGGGGGGGGCCTATGTCCAGCAGTGGACGTCTTTCGGCTAAAATGATGATGATGATGATTAATGCATAAAACTACATTTTCATAGTCTTATAGTCTACATAAACTTATAATCCATATATTTCTATCAATTCATCCATATATTCAATCCACGATATTTCTTATTGTTTTCTATGATTAGGAAACTGTGTTTTATACGTGACGAAGTAAAACTGGGACGAACACACACACAGGTATACCGTATTAAGCAGAACGAACTATTGCAAGCACCAATGAAATCTTGCATTAACTCGGAACAGTCGAAGTTATTTCGGGAAATCGTCTGGACTCTCTCCAAAAAGTGGAGGGAGCAGAATCAAAATCACTCGGTCACTTTCCTCGTTGAGTCAACGACATGAGTGAGTAAGTAACAGGTCCAGATACCCCGAATTTGTAAGACTAACGGGAGCGCTTCACAGAACTGCCTATATTTATAATTTCTTCAACTCCATGAAGTATGCATGTTTAATTTGACGCGGGATATGGCGTGGGCTTCGGGAAAAATCGCATAGGCGGAATCGGTGAATCAATTCAGATAAATAACCCAGACACAGTGGATAGAAAGCAGGCAGAGAACGTTTTATGAATGTAAATAGAACATATGAGTCAGATTTTTGTTAGAGATACACATTACATATATGCGTTCAGTTGGTGTCCTAAATGGCGTATGCAATTTTATGTAGGCATCAACATATTCATGGAATCTATTAGCACGTGGAAGCTGATACCTAGGACATGGAATTTGAGACATGGAGACAAAATGCAATATAACAAAGACTCACGTAAATGCAATGCTAATATAATATAAGCTGTGCACACAAGTAATCCACATGATAATGATAAGATCAGTACAAGGGTTGCTACGAAGAAAATAAATTATAAAATAAAATAAAAACGAACAAAACACAGACGACATGTAGCTGTTTGTACATTTGAGGACAGAAGCAATGAAATAAACCTGATTATAATTCTTGACAGAGTATTTTTGCCAATCCGATGCAAATAATTAGTCCTTGCAAACAAAGATGAAGGATTTACGAATCATTTCGTTCGTTTTGATAAATGGTTTTTATAATTAATATCGGAGAACACTGGCGTCGTGTTATCGTTTACATTAATATTTATTCCTACTGCGATTATCTTAGTATGATAGTCCTTGATCGTATAGATATAATATATGCACATTAGATCATCGCAGAACCTGTTCAGTAACCTTTAAGTACAGAACACAATCGTTAAAAGTAAAAAGACGTTTTTAAAAGTGGATAATTTGAGAAAATCTTCAATTGCCGCTGGTTATTTTAGAGTCTGTTGTTTGTTTTAGATTCAGGTAAAACGGATAAAATGGATGTTCTGAGAATCCATTTTATTTCAAACATTTTATTGAATATCTACCTACTACTTATATTTCACTATTTGATGAATGCCTAGCAATGTGTTTTAATGAATGTTAGGTGAAAACATATTTTTCAACTATTGAATCAGGTTAGGTTATTATATTTTAATTTTAATAATCTGTTAGGTAATTTAGAATATTTAATTAAATAAAAAATATACTCTTGAATAGCTTTAGATAAGATACTTACTAACGTTCAGAATTAAAAGAGAGATTCTGTTTCCGTCTCAAGTATCACATTTTTCGCTTGGTAAATCCTAATGTCCAAGAAAGCAACATACACTTGAAAATACATTGAGGTTTTCACATTTACAAATCAATTTTTAAAAGACGCCTTGGAAATCTTTACACTTCTTATTGCGTCTTTATAACAAATATTAACGCTTTCAATTATAGCTACGTAAAACTGTTACACTTCCATCTTTGCCTAAGCACACTTTAGTTCCGCTTACAATCAAATGAATGCTGAAATACGACTCAAGAAACCTAACTTAAACACGTTCTGGGTCGCTTCAAAAACAAACCATTAGGAAGACGTCGTTCATCCCATAAAGCAATTAACATATTTTTATACGGATAAAAATGTTAGGATGCATTCACCACATTGTTCAAATGGCTATAAATCTGAAATATTAGCGTAATATCGTATTAAATTCTACCGGCCGACGTCTTCAGATAAAAACATTCTACATCTGTTTTATTGCCGCCAGTCAATACTCTTAAGATAATGCACGTAAACAGATATCGTTCGAGAGTTATCATGAGTACAACATTAGCTGATGTAAAGCAGAGCGACCTAAGTCGGGCAGATTCGTTCCGCTACGATAAAGGGATTAGTTCGTCACGCCGCACGGCATTTGTAATATTCCTGTTGTTCTACCTACGTGGTTTAGATATGAGGAAAACGTTTAACGCTTAGAACATGTCGATAAGTACCTGACCGAAGAATCGTTCCCTCGCAGCTGCCATACTCTCCGAGCGCGGTGAATTGGATCCCGAACCAGTGTCGTTATCTTGTTGCGTGTCGTTCTCCTCCTGCCGTGGAGGCAGTCCGTCGGGGACGTCCCCGGCCGGTGCTGAAGCCTGCACCAGCGTCTCGGCTGGTGCTGCTTTCTCGGAGCCGTCTTCCGCCATCGTCACCACTTTCTGCACGGCTCCGTTGCCTTTGCCACTACTCACACCGTTACTCTTCTTGCTAATACCCTTAAGTCCTTTCGATTTTTTCTTGTTCTTTTGCTTCTTAGGCGGCTTGCCCAGAGGGAAGCGTCCGCTGCCGCAGCACTGCACGTTACCCATGTCGGTGCGCGCGCATGTCGTGGTTTACTCGGTCGGCGGGAGTCGGCTCGGTCGGTCGGTCGTTCGAAGCGCGTCGGCGTCGGCGCCGACTCGCAGAATGAGTGCGGCGTGAGAGTCCCCGGCGTCGCGGCGCCGCCCACCCGCCCCGGATTTTTCGACGTACTTCAGAATCGCACTGACCGCTGATTACGCGGATGCCGTGCGCGAAGGATCGCACCCGAAAGCCAAAGCGCCAGCCGGCCGCGCTGGCGTCATCGTGCGCCCCTGCCTCCCGCGCGCCGCAAGGTCAAGGCGCGCTCATTGTTCCCGCTGGTGCTACTGGCTAGACGCGCGCCGCTCCGCTCAGATGCCCGACAACTATGCCTGGGGCCGCACCACCACCACCACCACTATACGCGACCCTCTCACAACTGCTATCGATCACGCGATGTTTATGTTTGGCTACCACGGGAACGGCACTGTACCTCGTCGATAGCGTCACGCCATCTGCACACCCCTGGCTTGCATATCGTTAACACCGAATGGTTGCGGTGAAATAATGTTGATTTTTGCACTTGGTACGTGTGGTGTCAGCACGAGTGTTTAGTTACTAGTGGTGTTGTGGCGTGCAATGTTTTGTTATCGTGCGCGCGCGGAGGCTGATAGTGCGGGAGGCGCACGTGTCGTATCCGTCGCCTAGTAGCCGTAGTAAATAAAGCGCTGCTCGTAAACGACATGCGTCGAGGAAAACTGACTCTTAGCCGCAACAATGATAGCTATCATGTTTGCGCAAATAAATTACCTATGTTAATATTATATTATTTGTTTAGCTAACAGGATGTCCTGCAGCGATGCAGATTATATTTTTAGAGAATAGAGATAAGGTATTTA
This sequence comes from Tiliacea citrago, assembly GCA_963921375.1. Lineage (NCBI taxonomy): Eukaryota > Metazoa > Arthropoda > Insecta > Lepidoptera > Noctuidae > Tiliacea > Tiliacea citrago. The sequence goes on from OY992792.1 coordinate 17,374,846, forward strand.
AAATTAGAATAACTACCTTATTCGACAGCATTCTAGTCTAATGAGTGATTAATTGCCCGTCTCTGATTGAGTGCTCTACTCTTGATGTCGCCTTGTCAAAATTTTCCTACATAAAATCGTTTCGGTACTCACAATTATACATGGTATTATTACATATTCAAATTCAAATTATTAATTATAATTTGAGTTTGATAATTATAATATATTGTAATAAAATAAATTAAAATATTATGTCACTATGTGCTGCCCTGTAAGGCGTACAAACATTTGATATTAGCAGGGAAGTTTTAAAAACTAGAGACTTGACATTATAAGATTAATATATTTTTAGATAGATATACCTTGATATGTACAACAAAAAATTAAATAAAAAAAATACGTGAAGATAATAATTATAATTAATTAATTGCTTTCCGTTGGGAAGTGTGTTTGTTTTTCATCACGATTCACGTCGTCACTCACAATGGATTAATCTAAATCTTCTTCTCTATATTTTCTTTCATACTACCTATTGATTTTCGATATCAAACTCATAACCGTCCAAAAGATATTAATAAAAATCGACGAATTTTCTTAGATTATTTTTATCGTCAACATGTTTCTGTCAAGCGCCTGTCTGGGATCGAACCTACAAGTTGTAGGTAGTAGGTTCGATCCCAGACAGGCGCTTTACTTTGTGTAAATTATTTCATCACCACTGCTTTCAAAACGGTGAACGAAAACATCGTGAGGAAACCGGTATGTCCTAAAAATAAAAATTCGAAGACATGTGACATGTACCAACCCGCACTGGGCCCGCGTGGTAGATTACGGTCCACTTCCTCTCTCCGAGAGGGGGGCTATGTCCCAGCAGTGGGAACACTCATAGGCTGCTTTGTAAATATGTGAGCAACATGTATAGAATCTATCTCATAAATAAGTTATTTTTCATTGTTTAGTTTTTAATTCATTTTAACTATTATGGTATAGTCATTTTATTATAAGTGCATCGTCTTCACATATAATCATATAATTAATGTAGGTACTTCAGCTTGTTGTGGACAGTTTCAGCCAGTGTAGCATAGAGTATGAACAAGCTCTTAGTCACAAATATTTATTACAACAGCAGCTACATGAGGCTCAAACTCAAATAACAGAACTTCAAACCACAAATCATAACATCACTGCCTCGCTGAATCAAAGTCTGTTCAGCGAGTTGATGCCTGTTGCCCCGTCAATGGTTTCTGCCATAAATCCCTCCTACACTATTGATTTGACAGGTAATGATGATTCAAAGTCATGTAATTCAGTGCGGGTAGTCACCAGTAAAAATAAACTTAAAAAATACATTAAAATTAATAAATACATTGTTAAAACTCAAAAGATGGTTAAAAGACAAAAGTTCTTTATTAAAAATGTTAAACTTAATAGAGAAAGGCTTAATCTACTAAAACAATTAGATATGTATTCTTTTAATTTGGAACAAAGTACCAGGAAATACAACATTGACACAGAGTACTTGCAATCTAAACTTGACCATTTACAGGAAAATCTTAGTTCAATGACTATCAAATATAATACCTCTGAAGATCTAATGAGGGAATATGTGTTGGCAATGAATGAGCTGGTAAACTCACAAACAAGCAACTGTGAGCAGTGTCAAATACCATCCAATGTACTTACACCGGACCATTCATTGACAACATGCAATGCCACCTTACCGCAGCCCTGTGTTGATTTGATATTTCCTACTGTAAAAAGTGATATAGTGTTATTTTGCGATGAAATTGGAAAGGACTTGGGCCACTTGCTGACAGATGAATATCCGGGACACTCCATAATAAATTACTGTATGTCTGGTTGTTCTTTATTTGTTATTATGAAAGAAATTATTAAATGTAACTTTAACCAGGACACTACATTATTAATTTTTATGGGTAATAGGGGAAATGTGAACAAAGGAGAATTGCTCCAATATTATAGGACTTTGTGTAATCTTAGTTTAAAAAAAATTGTATTGTTTACATTCCCTTACAGTAACAGTTTGCCACAGGAAGAAAATAAAATACGATTTGAAATAAATTTGACATTGCATAATTTGACATTTAACAATAACCTATTCCATCTAGTGGATATTAACAATTATGTTAGTAATAATTTGTATCTGACAAAAGATAGATATAATATTTATATGTACTATCTTTCTAACTATAACAAAAGACAGATAGCTGTGTCGCTATCATATTTTTTTTTCTATTTCAGCCAAAAATTTGGCTAAACAACTTGCTTCTTTTGAGCAATGCAATGACTTTTTAAATAATTCTGCCAATAATTTGGCAACAACTAATGACATTGATTATCATTTAAATTAGAAATTAGGACAATAGAGGAAACCTCTTGCTTAATAAATGTTACACAAACTTCTTTGATATCACACCCATCAAATTGTAGTAATCAAAATAAATGTAATAATAATACTTTAAAAATAGTTCATCAAAATATACAGGGTGTGATAGGTAAGGAATTAGAATTAGAGTTGTTCATGAACTGTAGTTATATTGATATCCTATGTGTAACTGAACATTGGTTAAAAGTCCACCAGTTCATGTTCAGCTTTAACAACCACCAGGTTGCCAGCTCATTCAGCAGAGTTAATATGATACGTGGTGGCTCTTTAATAATTGTTCGTAATAATATGAAATTTAAAGAACGTAAGGATATTGTGAGCCTCTCTGTTGAGCGAGTTATTGAAATAGCTTGCATTGAGCTTGAGCAGTTCATTGTAGTGAGTGTATACAGGCCCCCATGTGCTTCATATGATATTTTTGAGAAATATATGGAAGAAATATTATTAAAGACTTGTAACAGTAATAAAACAGTTGTTGTCTGTGGAGATTTCAACATTAATATACTGGAAAAATCTTCTACAGTAAATAAGTTTATAACCTTATTAAAGTCATATAATTTGTACAATACATTCTTTGAGCCGACTAGAATAACTGCCACTAGCGCTACCTGTATTGACAATATTTTTACAAACTTAAGACCTTCTAGCCATTTAATTCTAAATGAATTGGACTCTGATCACTGTGGCCAGTTAGTCACTTTCCCTCAGAAAATAGTCAGAGCTCAAAGAAAACTTGTGAGTTTTATTCCTGTAAACATAAGTCGCTTAGAACAATTTAAAAATAATTTAATGGAAAAACTACCGGGTTTGCCTTATCACACCGACCCAGATCAAGCTTATACTTCACTATTTAACCTCATTAATAGTGAATTTAGGAAGGTATTCACCTCAAAAACATTGCCTGTTTGTGACCGCGTTATATTTAGTGATTGGGCAACACCAGGTATTTACAAAAGTAGGCAGAGGTTATACGAATTGTATCATGAAAAAACATATAACCATGATGAAACTTTTAAAGAATTCGTTAAAACATATTCTAAAACTTTTAAACGAGCCTGTTCCTCAGCAAAAGCCATACATATTAAAAATAAAATAAAATCTTCTGGTAATAAAATTAAAACAACTTGGAATATTATTAATTCAGAAACAGGTAGAACAACAGTACGTAATCGTGACTTCCACCTAAAAATCAATGATGTAGATATTAAGGCAGACGTGGAGGTGGCAACTGAGTTTGAAAATTTCTTTACTAATATTCCCATTTTAACAACCAAAACTCTGTCATCGTCGTCCTCCACTTCTGCTTACTCCATACTAAAAGAATGCGTACCAGAATGTGATAAACACTTTAAATTCACGGTTGTTACCGCTAAGGATATTATAGAATCTTTTAAAGATCTTGATGTAAAAAAAACTGCTGACCTTTGGGGATTATCAGTACATACCATGTCTTCAATAATCGATGTTATTTCACCGTTTTTAGCAATTGTTTTTAATTCTTGTATTGCATCTGGTGTATTTCCTGATCTGATGAAACTTAGTAAAGTGATTCCACTGTTCAAATCTGGCAGCACAACTGATCCCACGAATTTTCGGCCAATTTCGATATTACCTACATTGAGCAAAATCTTTGAAAAGTTAATTTTAAAACAAATGTTAGGACATTTCAATACAAATAATTTACTTCATCTGAAACAGTTTGGTTTTACAAAGGGTCGTTCAACTACAGACGCGGGCGTGGAATTACTGAAGAGCATATTCGAGGCCTGGGAGGAGTCGCAGGATGCTCTTGGCATTTTCTGCGACTTGTCTAAGGCCTTCGATTGCGTTCATCATGATACACTCATCCGAAAACTGCACCACTATGGTATGAGGGACAGTGCTCTCGACCTTCTGACTTCTTATCTGAACAACAGAATTCAGAGGGTTGATGTTAATGGCAAGAGATCTGCAGGATCTGCGGTCACTATGGGAGTTCCGCAGGGTTCAATTCTAGGTCCTTTCTTGTTTCTAATTTATATAAATGACTTACCTTATCACATAAGGGATAATCACAAGATTGTATTATTCGCAGATGATACTTCCCTCATTTTTAAAATCAAACGTCAGCTAGTCAATTTTGAACATGTTAACGATGCACTCTCTAAGGTTGTCCATTGGTTTAATGTAAATAATCTTCTCTTGAACGAAAAAAAGACTAAGCTCATTAAATTTTCAATGCCAAATGTCAGGCAGCTAACTACCAATGTTCAACTTAATGGAATAGAGTTGGACCCTGTTGAGTCAACAGTTTTTCTTGGGATAACTATTGACGGTAAATTACAATGGGGCCCACACGTAGAAAAATTGTCAGGAAGGCTTAGTTCAGCCGCCTATGCTGTTAAAAAAATTCGACAGATAACTGATGTAGATACTGCGAGAATTGTTTATTTTAGTTATTTTCATAGTCTTATGTCATATGGGATTCTTCTCTGGGGAACCTGTGCGGACATTAATACTATCTTTGTTTTACAGAAAAGGGCTGTTCGAGCCATTTACAATCTAGGTCCAAGAGATTCACTTCGTGAAAAATTCAAAGAAATAGATATTCTGACTGTAGCCTCTCAATATATATTTGAAAATCTATTGTATGTACACAAAAATATATCAAATTTTAAGAAAATGTCCGATATTCATTGTTTAAATACCAGGAATAAACACAATCTTGCTGTACATCGCACTCGCCTCCACAGAGTAGGCAACTCGTTCATGGGTCAATGTATACGCTTTCACAACAAACTTCCTACTGACATTCGAAACTTACCCATTAAACGATTTAAAAGCTGTATTAAAACCAAACTTTGTAAAAAAGGGTACTATAAAATTTCTGATTATTTAGAAGACAAAAAAGCTTGGGATTGAGCTGCTCGCTCTGCAAGCCTTGTGATCAAACTGGAAAACTTGACATTTAATGTTATTATGCATGATTTTATATAAATATTGACATTGCAGAATATTATATACAATATTACATTAATGTTTACTTTGAAAAGTATTATATTTACTGCTTTAATTTATTGTGAATGTGAGCACTATGTGGGTCATTTTTTTTTTTTTCTCTTTAAATATTTTCCTATTATTTTATGTTTTTTCTCAGTTTTAATGGTGGTCTGGCATTTTGAGCACTTTATGAGGCCTACCCAAATGTACTTTCTTTGGTATTGTTCGTCGAGTCGTTGAGCTCCTTAAGTCTTGAGTCGAGCTGCACGATTACGACAAATGCTTGCACTGATTGGACAGGTCCACTCAAAATTGTGTGGTTCTTTCCTCAAAAGACCATTTCAGACACAGATCTACATGGTCCTCACATGATCTGACCAAGATTATGTCTGGACTTTAAAAGAGACTTTGACCCCTGAGTTTGTTTCGCCATTTCTTCTCACGGGTAGTCAGATAGGAAATGTCGACTACATCTAGCTTATTTTTTACTTTTTAATATGACGTGTAAAAGTGATTCCGATATCCTATTTACAGAATAAACGATTTCATTTCATTTCATTTCATTTCATTTCATTTCACTCAAACAAAATATTGTAAAACATTTTAAAAAAAGTAACGGTGGAGTTCTTGCCCATTCTTCTCCATACGAAACTACCTTTTGGAAGGGGCAACTAGAATCAATTCTAAATTTTGACGTTTAAAAGTGCCTCTTATTGCCTATTTGAAATAAATAATTTGGATTTTCCATTTTTTTTCCTTTTTGTTGTGATCAATGCCGTTCAGTGAGATAATAGTTCACTGCAGTAAGGGTATGAGGTACGATAAAGATTTGAGGTCATGAAAATTATGTAGGTAAAGCTTATTCTGCTGCTCAATGGACCGTTGATAGATTCCTAGACCTCTCGGGATTTTATAATCACCTGGTGGGTTTAGCAGTCTCGTGTCTTTATCTCACTGTCTATAACAAACCAAAATTAAAAGTCATACTATCGTGTTCATTTTCTTGCGCTTTTCTAACAAATTTTTCTTTTCTTTCAATTGACTGAGGGCGAATTTCACCAATGGCACTGAAACTGTACGCGATCAGTACCCCAAGTGTAAGTTTGCAAGAGAGTAAACGTAACTAGCGCGTTTGCGTTAAGACTTTTATTCTCACCCTTATAGTCTTAGCATTATGATTTATCGGTAAATTTTTTTACTCTCTTGCAAACTTACACTTGGGGTACTGCACGTCTTAACCGCGTTCAAGACCTGCAGGCTTATCATGACGCTTTCTATTTCTACTCTACTGTAGAATATAAATCGCTTGTCTACACTTCTCGGTAGAAAACTTTCAACTGTCTACACGGAAACGTCATTTGTGTGTACTCTTCCGTGGACAAAACGCTTGCCTACGGTTCTCGTGCTAAGCTTGCTGACGGTGTTAATATTCCTCATCAATTATGACACTGATGGTGTTAAGTTTCATAGGTGAAATTCGCCCTTAGTAACGAAGACAGTCTAATAGAAATATAAATATTAAAACATAACCGGCCAAGTGCGTGTCGGACCACGCACAATGAAGGGTTCCGTAGTTGGGATGAATTTATCAAACAAACAAACTTAACATTGTTTAATTTAATTTAGTTTATTTATTTATGTTAGCAACTCAGCATTGTCAATATTAATGAATGTTGTTATATTTTTTTAAATTTTAAACTTGTATGAATATTTGCACACCATGACAATATGGTAAACATGTTAGCACAACTCCATAATTACTTACAACACCTTGCATGCATTTATTTTATAATTGTATGTAGGTACACGCATGTTTGCGCAAATAAAGTTATCTGAATCTGAATCTGTAGTTGAAAAACATGCTCTCTCATACATCCTTAAACGTTACGGTCAATTCTCCAACTGCAAATTTAAGTTGGTCGACTATTACTCGTTAACTTGTTTAGCCTACTTAGCTGTGAAAGTTTTGCTTTTAATTTTGTTAGATATACTACTGTCATGAATTTTTTCACATATCCAAAACTAACCATTTAGCTGCCAGGGGGCCCTGACACTTGATTGTAACAAAAAATAGCACTTTAAAGCTTAATATTACGCAAACGGAACCCTGAATTAAAAAGTGGTTTTCACAGACCCACAATATTTATAAACGGCCTATCTAACGATGTCCCACAAATCGTATAGACGAGAAAAAAAATATCATCCCTATTTTACGTGCAAGGGAGGTACCCTAAAAAAAATGTTTTTCATGGTTTTATTTTACGATTTTTTCGGCGAGATTAATGTGTATACCCATGCCAAATTACAGATTTCTAGTACTAAGCGTCTGAGCTAAGCTTGGGACAGACGGGCGGACAGACAGACGGACATGGCGAAACTATAAGGGTTCTTTGTTGACTACGGAACCCTAAAAATCTATAAATAATTATGTAAACAGAACAGTATGCTGTGTTGACGCGATGTCGCAATTTCACTGAGGAGATGAGGATGTGGAGCACAGCAGGCAAGCTTTTAGCGAGTTTTTAACATGGATCGTGTTACACCGTCGCGGCGTCGAATTATTTTGTTTCGTGTGGCTGCTACTCTACTCTTTTAGGTTTGTATAATTTTATTTACCTTTTACTCAACATAATTCATTTGAGTAACGTTTACGTTAAAAAAAATAAACATTTAGAAGGAGCCAAAATAAATGTTTATATTTTAAAGGTTTAGCGAATACAATATGTATTATACTTTTTTTACATACTTACTAGTGACTCGCCGGTTTTATGCACATAACCCATCCAGAATAAATTCCCTAAATGATGGTGAAAACCGCATCTAAATCCGTTGAGGAGTTTAGAAGAATAACGCGGTCAGACACGAAAAGCGATTGGAATTTATATATGTTTATGTATGAATGTCGTATGTCTCTTGACCCTGGCTTAACATTTTTAAATCAACTGGCTTTATAGATTATAATAGAATAGAATATCTTCTCTTTATTATGTACACCATAAAAATTACAGATATAAATGTTGAAATTTAGGGTGACACAGTGGACGGTCTTATAGCTAAAAGCGAACTTTTGCAGACAACCTTTGGATGGTTTAAAGGGAGAAGGAGAGACAATACTGCAGGTATTCAGTGGCGTACCATTTACATATACAATAAATACATACATACATAAAGATTACACTTATCTATATATAAATATATATACAATATACAATAATAAACATGAAACGACTATATATGTCTTAAGAATTAAGTGCATCATCTTTTTGTACGAAGATTGTTCTGAATCTTACATTTTTTTATCTACGACGTGCTACAAAGCAATGTTACAGTTTGGTGTGACAATGCACTGAGTTCCAGTTTCTCAGCTCTCGCCATAATAAAATACGCCGCGGCGCCGCACGCGCCCACCGAAACAAATGCTATTTACGATTCAGATATGGAACGCGATTTGACCGAGAGCGATAATGTTTATTTATTGTGTATATTAAAAATATGCCAGACACCTTGGAAGTGGTTTTATGAGCTTGAGATGAAAGAATAGCAAATGTTTTAGACGTGCAGCGAGGCAGAAACTAATGGATCTCGTCTGCGAGAACGCGAATAACATTTCAGCGTAGCCAATACTTGTTACGATTCAGAAAATTTTATGGTAAGACCGATATTTTGAAAAAAGGGTAAAATCTTTGTTTCGGTGAGAACATGGATTATGTTTCAGAACACGGATTATAATGTAGGATATTAATAATGTGGTAGATTAGGTAAATGCAAAGATGTTGTTGTTATAAAATATAACTCTAGATTATGTCATTAATAACGTACAAAGGAATAAAACTAAGGTATAGTCTATAAAATAGCGTTCAATAATTTTCTGTGTGGCGTTTGAACCTTGTCGGTTATGCTCGTTGTTCTCTTAAGAGTCCATTATTCAGGGCACACTACATGCTGGGCGGCAGGGATAAGGCTCCAAGGCGCCGATAGTTTAGTTAATTTCTTTTTACGGTGAAAATAATGGAAATTAAAAAAAAATTGTATGTGCTTTATATTTAGTTCAGTTATTATGCAAAGTTTCATCATCTAATTTGAAGTATTTTTTTATTACAAGCGGTTTATTGTTCAGATTGGAGGTAACTTAGTATTTTATTTCTGTCGAGAAAATTTTATGGAATCATGTTTTCGTCAACCATAGTACTTAACATTAATCCTCAATTTGCCATATACATACATACATAAACTCACGCCTTCTTTCCATGGGCGTAAGGCAGAAACTATAGAACGCCAGCTGTTACGCTCCTTACATGCTCATTTTGCTTCACCTACGTTCATACATCTGGGGCCCAAGTCTGCTATTTTTATAAATTCAGTCATTCCAACACGATGCCATTGTCATGCCATTGTCATTTTGCTAAAAGTTCGTAATCTGGTAAATTCATAATGGTCGATCATTTTCTTTGCAATTTCTTTTAATGTAGTGTCAGTTGCCGACCATTGGAAAGTCATAATGACGCCATTATAATAGTAGATTACCAAACTTGTCAAAATCAACAATTATGAAATCAATGATCGACCATTCTGACACTATTGTAATAGCAGACTTGAGGCCCTGGTCATACACGCACGCCGGTTGTGAGTACTACGCACCTGATCTTTCTAAAGAACGTCACCAATTAGGTGGTGTTTACTTAACCATATATTTATTTCAAAAGTAATGCTGCAGTATTTTCGATATAAAGGAGGATCGTGCTTAGCAATTAGAGGTATTATGGACTCTTAACGATAGTAATGGACTGGAACGTCATAGTTTGCTTAAAAGCGTAGAATAAATAAAGAACACACACACCCGTTTGCCAGAATTTCACAGAACCATACACATAAATAGGCAATAACAAGGAATACGTAGAAACTGTAAGTTTTTAGTTTACTATTAGCATCTGAGGTGAATCCGACCGAGCTTCGAAGAGATTTATATTTATGTAACAGAATCATTCTATTTTTGACTATCTAAACTTATCTAGTCGTATTTTAGTTATAGAGTAATGAGCTTTGAGCTTCGCCATAGAAAAAAAGCTTTCAGAATTGTTTAAAAAACAAAAACCATTAAATTTTGAGTGAATACAAAAATATCAGTTTGATTCCCATCAATGGGAATATTGGCTGATTACGAAAGCCTAAGATATTGTAATTACACTTCTAAACTCACCGTATCTGCATCGCTTTCCTCAGTGGCAATAGCCACTCCTTTGTCCAGGTGTCGTTCAGCATTATCCAGCTCCCTATCCAGTTCAGCGGATTCCAGTTCCAGTAGAGGAGATGACTGCAGTTCTTCAACTCCTGGTGACGGAGGATCACGATTGGTGTGCAGAATGTGGCGAGCAGGCATCTTCACCACTAGAGGTCTGAAGTTTAAACGGGAAGATCCTGCAATCAAGGAGAGAGGATTTGTAATCATGGTAATTTGTGGACTATATTATGTTGGGCGTCTAAGAAAAAAGGGTCCAGGAGTGGGGTATTAAGTTTAGACTAGATTCGGTGTCTAGAATAGTCAATTGATAATAAGTATTAAAAAAAATATTCAAAAACTGCCACATTTTTTTTATCAGACTTTTTGAGTTGAAACTCTGAAAAACCTCGATTTGAGAAAAAGCATTTCAAAGTTTGATTGTAAGACAGTTTGTTGATTTGTTTGAATTTCTTTTAATTTTTTTTTTTTTTCTTAGAAACATTAAACTTAAACTCAAACTCAAAGCATTTATTTCAATTAAACCATTTACAGGCACTTTTGAATTGTCAAAGTGTCGGTCAGTTAGTCAGAAAGTGGAAGCTATTTGCCGATTCCAAAACGTAGATCTCTATGGAGAAGAACAGCATAGTATTAATTAATGAGCATTAATTAATAATCAATTAAAATCGCGAAATGCACTTTTTTCACCCAACTTTACAAAACTGCGTATATTTCGGAAACTAAATGCCGAGAACTGGACTAATTGTTGATACAATTCGATGGGAAAGACGTATATTCGTAATTTTGTTGGTTATATCGATTTCATAATCAACCTATAAAATTCCCACTGCTGGAACACAGGCCTCCTCTCTGTGTGAGGGAGTGGGCCATAATCCACCACGCGGGCCCAGTTCACATTATATCGATTAGTAGGTACTACAGGTAACTATAATAGAATAGAATAGAATACTTTTTATTATGTACACCATAAAAATTACAGATATAAATGTCGAAATTTTACATAGGGTGACACAATGGGCGGTCTTATCGCTAAAAGCCAAAAATATTAATATCATATATTTGAGTCAAAATATTAGTTGATACTAATATTTTGACTCAAATATATGATATTAATATTTTCATACATACCAGTCAGATTTTACCTGTGTCTCTTCCCCCCGGGGCTCTAAAAAATTATTAGATTGAATCTGTTGTCATATCTAGGTACACCTCTCCGTCAGGGTTTTAGAAGTTTTATTGTAAAATGATATATGGTCCACGTTCCTTAATTCAGTTCGTCATTTAAAAGGAGAACGTACTCGTAACGTAAATGAATTAATTTTGATTATGGGGGCCACTCTGTGCGGCAAATAAGAATGTTTAAAAAAACGCCTTGAAAACTGTATCGTGTGGCATATCAAACGAAAAGGCTTGCTGTGTAATAAATAGCTTTAAAGTTATGTAGGAAAATATATGAAAAAATACCATATAAGTAATTTATCTCCAAAATTATGAGTTAAACAGAAATAGAAAATAGTACTTATAGATGACAGAAAAACCTATGAGAAGTTTTAAAATAACATGTTAAATCTCTCACTGTTGAACAATCTTACATTTGCAGTTGGAATGTATGGGAGAACATGTTTTTCAACTGCAATGTGCAGTTTGTTCTTGGGATAAATTCATCCCAACTACGGAACCATTTATTGTGCGTGGTCCGACACGCACTTGGCTGGTATTTTATTATGAAGTAATTAAGTAGCTAGTAGGTACCTGTGCATGCGCGTATATTTTATAAACATTTACATTCAACGTGTGACATTTAATAACTAAGTACCAACATTAGCATAACTTAAAATTAATCTTTACGATTGTAAACTACACTAAATAGCAGTTTAACGGCTTAAAGGCTAGTACAAACTGGTGCGATATCGCGGGCGCGACCCGACAATAGTAGCACAATTTCTATGATGCTGCCTGTCGCGCCCGCGATATTGCGTGAATCTGTAAGAGCCTTAAAGCTTTCGAGGATTAAATAAAATTATATATATTTTTTTAGCTTAGGAGATCATTACGGCTGATTCAAATCTATTTAAAAATAGCTTCTCTAAACATCTACCACTTACGTATGGAAGTTCTAATCTCTTTATTAACATAGTAAACAAATGACGTAATCAATAAATAATAGCCTTGGTACGAATTAACAAGGATGTTAAAATATTATTATGTACCTATGTTATGTTAAGCTTCAAGCCAACACTTATGGCAAATAAATTGATGTGATTTGATTTGAACACTGATTTATGCTACGGATTTTTATAATGCAACGACTTTTGGACCTTTTAAGTGGAAAATATACAGTGATTAACTTCGTTCAAAATTGGAATGCAGGTCATCTGAATGCACTATTAAAAACAATAAATAAAGAGTTAATTACTGGAAACTTTTGGTTCTTAATTAAGAACCGTTTCTTGCCGATAAAATATTTGATTTAGATACTATCTGTAATTGTCCCTAAAAAAACAGCTTTAAACTAAGAATTTTAAACATTGGGATTCAATCACTTACCTTTGGAGTCATCTTTTTGTAATTTCTTCATGACTTCGCGCGCGCTATGCAGCGTCTGTGTTGCCGTAGAGTGAATGGGTCTTATGGACACACGCTGAAGCCCACTGCCGGGCAAAATCGATGTCATAACTTTTCTGGGCTCATCTCTTTCAGGGCTCCTGTACTGAGTAATTAAACTCTCATCTTGATCTGCATCTATATCTATGAAGCATTCCTCGAACTGCTCAAAGTTCTCGAGATCCGAGTCTAGTTCGCTTCTAGATCCGTGAATTTTCGGTCTGTAAAACGAGTCTGAATTTCTCCTGTAATCGATCTGCTTCGGATCTGGTGAAGAATAGCTTCGTATCACATACCCTCTTTGCACAGTCTGAGGCATTGCGACATCTGGATCGTTTTGAGGCGCTGGTGATGAATAGCTTCTCGGTAGTAGACTTCTTGTGCTCTGCGTTTTGCGCTGCTGCTGCTGCATCGTTCTCGTTGATATCAAGCTTTTGCCGCGGCCCGCATTTTGTGCCTGCGGTGGCTCTTTACGTCGCATGGCGAAGTTTAACTCTTCGCGTTTTATCAGCTCTTGCAACGTGTAGAACTGTATGGATCTCGGGACCAACTGACACACGGAATAGCACGGCTCCAGCTTGTAAGCTCACTTTGTGATCTATGGATATTGAATACCAGCTGATTGAATTACGGTGTCGTATAACAAGGCCGGGTGCACCTAGATGATATATCATATGGTAAGGAACGGTGAACACGACCGACTTATTAATAATTCTGTACACAGATGACAATTTAATGTGTTAACAAGACACTGGTTCACCTACGCTCTGATCTTCGATAAGATTCATAATTTAATCTCTGGTTCACATTTCACGACCTGTTATTGTTAAGGTTAATTCAATTGCAAAATTAGGTATTGTCTACTTGTTTGGTGCTACACTTCCATGTGTCATTTATTTTATCTACCACTTATCTTCGGCACTTAACGCAATATAATAATTTCCTTTTGCAAGCAATGATTGTTTTAGTTCACAAACACTCGTTAACAACTTCAGAGACATTCCTGCTTGCTTGATAAACAGTTAAGTAATACTATTTGCCATAAAATATATTCAAGTGCATGACGTCGGATAAACAGTATACTACTAAGCTTGATGTATTAAAAGTATACGAAGAGCCTTGCGTACGCGCATCGTGGGCGAACAACTTTCTCTTTTTAGGCCAAGCTCCATTGATATTAAGAAGTCGGTTAAAAACATATCAGAAATAACGTATCAGCCTTATTCAAGTTGAATTATCTACTACCATCCTTAAATTACTATAACTTTTGTTATAGTCAGCAGATTTTGTAAAATTCTAGGTTCCTCGAACAATGCCAACAGAGGCTTTATATGGAATAAAAAGCCGATTGCTATTCTGTAATACCTATCACGAAATTGTTAGCCTTTCCTTTGACATACTACTGATTATAATTATTTATTAGCACAGCCATAACCCATGTTATTACGTGACACAGTTATAGCTAAAAAGCTAGGCGACTCAACAAAATAATGCAATAAAGTTGTGGTATGTAGGTGGTTACCGTGTATGGAAGTTATGTATTTATTTATTTATCTTCCTACATCTACCATTACAGGATAAATAAATAACTGCCACGATGGTCCAGTGGTCGCTAGCGCAACTACTGAGCATGAGGTCTTGCGTTCAATTCCCAGCACCTTAATTCCGTAACGCAGTTTGAATCGGAATGATTTTGAAGTATATTTGCTAATCCATTGCTTCATATTATGTTGGAAAAAATTGTCTGCTCAACAACGTAAATAACGCAATGAATGTTGTTGAACTGTCAAATTGATACCGGCGGTTGGTGTCCTACTGATAGTGTGTTACACAATTAGCCCTCTGGTCGGGCAAAGTGGTATTGGGATTTTATATCTGAAATTTCCAGTAAGATTCCAGAGTTTGCATCTTTGCCCGGTCGACGGCAATAGGCTCGCTCTCTTAAACATAACTGGCGAAATGTGGGTGTGCTACTCTGCCCAACCCTTCGGGGAAACAAGGCCTGGACATTAAACATGACATGTTTAATTAGGGGGGATGCGCTAAGGTAGCCCGCGAAAATGCCAAATTTTATTCTGTTTTTTGCAATTTGCAGGTCAGTAACAGATTGTATGTTGATGTAAATATGATTCGCGGCCGTCAACAACCTGTTACTGACCTGCAAATTGCAAAAAACTTAAGAAAATTTGAATTTCCCGGGCTATCTTAGCGTATCCCCCTTAAAATATATTCTTGGGGATTTTTTTTTATTTGAGCTGACTGGCTGGATTTATTGTGAGAATGATGATGAGGTGTTAAAAATATAAAGGACACCGTTAAACGCTCGGTGATTATTTTGCATATTATAATGTGCAAAATAATCTCGAAGCGTTTCAGCCAGCCAGCTCAGATAGCTCAGATTAAAAAAAAAATACCCCAAGGGTTAGGATATTTTTTTGTTTATTTGCTTCTGTAAAACCCGAGATAGAATGACATTAAAACTATCTCATAATTCATAAACCTCGGTCAACTGTTTAGTTTTGTTTCTTGCGCAACATTGTCGCAGCTACGTGATTTAGGGTTAGAAGGGTTAGGCAGAGGTGTACCTATAGTACACCCACGTTTCGCCAGTTATGTTTAACTCCCATGTAATGGGGGCGAGCCTATTGCCATCAACCGGGCACAAATCCAGACTCCGGGCTGCTACTGAGAAATACCTGGTGGAAAAGCCCAATAACACTTTGCCCGACCTGGGAATCGAACCCAGGACCTCGTGCTCGGCAGTAGCACCGCGCGTGCGTGCGTTATTTTATTTAAATTAAATAAACAATTAAGTACACACTGCACTTAAAACGCACTGTGCTTAAAAGTAACTTAAATAAAAAAGTTATATTTTTTTATCGACTTAATAAGAAAATATGTTTTTCTCAAACATGTTTGGAAATTTGAGCATTATTTTGACTACCTTCTTTGAGAGAAATTGCTGTACTGGCCAAATACATGCCAGCAACGGCCGCCAAAAGTTGTATGAAAATCCATATCTGTCGTGGTTTAGCGGCCAAATAAATTACATACGGCGGAGCCTTAGTAATAGGGTCCCCGTTTTACCCTTTGGGTACGGAACCCTAAAAATGGAACGAAACATGGCAACCAAGGAGGTAACATAACAAAGGTTTTATTTAAATTTCGAACTGGCTTGCAAATAGAAAGCTGTTTATTTGAAAAAAAAAAAATGAACATATTGGCGGGTGAAAAATGATCGTTGTTCGTCATTGAATCTGGAATTTATAAATAATTTACTTAATTTGAATTTCCGAGCATTATTTGAGAAAAGCACTATGCAAGCCTTGGCCGCAACCAGGCATTGATGGATTTACGTATGTGTGCCTCGACTTCGCCAATTTACAATAGCCTAATATCAAATGCTCATCTAAAAAAAAAACAACCGACTACCAAAAAAAACACTACAAAGTGAAAAATAACTAAGTCGGTGGGACTAACCCCAACTTAAAGTTATTTTTCACTTTGTAGGGTTTTTTTTGGTAGTCGGTTGTTTTTTATTGTAAAAAGTTTTTTAAGTGATAGAAACCAACAAACAATACACAAGTAACATTTACTGTACTTTTCTGTTTCAAAGCAAATTATATATTATATAACTTAATAGGTTAAAACATTTGGGAAGTAAGAACGCGTTATAAATTGCTTATCACGATGAAACAATATGGCGTATTTACGAAAAATATTATTTCGAAAATGTCGATGGAAAAATACTAGCAGATAAAATTGCGACATTTTCATATCGAGTTGCTTAAACATAAGCGGGCAACAAAATTTGGCCGGGTTATTGGCGTCATTCACATGGCTGCATTCCGAATTAGAACATAATCGCTGACAGCGGTCACATCGTTTTCGCGCTCAAATCGATTACAGTCAAACTCGGAACACACTGCAACTGTGTAGCAGTCATGAGCCAATCACAGCCCAGCTCCATTCCATGAAAAAGTTGCAAAATGAGGCAATTCGTCTTGGACCCTATACAGTCTACTACGTACTGACTTACGCGCGTAATTACGTCACACGGGTGCGGGAAATTGCTATAAGTGTTCTAACAAGAGTTTTAACGGTTTTATTTTTTTGTTTTTCTATTTTATTTTAGTATTTTGTATTATTTTATAACATAGTTAAATAAATGCATTTGGGCTAGGGTAGGCTAGGTCTCATTGCCTCTATGAATGGCTCGCCCCTGCCTATCACATATAAAAAATCCAGCCTCAAAAAAAAATTGTAGCTTATAGTTTTTATAGTTTCGGAGAAATGCGTGGACAAACATACATACATACACCTATAATTTTTATGTATATTTGTTTTGCTGGAGACAGATTATCATATCGTCAGTGGAAAGGTGAAAATACTAAAGCGCCAAAATGGTACTTTTAGGAAATGAGGTTAAAAGTTTTTTTTTTGTTTTTATTTCATATCTTTTTTATTTGTATTCCGATTTTATTAATCTAAAAATATAAAATTATTAAAAAATCTGTTGTACCTAAATGTAAAATGTATTTATGATATTTATCTCTATTTCGAGAAATAGTAGTCGCTTTAGTAAAAGTATTTTGAATAATAAAAAATGTAAGGTCGGGAAAAATTTGCTAATCTACCTCACATTTATGAATCCAGTCCTTCGAAAAAAAAAACAACAGTAATGAATAATAATAGCTAACAGACTGCTCAACAATAAAATTCAAAAAATTTAAATTGCTAACGTAACAATGTCATCCAAATTACAAAAAACATAAAATGCTTGTGTTGCTGTTTTGAAGAGAATGTAGAACGGAAAAACGTTCTAAAGGGCTTCTGTCCTAAAAAATGTGTTGCTAAAGCGACGTTTGTTCAAAAAACCGGCCAAGTGCGAGTCGGACTCGCGCACGAAGGGTGCCGTACCATTATCTATATAAACGGGCCAAGTGCGAGTCGGACTCGCGCACGAAGGGTTTCGTACCTATCAAAACGGCAAAAAATCACGTTTGTTGTATGGGAATATTTGTTTTATTTTAATTTAATTATTTATTTTGAAAGTGAATATATAACTAAATATTCTGTGAATATTTCAAGCATCTACCTGTTGCCGTTATCAATATAGAGCAAAAACGAGCAAAAAAAAAATACGTTTGTTGTATGGGAGCCCCCTTAAATATTTATTTTATTCTGTTTTTTAGTATTTGTTGTTATAGCGGCAACAGAAATACATAATCTGTGAAATTTCAACTGTCTAACTATCACGGTTCATGAGATACAGCCTGGTGACAGACGGACAGACAGACAGACAGACGGACATACAACAAACGTGATTTTTACGGTTTTTAGGGTTCCGTACCCAAAGGGTAAAACGGGAACCCTATTACTAAGGCTCCGCCGTCTGTCTGTCGTCCGGTTTTGAAAAGATTGGTTTTAGCATCACAGCTAACTTGCTAAGCAGATTGCGTGAGAGTAGCAATGTAACAGCATCCTGATTTATATTGCAGTAGGTACAGACGCCAGCAGGTCAAGCTACCCGAAACTGTCAAGTTTTCCCAATCAACCTTGAACCTTATGCTTTAACGATTAAGTTGAAAATCTTATAAATAAATTTGACAGATTGTAGTAGCTTGATGAGCTGGTGTCTGTACTTTAATCTGACGAAGCGACGCACAGTATACGATTTGACCAAACTAGAGAGACAAAAGTGCCCAACTCATAATGTTAAAACAAACAGTTTTTTTTATATCATTACCCACTTGGACGAACCCTACAACCGGAAATAAGTTTAGAATTTGCTATTGTTCAGCGATCCCTCCAATAACAATGCGCAAAGTTACCGCGTCGAACTCAGGTAGCCGACCGCTCGGTCAGTGCAGTTTTAAACCTTGCCGTTTGTGATTGTGTTTCGAGTTTTTGTGTGATTTTAAGTACTTTTTAGTGATGGATTCTGTAACTAGAGGTAATTATCTGTATATAAATTGATTTAATCCGCCAAAAGTTTGTTAAAGACTTAGTTATATTGTATCTAACTAGATCGATTATAAAAGAACAAAAAACAGACATAATATAAGTTTAGGTAATCGTAAAGTAGGTAGTCAAGATGAGTCAAGGTGTAATTCTGGCCTTAACATATTCTCTTAAGGTTTAAGTTTGTTAAAATCATGAGTTGAATATGCGACTTACTGCGATTCTAATTATTTCTTATTATTTCTTTATAGGTGCCCGAATTCAGCGAAAAATTTTATTTGACTTTTGGCGATCTACACCGCCCAAAGGTAAATTAGATCAGGTTTTGACGTTTATCAAATCAAGATTTGTTGATTTCATCCTCCCGCAAGATCAGGAGAAGCCTCTTAAGGCCTATTTGAAAAAGGAATGTGAGAAGTTTCGTCTCAAGTGGCTTCGCAAACAAAGGCGATTAGACTTATTTTTAAATGCTAACGAAGAATGGTTAAATGAAGAGTTGGTGCTCACAATGTTCCATGAACAGTCCCCAAAACCAAGTTCCAGTATTGGCAGACCAAAAAAGAGTTTTGAAGATAGTTCCACAAAAACAAAAAAACGTAAAGTTCAACATTTGTTGCAAAAATATGACGCTGAACAGCTATCTTTTGCAGCACAATTAAGTGTGCGAGCCAGTGGGAAACGTGACGCGGCTAATTTAATTCAGGAAGTTTCAACAGCTTCACCGAGACGAGCTACTGGATATAAAAAAGCACGCAGAAGAATTAATACTAGTAAAGAACAACTGCCGTATACCCCGGAAGAAGCATTGGCTTTATTTATATCGAATCATTTCTCTGTGAATAATGTCTCTTATAAGACTATACAACAGGAGTCAAAAGAAAGAGGATTCCGTCTTTACCCATGCTATGATCAAGTAGCGAAAGTGAAAGAACAGAGCTACCCTTCTGTGGAAAAAATCAGTATGACAGACATACACGCTGAGGTTGAGCTGCAAGCTCTTTTGAATCATACGGCAAAAAGAATATGTGAAAATATTCTTGGAGAAGTATTGAGACCTGACGTAAACGGCTCGAACTACAAAATGATCCACAAGTGGGGATATGACGGCTCTTCAGGGCACAGCTTATACAAACAGGTATTTGAAAATTCCAACAATACAGATGAATATATGTTTGTAGTATCATTGGTGCCGCTAAGACTTGTGAGAGATAATGACGATGCCCGTAAGTCAATCATATGGGAAAATCCACGCCCATCTTCACCAAGATTCTGCAGAATTATAAAGTTTATATATAAGAAAGAAACAGAGTCATTAATAAAACAAGAATGTGAAGCTGTCGAAAAACAAATTCAGGACTTGGTGCCTACTTGTGCACAAATAGATGGAGTTGCTATTTCGGTAAAACACGAATTGATTTTGTCGATGATTGACGGCAAAGTATGTAACGTGCTCGCCGAAAACAAGTCTACTCAAACATGTTTCATCTGCAAAGCTACCTCCAAAGAGATGAACTCAAGTGCAATTGCAAGAGAACCTAATCAAACTATGTATCGGTTTGGGATATCTAGCCTCCATGCTTACATTCGCACAATGGAATGTCTATTAAATATTGCATACCGAATGAATATATGTCAGTGGCAAGTTAGGGGAGACAAAAACAAAGAAGTCTTTAAAAAAAACAAAGAAGAAATCAAGACAAAATTTAAAGAAATTGGTCTCATTATAGACAAAGTTAAGCCGGGTTTTGGAACGAGCAACGATGGAAATACCGCAAGAACGTTTTTTCACAAATATAAAGAAACTGCTCGTATCACCGGTCTCGACGAAAATCTGCTCTTCCATCTCAGTACAGTTCTTGCAGCCATAGCTTCTGGCTATGAAATTGACCCGGCAAAGTTTAACACGTACTGCTCAGAAACGAGAGGCTTATACCTCTCCATATACCCATGGTATAACATGCCAGCTACATTACATAAAATATTAGTTCATGGAGCCGAGATAATAAGAAATTGTATCATACCAATAGGACAAATGTCCGAAGAGGCTTCAGAAGCCAAAAACAAAGAAATTCGCAAAATCAGACTGGGCCACACTTTGAAAATTTCTCGTGTCCGCACAAATTTTGATTTAATTAAGTATTTACTCGTATCATCTGATCCTTATATTTCATTATTGAGAAAAATACCTAAAAAAAACCACTTAAAACATTGTAGCGATTTAAAATCCCTTTTAATGTCAGAATAAAGTTCACATAATTGACTAAAATGTGTTTTATTTGCTACCACATCATCATATAACTTATAAATTATAACGTTGAGTAATTACAAATCCTTTAATTATGTTATAGATTTTTGTCTCTCTAGTTTGGGCAAATCGTACACTGTGCGACGCGCGCTTAACTTGTGGTTACCAAGTGTACAAACACGCTTTGAATATGTGTGTATACCGTTCAAAACATTGGCGAAGTCGGAAGTGTGTGTGTTATGTGCTGGCGCTACTCGTCTTCACCTACACATTCACAGCGTATTTGTACACTTTGTAACCACGACTAAAGCGCGCGTCGCTTCTTGAGATAAAAATACCTTTGACACAGAGACAGACATGATGTCAGGGGAGCCGCTGTCGTAGCACGTCCTCGATGAACTGCACAATATTCCGACACAATCCTTATGATATTGAAGCTGCTGAACCACTTATAGGATGGCCACTTCTGGTAAAGGCTATCCTGCGCCATTATAGCCCGTAAGCTGTACGGGCTGTACAGCTTACGGGCTATAATGGCGCACTGGTGCGGAATTTCAACCAGGGGAGTAAGTCACTTATTAATAATAATAAAAAACACTACTTTACTTATTAAATACTAACATAGTCTTTGTGATTTATGTAGCGGATCTATGGTCATGCATCAATTAGAGCATCGCCTCAATTATTTTTGTTCTCATGCTGGTAATCACAACTATCTAAGAGAGCCGGGTGATCTGTAACTCAGGACCCTCCTACCACAGACTCCTTTATCTATTAAAGATAAAGGTGTAATTTTATTAACCAGTGCCTATTTATGATGTTGAGAATAAAGATTTATGATTATGATTACTATGATTTACCGCGCCATCTATACAAATCAATAGCAACGACAACACACGCTAACAAACTCGCCTATTGTGTAGTTCTACTATCATACGCTAGATGGAAATATGGCACAAAATAGCTTGATGATTCGTGAAACTTTATGAAATTAAATATCAAATTCAGGTAAGATAGCGCCACCGTCGCTTTGAGATTCACGTAACTTTGTGTTGTTGTGATTAATTAAATCAGACATGATATTATTAAGTCATGTTGTCTGTCCAGTCTGTACTTTTGTTGGTAGGTAACATATAAAAATTATCATGTTTCTATGGTCTGCTCTCGATGACTTTCTATGAGAACGATTTATACGGATCGGTCGTAGATTTATCTATGGTAATCTATCGATATTGAGATCAGCTGAGTATAATAATTCTCTGTTAGAGTAGTTAGGTATTTTTTATACTTATGTTTGATGTTTGTCAGATATTGCGGGCGGATGCTTTAGATAGGTAGGTAGAATTTTTTAAACAATGAATTGTTATTTTGAAAATAGAGTTAAAACGCCTTAAGCCCGTTTTTCAAGACGAAATTCTCCTCGAAACTTTGAGAAAAGTTTAGGTACTTTTATCCAGATACATAGGCACATTTCTTCGAAAAGAAGAGCCAGTAACTACCTAATAAAATAATCAAGTTTTCAAATTCAACAAAAGTAAATAAAAGACGCTCCATTCAATTGCATTAGATACTACACAGAGAAGAGAAAGGAGTCCAAACTAGTTTTATTAGTACGAGAGATGGTAGTTACTCCAACTTGTGCATGTCGATAAAAACAAATAGATTGTGATTTTGGCATTGGCTCGCATGTAGATTTTCAGTTATAAATTAAAAGATAAGATAATCATTTATTTGCTCAAACATGAGTACAATACATACAACACAAATTGTCAGCATGCAAGAGATGTTAAAAATAGAGATAAAAACAGATCATCACGTTCGCCATAAAAAAACAATAGTATGCAAATAATAATAAAATAAAGTACAATGTAACTCCGAGTCTAACTAAAAATGTCATGTTAATATAGGTACTTAGAGATCATTAAAAATAAGAAATTAGTAAAACTCATTCAAATTATAATATCTAAGCTTTATGTGCTAGAAAATTGATAACTGTATTTTTGAACGCTACGTCACTCAACTGCTTCTAGCTTTTAAGTAGTTTATTATAAATTTTTGAAGCCACGCAAAGGACACTTTTCCGCATGTGCTGTTCTAATATTGATGTAGGCAAATTTGACTATTATCACGTCTACGAGTATTACGTGGAAATCAATCTGCCATGCGAGAAAACAGGCTTGAGTTGGATCTTAAGAATATTGTATTTTCTAATATAAAGTGAAAGTAATGACAAGATTTTGTATTTTTGAAAATAAGGCTTGCAACTCTGAGTGGTTTCAAGTTTGAACATCGACCTAATGCAACGGCCTTGAGTTTTGAATATAAGTTCCCGGTCAGTTGAGAACCCAAAAGATAGCACCGTATCTTAAAATGGACTCCACCAAGCCGTAGTAGGTATGCGGTGAGTAAAGCATTTACAAATATATGTATAACAAAAACGTAGGATTTCTGAACTAGCTAAAACAAGAATATTTTGCGGCTGACTGACTACCAGTCTAAGTACATAATTATGCTAAAATGTGTAGGTAATTAAAATTTTAAATTACAATTCGTAATATCTACTAGCGATATCCTAATAATGTAGATGTCAATGCTAGCTTTCACTTTCTCTAAACCCAATTATGATTTTGAATTAATAATTCGACCTGATTAAACCTGAAAAGTTCCTGGGAATTCCTGTGAAATTCCTAATTATAATCAGGAATTTCCAATTGAATGCCTCAGGTTTTTTAAAATTGTATATCGTTGTTTAATTTGATAAAACAACGGTTTTAAAAGATGCCTCTGAGGAAATCAGCCATAATTTTAGCTGATTTTCATTCGGAGGTGCCCAGGGGAAGGTTTTCTAGCTTCATGGAAACACCCATACAGCTAATAAAGACAACCCTTTAGACCGGTTTTACTGGTATCTCTCACAATCTGCTATGATTCATAATAACTTCTTATTTATACAGAATTTCACGAAATTACGGAATCCGCATTGTCAAGTGCTGACACCGATTCAAGCCACCTTATTTACACAAGTAAGCGATTGCTAAATATTTTTATATATCCATCGACAAATAAGCCTCCTTCCTTGCGGCATTCCTTAGCTCGTGAGTTGTTGCTGTTGCTGTTATACAACTTCAGTTAGCATGCGCCCGCGCACGCCACGCCGCGTCTCGCACTGTTGGATCCCAAGACATAACCGGTGTTCACGCGTTCTGAACAATTTTCACTTTTCGTTGCGTTTTTAGAACTATTTGCTTAAACAATCTGTTGTGGGGCGGTTCAAAATATTGTGTGTGATATAAAACTCCGTGTTGGATCTCTGTCGTCGTATAAGATTTTTGTAAGTATTTAATGGAAGTTAATAAGTTTATTTATAATATCAACGTGCTATATTTTTTGTGACTAACTTTATGTTATTCATAGATACTTCATTTTTAGGGTTCCGTACCCAAAGGGTAAAACAGGAACCCTATTACAAAGGCTCCGCCGTCTGTCTGTCTGTCTGTCCGTCTGTCACCAGGCTGTATCTCATGAACCGTGATAGTTAAACAGTTGAAATTTTCACAGATGATGTATTTCTGTTGCTGCTATAACAACAAATACTAAAAAACAGAATAAAATAAATATTTAAGTGGGCTCTCATACAACAAACGTGATTTTTTTTGCTCGTTTTTGTTCGATATTGATAACGGTAACAGGTAGACGCTTGAAATGTTCACAGAATATTTAGTTATATATTTACTTTAAAAATAAATAATTAAATTAAAATAAAACAAATATTTAAGGGGGGCTCCCATACAACAAACGTGATTTTTTTTGAAATTTTTATAGATAATGGTACGGAACCCTTAGTTTGCTAGTCCGACTCGCACTTGGCCGGTTTTTTAATAAAATAAGCTGCGTAATTAGTGCTGAGTACTGGGAGTAACGTTGAGTCATCCAAAGTCTTTATCTTTACTTACTTTAACTAACGAAAGTTACTTCATAAGGAAATATAGAAAAACCAAAGGAACTGTTAGTGGAGTTCCTAACTACAATGGTTCTGTAAAATATGATACTAACACTCAGTAAGTAATAGAAACTAGGGATGCAGAGAGTCTTTCTGAATACCTAAATAAACACCTGTCTAATTAGGTAACGGATAACCTCTTTTGATTAACGGTAGACTGTGATTACCCGCTCGGAAGAGCGCCTTTATCATAGATGGTATCACGGAAAATTAATGACTAATTCGTTGAACAATTTGTCCGAAAAAGTACAAGGCTCGAAAAAGGATATTAGTGTACGTATTTAACTTCAAACATCCTTGCAGGAAGGATGTATTTTTTTTAAAGCCAAGAGTTGTCTACTTATGCTAATAAAGCTTTGTAAAGTAAGTACCAACCCATTGAAAATCTACAGGCTTAAGGCTCGTACCTCAGATTATAGAAAGAAGCAGATAGACTGCGCGGAACACGGAGTGTGTGACCAACAAACCAAATACCAATTCAAAAGCTAATACAATCTCGAGTCAGTATAGCACGAAGCGTCGCATCGTTGTTACGCCACGGGCTCTAACAGATAATTTCAGAATAATGCCATCTTGTATTTTTAAACAATGTAAAAACTGTTCCCAAAAACAAAAGAAAGAAGATGGAGTATCTTTCATAGGTAAAATAAAGATTATTTGCCTATTTGGATTTATTTTACGTGTTTATTGTTAGTGACATCTTGAAACACAAAACCTTAACAAAAATCATTCGGTGTTGCTAGTTTATATTTAAACATTTACCCCTAAGTTAGGAAATAAGTATAGGATACAGGAGTATCGATTTACAAAAATATTTATTTCGTTAATAGTGTTTTATTTATCGCCTTTTCTGGTTGGTATTTAAATAAATAAATAAGTATGTATGTCTTCTTAAGTGTAAGTACTTAATGGATTTTATAATACTTATTACATCAGTCGATTTGCTATATCATGGGCTATATGACGTCACGATAAAGTAAATATAGCTACCAAATACAATAAAATGTTGGTGTCTCAAAATAAAAATATATCGCAAATGTATCGTTTATTACCACGATACATTTCAATCAATCAATCAACTCAGCCTATAGCAGTCCATTACTGGACATAGGCCTCTCCCAGGCTGCGCCACAACACCCTGTCCTCCGCTTTCCGCATCCAGTCTGTCCCAGCCACCTTTTTAAGGTCGTCGGGCCATCTAGCTGGGGGGCGCCCCACACTACGCTTGCCGATACGCGGTCTCCACTCCAGGACTCGTCTGCTCCACCGGCCATCGGTCCTTCGGCAAGCATGGCCAGCCGACTGCCACTTCAGCTTGCTTACTCTGCAGGCTATTTCGGCAACTCCGGTTCTCTTCCAGATAACTTCACTCCTGATCTTATCCTTCAAAGAAACTCCGAGCATAGCCCGCTCCATAGCACGCTGAGTGACCTTGAATTTGTGGACCAGCCCGACCGACTGTTAGTGTCCACGTTTCGGCACCGTATGTCATAACGGGCAGGACGCATTGGTTGAAGACCCTAGTCTTACAACAATGCGGGATTAACGACGCACTAACGAGCATTTTGCTTTCAAAATCGGACAAAAGTAAAAAAATCCAAATGTAGCTAATGACACCAAGACCATAGTTATTTTGTACCTAAGTTAACGTACTATCCGGGAAAGGGTTTGAAGTAGACCCTTTCCGCACCCCTCCGCTGCACAGGTAGTCGGAATCTAGACATCGTTCAGAACGCACGCCTACATTCTCGATACGCTCTATTTCTTGTTAACTTTTAGTTACGAGTTATATGTTTTTTTGGAGTTAAAGTGACAAGTTTGAGTTATGGATCCTTTGGAACAAGGTATGTACTTAATTTAAAAACCAAAACATTAAGACTTTGTTAAAAAAATTATAGCATTTAGGCCCATCATCTAAAGAAGGGTAAAAAATTGGTTTTTCTTTGACAAAAAAGGGGTTTATGTTATAGTGTCGAGGAAGATCGAGTAAATTTTTTTTTTATATAGTATTCTATAGGATATTACCCTGCTATAACAGTAAAAATACTTTAAAGGACTTTAAAGTGCATAGGTATTTTTCAATTTTGTAAACAATTTTCATTTTGTCGCAGGTTTGACATGTAATGTCATGGAGATGTCTCGAAAATCGCTTTTTATGCTTTTTAAAGAAAGCCCAGCAAGAAAAATTGACGAAAAAGCATCATTTGTGGAACTTAAACTGCGAGAGATGATGAAATGCCCCGAAGATCAATATCACACCCTAAGTCTAGATCTTAGGTACTTTAAATCGGAATTGAAGAAGAGATGGACATCCGCCAACTATATCGAAGAAAGATTTTTGCAGAAAAACGCCGAATGGCTTAATGTTTCGATACCAATTCATGATTGGACACAAAGTGTTAATAAGCCTGGACGTCCAAGTAAGGACTTCCAAGACTTGACGGATCGCAGTAAACGACGGAAAACAAAAGAACTTCGGGAGCAGGTACCTGTAGAAGAGCTAACCTTTGCAGCTAGTGTGAGTCAACGGACTTCCAGGAATACTCCTGCTTCAAAACTAATTTTATATGCAACATCCTCACCGACAAGAGCTAAACGTTATAGAAAAGTAATTGCTTCTGTTCAAACACCCAAAGTGAAGAAATACACACCCGAAGAAGCCTTAAACCTTTTTATAGAAGGTGATTTTACGAGGCGACAATGGGAATTACTACACGACTCTAATAACAGCCTTTACCCGTGTTACACATTGATGAGAAATGCAAAAAATGCATCAGATCCATTGATCAGCTGTGGAAGAAAAAGGAAACCCAGCAAAAGCCAGCCGTTTTTAAAAGAAACAATAGACCTTTTCAAGCCCGAACCAAATAACGACGATTCATTAATGGATGAAGAAGAATAAATGTATTTTTTTTTCAAATATGTACTTATTTCTACTAAAATATACTTTTAATAAGCTTTTCCATGTATTTTCATTTATTTCCAATTTGAAAATTACTCAAAATATTTTTGTCCGATTTTGAAAGCAAAATGCTCGTTAGTGCGACGAGAAGACTTGACGAAGTTTTCCAAACGCTGCCCAACCCAATCGGATCCTTCTGTCGGCTTCCTTCTCAAAGTTGTGCCTACTAAGCTTGAAAACTTGCCCTAGGTAGACATACTCCTTCACAACTTCGAGAAGCGACCCTTCGATGTGGATTGGACTCGGCAAGACGTGCGAATTGTACATGACTTTCGTCTTGTCCAAATTCATGCCGAGGCCAACCCGCCGAGAGGCTCCATTTAGGCTGTGCAGCATCTGGTCTAACTGTTCCAGCGTCTCTGCCAATATGACGATGTCATCGGCAAAACGAAGGTGTGAGATGTACTCGCCGTTTACGTTGATATCCTGTCCAGTCCAGTCCAGCGTCTTAAAGACGTCCTCCAACGCATTGGTGAACAGTTTCGGGGATATCACATCCCCCTGTCTCACCCCCCTGACTAGTTGGATGGGGCTGGTTTCCTTATCTTGGATCTGGATAGTCATCGTTGCAGCGTCATATAAACACCTCAACACTTCGATGTAGCGCCAGTCAATTCGACATCGTTGCAGAGAGGCCAGAACTGCCCAAATTTCGATGGAGTCGAAGGCTTTCTCGTAGTCCACAAATGCCATACACAGCGGCTGATTATACTCTTCGGTCTTCTGCACAATCTGCCAAACAGTATGGATGTGGTCTACCGTACTGAAGCCTTTTCGAAAACCGGCTTATTCTGGTGGCTGGAACTCGTCAAGTCTCCCAGCGAGACGGTTCGTGACGACCCTCGAGAACAGCTTGTATACGTAGCTCAGAAGTGAAATGGGTCTATAGTTCATCAGCAAGATTTTGTCGCCTTTTTTGAAGAACAGAACCACCGCACCTCTGCTCCACGCTTCGAGCGTTGTACTCTCTTGGATGACGGAGTTGCAGAGACTCGCTAGCTCTCTCAGGACTGGATATGAAATCAGAAATAAATGAATAATTTAATATCTATGAAGAAGGACAGACAGATAGGTATAAAAGAATACGAAAAGAAAAGCAAAACATGAAAATTTTTGGTTATGTTTTCAGGTTTGCGAACCTCTCGATCGATGTGTTTGATTAAGTGGAGCGAACCCCTTTAGGTAACCGCTAAAACGTGTTATTTTTGCTCTATCTCGCTTCTTTTATAAGATATAGCGGTTTTTATGTTTTTTTTAAGTAAGGTCGGCATTGCATGCTAATAATTGGATTTAGAATGCATTGTCATCGAGTTGTGAGCTACCCTGAAAGTTTCAGCCGGATAGCTAATCGGGAAGTGCTCGAAATTTGAGTTCAAGATTCCACCCGAAATGACAACAAGAAAGTGACTTAATAAAAACGAAGTAAGTTTTCCTTCTTTTACTTATTTCGCTAAATTCTGTAAACGTTTTCGATGGCCGACCCAAGCTTTGCTGCACTCTCGGTATTTCATAATTTTTTTTAACCATTCATCATTGTTTTTTTAGGAATTTTGTTTCTATTTTATCTGCTGTCTTCCACCTGAGAACAATCTGTGTATAACACTTTTCTGAATTTTTCTGAGACAATAAATTATTTATTTTATGTAATAAAATATTATGGGTAATTTATTCATTATCCTAGCAACCGTACACACACATAGAGGCACCTGTTCTTATAGTGCTGTCACGTGGCTGTTACGCATACATGTCTACAAACGTGCCTCACTTTATTGTTCCGCGCGGTCTATCTGCTTCTTTCTATAATCTGAGGCTCGTACAGACTCGCGCGATATTGCGGGCACGACAGGCACCGGTAAAGAAATTGTGCTACTAGGGTCGCGATATCGCACTAGTCTGTACGAGCCTTTATACTTTCGAGTATCGACCAATCAATGTGAGGAATGTCTAATTTTAAATACAATAAATAGTGGGCACCTAAGTACCTACCTACTCGTAGAACGATTGGTTCCTATCTTAATTAGTTTAGACACAATGTAAGTAGGTATTACCTGACCCCTCTTACAAAGAAGAAGAGGAAGAGGGGTCGGGTTAAGCAAGTCACTGACAGTACATCCTACCTACCTACTAGATCTTTAGGTACTTACTTACTTTTGGCATAAATATGCAGCATGAAAACAGACAACGGCACCCTCTCGAGTCTTGCTCGACGAAGTGCCAGCCCGCGCCGTAGCTGAACCTGTAGCTTTAAATTCCACTGTGCCTTTAAGTTCCCCTGTCCCATCTTGCTGTCCACCCTCCAGCGACGCCCTAAGCCGAGGTTCGTACCCCGCAGAGGGTGCCCTTAGCGTGCAGTTGCTTAGTACCTAATTAAGAAGTTCGCCCCTGCCTGGACGCTATAAGCTAGCTTAAGGCTGCCACAGGATTGACCGGTTAAGGCGGAGATTTCTTATAAATGGTCAAAAAGGTGGTTTTTTAAAGCAGTGTATCTCTTAAACCGTAAATATTTTTTTCAAAACAAAACAGTATGATATTTTCAAGTCTTTTGTGCATACAGTGATGGAAGGGTCCGTGGCTTAGGCCCCCAGTGGTCGAGGCACCTGTGGCCAACGCCCCCGATTCGATAAATTTGATTCAAAGCAATTTTTGATCAAATGTACTGTCAGACACAAAAATGTTTTACAAAAATAATAAATGTACTTAAAACATAATTACTTAAACATAATTTAATACATCAAAAAAATCTTCAAAGACAACTCTTAATTATTTTTAAAAGCAGTTTATCCCTTAGTTAACAGTTATAATTATAATTAAAAGTATACCATAAAATTGCAAACGCCACACTGTATTCGTTGATAGAATAATTTTTATTAATGAGTTAATATCTAATTTTATACGATTTTATTTGTATTTTTACGCCTTATTTGTGTCATCGCGCATCTCTTCCTTTTGTATGCAATCTGACAGTGACAGCGGTTTACTTGTTGTCAGCCTCTTAAGTAGTGACGACCTTGCAATCTCAAGGTCAAACACGAAAGGCCTTTCAAAAAAAAAAAAAAACAGACAACGGCATTGACTCAATGACGTAATAAAACACAGATCCTGTTTTTTATTCCACTTTTTATTTCCCTGTGTTGGTACCTGCTAACACTACCAACACAGTCAAATAAAAAGTTAAATAAAGATGTAACAGGATCTGTTTTTTTTTATAATATACTTATTTATATCTACACATGCCAATAAAAAGTAGGTATTTACAATAAGGTCCATACAAAAACAACCAATTATATTTCAAGAAATTATAATTATTTATGAGGAGAGGCCTTTACCCTGCTAGAGATACTGATAGGCTGGTATTATTATCTACTTCTTATTTAATTATGTTTTAAATTATTCAAAGGATCTTGAACTCATGATTCCGGTATTACCGGTAAAAAAAACCTACTATATGATCTATACCGTAAGTACCTACCTAATAGATATGCGTTTCAGTAAGACGGGTTTTCCACAGATAATCAAGTAGACGTTATTATACAGAATTTGATACACACTTGTAAACATGACAAGAAGGTAGGTAAGTACTACCAATAGAATTCTTTAACACGTACCGTAGTGTTAAGAGTCTTCGGTCAGCTGGACCCGGTCGCTACTGGACCCGCGGGTCCACTTGACCACATAATTTATTTTCTGTATTTTT